>JANCMC010033613.1:56060569-56146375 GCA_024363005.1 Charaxes varanes | reverse complement strand
CAGACTTCAGTACATCAGTAAGTGTCTGCTAAATCGTATGAAAGTACTATTTATTTTTTGCTTTTTAGTTCCCCCCTTTTTGTTTTTGAAGGCGGTTTTCTTTTTATTTTAAAATAATTTATATTGAACTCGAGGAATGGCTTTAATGCAAAATAATAAGAGTCACCCTATTGTACACAAACCAGCAAGTGTTGTAAATTTAGTGGAGTGGCGTGCAGTTTTAGACTAAACGGGCTTTACAATGCTAATATAAAGATGAAATATATGTAACATAACTAAGTAAAGACGAAATTTCTTAGAGGTCTAAGGAATTCCGTCGTTTCTCCCTAAGTTTTTCTGGGTATAAGTTTAGTTTTGAAATAATAAAAAAATACCCTCTAAACGCTAACCCATCGATGGCATATAGTATAGCTGAAAATAATTCGTTAAACTGTCAGTAGTATATTCAGTTTACAATCTCGCGAGATACATTACAATTTAACGGTTTTTTACAATTTAACGGTGACCATAAATGTAGATCTCTTAAGGAATAGTTTATAATATCGGCGCCCTGATTTGAGAAGAACCCCCAATTAACTGAGGCGAATCAAGGATTCTAGATCAACGCGAAGTAGGTATAGGTTTTGGTTCCCGTTTCGAATTTACTAGTATGAGAAATTTGAAATAATCGGCCATATCTTCAGAATGCGAACACTCAGAGGGTTGATTTTTTCACAGCTTCAACGGAAAGCAAACCTCAGTGTTTAATATTAATTTCAACTTTATAGCTTTTATGCGTTCCTGGGAAAACGGCTCTTGACAGACAGACGGACAACAAAGTGACCCTAAAGCAACCCCTAAGGTTCCTTGTTTTCCGTCAGGGGTACGGACCCCAAAAAATATTGTAGTACTAACTGAATCTTATATAATTACCTCCATTTAAGTTTCGGCTTGAAGGTAGGCAACCTCTCCGGGAACATCTTCTTTCTGAGCGCTTGCAACTTAGAGTGCTCGGCCAGACTGTGAAAAGGTTAAGTTTCATGTTATTAAAAAATTATTGCACCGTGCGCAAAGTGAGTCATTAATGCACGAGTATAATAATTGCGCACTTCAGCAAGGTGCGTAATCTACTTTTCTTTCAACTACATCGCTGTCTATTTCCATTTATTATCCTTTTTTTACTATATATGTAGTATCAAATTTTTACAATAGTATAGAACGCACGCCGTTTCTTTCTTTTTTTTTTAAATTATTCAGATTATTTTTTTTAGCCAGTATCTTTATAATTGAATGCCTATATGAAACTTAAAGGGACACATAAAACCTCTGTAGTAAATTTATATGAAAACCACTTGAAAAATATAACCTTAATACAAAAAGAAACGGATTTTAGGGCAAGTAAAATGCTTTTACGTAAAAAATGTCATTAAACATTTAACAAAATTAATAAAAGTTTTTGTAATCTACAGCTTACAAAGATATGTACAGTCAGAGAGAAAAGTGATAACATTTTATTATTAAAAAAATTATTAAAAAAAATTACAAGGTTTTTCACCTTCCAGCTCCATCATAAGACCTTATCGTTGATACAATGCGTAATGATTTTGAAAATTTAAAATTTAAGGCTAAATCGATAGAAATAATAGACAAATCGGGAGAAGTCTGCTGAACAACTCCCTCAACCAATTTAACACGCGTGTGACTGCCATCATTAAGTGTAACGAAATTATGTTCTATTAGAGAGTCAAAAATCTGGATGCCTCTCGAGTTTACTTTAGACGACCAATTTGAATGATGAGAGTTGAAATCTCCTGCTATCAATGTTTTTTCATTCAATACGGAAAACAACTCATCCCAGTCATTTTTTGACGTAAGTACATACGTGAGCAGAGTGGCGCAGTGGAAGCGTGCTGGGCCCATAACCCAGAGGTCCGTGGATCGAAACCACGCTCTGCTAAGTCAATTTTTTTTGCTGTCGGAAATATTATTAGAATTTCAATCCCTAATAAAAGGGGATGTTATGTTTTATAAAGAACATACGTGAGCAGAGTGGCGCAGTGGAAGCGTGCTGGGCCCATAACCCAGAGGTCCGTGGATCGAAACCACGCTCTGCTAAGTCAATTTTTTTTGCTGTTAGCAAACGGTACACACCTTTTGTGAAGTCATAACGCTTACCTGTTTTTGTAAGAATTATTTTTAAAAGAGTTCAACTTGTTCGAACCAGTAAAAATAAGAGAAAAATGAAATACATTTATTAAAAGCGAAACTGAGCCTCGATCTATTGGCTAATCTCAATACTATTTATTGATATACCTTAATTATACCTTGCTCATCGGAGTTTGACAATATATACCAATAAAAAAATGGAAGAGGCAAATTTTACAATGGTATTTAAACACTTAATATTCACAAAGAATCAAAATATCATTTATAATTTGTTGCTTTTTTTAAAGACTAATAACGCTTTAGCCTTAAACAATATCTTTAGTTCAAAGAATTAATCATAATAAATAATTTACTCAGACTAAAACGATTTGATAACTTGGTAAAATAGAGCCTTAATGGTAAGGAACAAAAAGGCAGTTTTAAAGTAAATCACTGTCGGACTAAGAATGATTCATCATCTTAAGAAATTTACATTAGATTTCTCAATCCAAGCCTTACAGCGCGTTTTCCTATAATGCTTAATAAATCTATCGTCTTATAGGGAGGATTACAGTATAAAGTTAAGAAATAAATATATATTTACTTTTTTGAACAACTTTAATACTATGCAGAATGGTTATTTGAATGACAATTAAATCCTACTTAATTTTTCTAACTAAAGCGCTGTGAATCGCGTCTTCGTCTGTTTGAATTCAGAGTTTTTGTTAAATTTTGAGGGTTTTAATTTTTTGTCCTGAACCTGCTAATTATTTTTTGTAAAGGGTTTGTTATTCGCCCCTTTATCGGATGGAAGTTCGGTTCAATTTGTATTATGTTTTTATATTTAAAGTCGTAAACTTTATTTTGTGTTGGCACGCGATCGACAAGACCTATGTTATTATATCATAAATTAGTCCTAACAAGTTGCACATAAAGAAATTATATTGCCCTCAAAACATTTTTAGTTAACTACTTCTTTATCTGATTAAACAGTGTTAATATAACTTTGAAGGAAAGTAATAGACTGTTAGGGCGTGTCGTATATATTCGCTTCCTATCGTTTATTTATCTCCTCTTCCACCACCAACAACTTCTTCAAACATAGGCTTAGAAACACAATTGAGAAATCTTTCAAACAAAAGTATGATAATTAAATTTTCTGCCAAAAATGTCTTGCATACAATACAATCTATCTAATAAAAAAAGAATCATCGAAATCGGATATCGTGATATTGAGATATTCGACAATTTGTCACGCACATACTTAATCATAATTTAGAATTTCATTGTTTTCTAATCATGAAACTTATAAATAAACATATACTCAATTACTTTAACAATAATGAATGCTTTGTAAATATTCATAATTTATGTTATTATTATTTTGTAAATAAATTAAATATTATCGTTATGATTAAATTAAATTTTATAATTGTAGATAGACATTGTATTTTATACATTTTGTAAATCGCTTCAAATCGGTTGATATTAAATAAGTAATCCTATCAACTTCTTTTATTTTATTTTTCTAAGAAACCTACATATCTGTTTCTAGCGATCGAAGGATTAATATATTATCCTCATTCTTAACAGCAATTTCCCACATATTTGGCCGACCGCCAGTCGCTCGGATCGTGAGCTGAAAGCGATAGAAATTAAATTTTGCATAACTGCATATCGAACTCAACTAATAGCTAAGATTATGTTTTATAGATTAAGAATTGGTTGAAATTTTATTTATTAGAAACCTATGAGTAGCTGCAAAATATAAATTGTAGTTTAAGAAAAAAGAAAGAAAATCTTTATTTAGACAAGTACAGGTGCACGGCGTACAAGAAGAACCGCTTCTACATGTTCTCCCGCCGCAGCCCCGACGACGTGAAGAGCCCCGACGCCGACCGGGACATCTTCAACGAGAAGCCCTCCAAGGAGGACATCATATCAGCTACGGAAGGACAAGGTATTCTTTTTTTTGCCCCTCAATTCAATATTTATAATTATCACCACTTTTATTAAATTTCCTGTTAATCAAAATACCAGAAACAAAAATTATTATTAATCATCATCATACATATATGTATGTATATTGTACTTCAAAATATAATATTTACTAAGTATTTCCATGATGTAACGAATAGGACAAGAAAACGTCCCTATCAAAATTAAAAAATGTGAGAGCACAGTAGAAATTGTGGGCACCAACAAAGATTTCTATAACCAAGTATTATTCTTTTAAAGGAGTCCAACGCCTGTACGAGCAAGCGATTCTTCACACATCCCTTGGGGACATCCATATTCGCCTGTTCGGGAAGGACGCCCCGCGGTCCGTTGAAAATTTTTGTGGGCACGCCCGCAACGGTTATTTCAACGGGCACATCTTCCACCGGGTCATTAAGGGATTCATGGTGCAGACCGGAGATCCTACCGGTAAGTGGTTTTAGTTAAATCTGTAATAAATACTTGATATGATGACCTTGAAGTATTTAATAAGAGGTGTTACTGTTATTTGTAAGTAAAATAGTTGGGAAAATCCAAAGAACACCCCAATTTTGTCCAAATATTACGAACTATGCAGGCCGACACTCGACTAAAGAGCCATTTCGTAGAAGGAGCTCAATACTACTAATATCAGTAAAGAGTATGGTAATATTCTGCTAGAGAGTATGTACGAAAAAGGCCAACATTAGTACAAGAATTTGCTTGATTTTGATTAAGTGAGAATAGAGCACTCTTTTAACGCTTCGCGTTATGAGGCGTACAAACTCTATATAAAACTCTCAGATTTTTTTCTCTATCCACAGGCACTGGCACGGGCGGCGAGAGTATATGGGGTGGCGAGTTCGCTGATGAGTTTCGTCCTCAACTCAAACACGACCGGCCCTACACTGTGAGCATGGCCAACGCTGGCCCCAACACCAACGGCAGCCAGTTCTTCATTACCCTCGCACCCACAGTGAGCATTGTATTTATATTGTTTTAATTATTATTCACTTAAATTTTATCTTCTTCTTCCGTTATCCTGGTCTAGTACAAGGGTCCGCTTAGATTGCAGAGGATGTGGCTGTGGGGCGAGTTAAGATCGAGCGAACGAGAGAGATTTACGTGGCTTCGGAAACACGGAGGCGGTCGGATATTAAAGATAAACCAGTGTTAGAATGGCTCACCCACCCATTATCCGGTTGCAGAAAAAGCTACTTAACCTAGCCGTCGACTCAAACTGCCGACCACTGATTAGGCCGCGACCTCCTCATTCGCTTAAATATAATAAAAATCCAAATTAATATTTGAATTACTATTCTAACAATTTTGTAACATTAACTCCAAACTCACAAATGATTTAATCAAAAACAATTACATAACATACCTAGTATATAAGATAATATACATAATAGTAAAAGGATTCCTTAAACCTGGTTAGTTCCCGAGCATTGATTGGATTTCATTATCTGCATGGTGTATAAAAGCATGCTGAGATATGATAAATTTTCTTTTAGATAACTTAAATTAGTCTTTTAGGACAACACAATGAAAAATGTATTTTTATAACAACATATTAAAATTATGCACATGAACGAAATTATTTTCTCAGACTGCTTAAACGCGTAAAATAAATTATTTTCGTTACTAGTTTTCTAGTCGTGGCTTCCATGTTATTAGTGTTACGCCGTGTGTGTAGGATGGATTGTATGATGGTTGAGCAAAACATTATTGTCCAATACTTCTTTTTCTTCATTATATTTAATCAATCTTATTACGAAAGTTTTATCCGTTACGACTATCCTTGATCCCTTAATATCTTTACTCTTTGATGACTTTTAAATTATTTTTCTGCTCATCGCTAATCTATATAATAGCTCTACCTGAAATTCTTTATCAGTTTTTTTTTTTCGAGAACACAACAACAAGTAAGGTCCGAGGAAATAGAAAAAATGATATATACAAAGTATTGGCCATTAGATCTTGCCCATCCTTCAGGAAATTCATGGAGGTAATCCCAAAAAACCTTTTGGTCCTTTGAGCCAAAACATACATCGAGTTATATTCTATTATTTTGAAATTGGCGAAGTGTTGTTCTTCAGGCGAGTGTCCCATTGATGCAAAAAGTTGACAGATGCACGGGGCAAGGGCTGGAGAGTACGACGGGGGCAACAATACGTTCCATCCATGTCCTTTCAACGTTTCCCCGACCGGTTTTGTTTAATGGGACGTATTTAATTATCGTGCTGTAAAATCACTTCACAGTTTCTTCGGCCTCATTTTGGACTTTTTGAAATCAATGCATTGTTAAAATTATTAATTTATTATCGGTAGGTTTTAACTGCTTTACCAGGTTTTAACAGCTTATAATACACTTCGCTACTCTGGTCTCACCAAACACAGTGCATTGTCTTACGACATTGCTCTTTCGGTCTACCAGAGCATTTTTTGTCTTGAACATCAAAATTACCTCTTTTGAATGTTTAAAACCACACGTCACACGTCTTTAAAGTTAGATAATGCTCAATGTAAGTGTCTACCAGTAAATGCCCATCAGCGGTTTTTTCTTTAGATTAAAAATGATGAAAAGTGATGTGCTAAAAATGCACGATTGCAAGCATGAAACTTGACATTTTCAGAGAGGTATAAATCTATGACGGTATTACTTTGAAGTTTGATATCAGTAGAATAAAATGACATATGTGGCTTATCATAAAACTATATACTTAAACCTAACGAAAGCTTTTAAAAAATCGGTAGTATTTCCTTAATGTACTGGGGTCCATTAAAGGCCGGCAACGCATCTGCTCCACTAATAGAAAATTGAACATAACCTCTTTGATGATGTACTTATGCGTAATTCTTCCGGTTTGATCCCGATTTCCAATTGGATTGCACTATTTTGTAGGGCTCGCGACAGGGAATCCGGACTTTCAAAATCACTCGATTTGATGGCTGGAGTAGCGGGTATGGAGGTCCGAAGTCCGCAGATGTTTGTTGACCTATATCCTTTGAGTCCCGCGGTATATAGGTTTGCCCACAATGTATGTTGTGCACTGACACTCACTTAATTAAGGATTTTCTTTTAAGTAACTTCGCATTATTTCAAATTACTTTTTATAAAATGTATTTTGTAGTTTTTAGTAGTATATTTATAAACACTTACACTCAACATTTACACACACACAAACATAGTAGCTCCGTCATCTTAAATATGTGGTTGGTGTCTTACTTTCTTCTTGATAACATTCCATTGGCGCCCTGGATTTTGTTAGAATCTTCTACTAATTATGATGCTTATTTAGATAGATTTTACATTAATGATATACCTTTAGCAAAGTAGTTTAGTATTTCATGCATGTCATGGATCTCCGCAAAGTAATGTCTGATTCTATCAATTACTTTGAACTATTTCTGGATACGACTACTTTGCATGAATCCGCGAATGAAATCATTCGCGGATTTAAGCAAAGTAGTTTAGTATTTCGTGCATATCATGGATCTCCGCAAAGTAATGTCTGATTCTATCAATTACTTTGAACTATTTCTGGATACGACTACTTTGCATGAATCCGCGAATGAATTCATTCGCGGATTCAATTAAATGGAAGTCAGAAAACTTTAAATTTTCTAAAGCATTACTATCTTCAATTTAATGGAAGTCCAAGTAATACTACCCCTTATATTTACAAGTATCTTCAGTGCTAATTTACTGTCAGGTATCACGTACCCACAATGTAATGCTAAAATTTGTAATTTAAGCTTACAATTCAAAATAGCCTAGTTACTCGCAATTTAATGCCTAATTTCAAATTGAATGCTCGCAATTGAATGCCTGTAACTCGCAATTTAATGCTCAATTTGGCTTTAGAAGGGGCAGGTCCACAGAGCAGGCCGTAAATCAGCTGATTGATCATGTATCTCTTAATCTTGATAAAAAATTTAAATCTATAGGTATATTCATTGACATAAAAAAAGCATTTGATACAGTCTCGATCCCCATCCTTGTGGCTAAGATGGAACAAATCGGAATTCGTGGTCGCCCACTTGAAATTTATAAAAATTATTTAATAGATAGATTCCAGAGTGTAAAAATTGGTAATACAACTAGTGATTATTTTATTGCGGACAGATGATACAAGAAGAGTGGCATAGCGACGTCTTTGACCGCGGACGTCGACGGCACAACTAATTGGGGCTGGCACTAGTGTACATAGTGAGCGAGATAGCTAACTCCTGCTGGAGTTAGATAAAGATAGTGCTATCTCGCTCACGTAAACACGGATCGTTTACTAATTTACGGTGTACACTAGTGTCGGCCTTTGTTTAGTACTTAAGGTTGTGCCTAATTGTGGGACGGCACGTTATCATACGACGCTAATACAGGCGTAGACTGCATTTCGCTTGTTTACTATTCGGAACTATAAAGACTCAAAATCCGTTATATTTATATGATAAGCTCAAGTGGTCCTCCCAAGTAAACACAGCTTATGTTACTCGCGCGTCCTCGCATCTTCTTCTCATTCAACCGCACCGCTCTGCTGCTTTCGAAGGTAGTTTTCGTCACGAGGCAACAAAATGTTGGAACAATCTGCCACCTCCACTGCGTAATCTGAAAACGTTAAATACATTTCGTTTAAAATTTTTAATGATCATGTAGTGTGGCCGGGGACTTTGTGTAGCAAAGTGTTATAGGACTTTGTAGTCTTCAAGGACAAAAATGTACAAACACTTTGAGCTATGTCTGGCTCCAGCATAACACAGTATGACAATTATTTATCAGTGTCGCTTTATGATATTCATAATGCCGGAGCCAGAAATAGCTTCATTTTAATGATCATGTAGTGTGGCCGGGGACTTTGTGTAGCAAAGTGTTATAGGACTTTGTAGTCTTCAAGGACAAAATACATTAGATTGACGAAATTACATCGCGTCGCGGTTCAAAATGTGTGGTTTAATCAACAGTGTAAACAATTAAATGTGATTCCTAACTATATTCAATTGAAGTGCAACACGAGAAGTCGTGCAGCGGAGCTCGCAATTAAGAAAGCCCAAAAAACCTGGCTTACGGAGGAATCGCGTCACTGGTTTACGGTAAGAGACAATCTCAAATCCCATATTAAAGTTCTTTACATGGAATTGTCTTTTAAATTACATATAATAGAATCGGGAAAAAAAAAATCAAAGAGTGGATTTAGAAAAAACTGGGGGCGGAAGAAGATAAAAAAATTTAGAAATATAGTTATTTTGGGGGGGGGGGGGCAAAGCCGCCGGGAATCCTCACGACCACAACGCCGCCGCTCCACGCCGCTAGCACGCGAGCCGGAGGCAATGGCGCCCCTGCGCGCCGGCCCCATTCGGCCGCGGGCCAAAAAAACCGCAAGCGGGGCGCCACGGGTCGGAATATTAACCCCCTCCCTCTTTTGGAGGTAATTCTCTAGCTACTATTATTAGTAAACATTTATTAAGCACGTCAAATGTGTGCAACACCAGAGGGCTCGCAGATGCGTTTCCGACCATTACGGAATTCGTATGCCCTTTTCTTGAAGGTCCCTGAGTCATATCGGTATAGAAGTACCGAAGCTGATACTTAATTCTACAAAGCAATTGTGCGAGGTAAGAAGTGTCTGAAGAATTGCAGGGTTATGGATTTTAGGACATCGAGATGATGAGGGTGAAATCCTAAGTTCTGTCGAGATGTCCTGTGGTGGAATACTGCCGGTGTTGGTCCAAACAATTTCTCGGAACACTCCTCGTTAAGATGCAGAGTGGACCCACATCCCTCCACATAGCGAAAGAATCGAACGGAAAGAGCTAGATCGCCGATGATTCGAGTCGCTCTACGTTGAATGCTTTGTTAATAGATCCTACCTGAAAGCATATCCAAGATTTTAACGACCTTGTTATAATATGATATATATTTGCGATCTTATATCGCGATTTAAATAAAGTCGTAATAATATATGCTTATCCCTACACTTACAGAACCACAAATTATATTTAGGTAAATATATTAGTGTAATGTTACTCATTTTTCTGCAGAACTCTAAAAAATAACCATAAATATAAACCAATGACTTTTTGATTAAATTATATATATTAGGTTGTAAAAAAGTAAAGCGACTTGATATCCTGTTTAGTGTTTTCTTTGTTATACTAAATTCCATGTAAAATATTTCACATGATTTCTTACATATGCTTGTAAATCGATGAAGCTTAAAGACGCAAAGACATTCCTGTAATCTCTTGCGGACTCCAGCCCCTCTAGTTTGGTTGTGTGGTTTTCTGTAAAGAGAAGATACTTCATTAGAAGAGCAGGTCCATATAATTAAGAGAGCAAAGGTTTATATGTGTATACATATACAGGGTAACTGGTAAGACACTTAGCATACTAAGGAGGGTAATCGGTACTCGATCATTGCAAAAATAGGTACTTAATTTCTGACCAAAACTCATTAAAATTAGTTAGAGTGTGGCCTTACGTTCTGTGGCTAATTTGCTGTTCGGAAAAGTTAAATCGTAAATGCATTTCCCAGCCTAAAGAACTAGTCAGTAATAAAAAAGATTTAATGACGCCAGTCAGAATTAAACGCGATAATTAAAAATAATTCAGTTATTTTTTTGACTATACTTATCAAACAAATAAGTGAATAGGTGATGAATGAAATATTGCATATGTACGTTTGCCTGTCTTAAGCCAGGAATAAAGTGTGAAGGGCAAACGGACCATCATCGTGCGTCCACGCTAGTAAGTCCATTCGTTCCGTACATAATTAGTTACTTTCTCTTAATCTCACGTAGTAGTTAGTTGTTATTACATTTAATGTTAATTTTTTCGTCATATTCATCATCAAATATCAGGTCAGCGAGTATGGTAAGTATCTCATCAACCTATATACATATATATGAATGTAAGCAGGCAGTTACATACTAGAACATATGATAAAGAATGCTCTTTTAATCTTCTTTTATAAAAAACATTGTTAACAGTGACCTGAATTGTTATCACAATCACAATGTAATCTTCTAAGTCTACGTAGGTATCACGAGATGTTCTTATAATTAAATTGTGTAAACGATGCACGACAACAATGCTAGAGCATTGATAATAAAAGTGGAATTAAAAAAAACAAACACGCTAAAAACAAAAGGAGTGATAAAATATAAAATCAATGTCAGAATTTCTTTGTACAACTTTTGTATGCGAACATGTAAACTTAATCTTTTTACACTTAATTTTACAGGTAAACTTAATTTTTTAATCATTCAGTATATGAGATTGTAGACTGCAGGTCTTAGTTGTTTAAAAGAGATTTAAAATTACATACGCATTCTTTTTTTTATTTTACAAGAGGCAAAAGAGCAGGCTGTTCGCCTAAGTAGTGACTTAGGTAAACCGCATCCTACGGACAATTGCACCACCAGAAGGCTTGCAGATGTTAAAAGATTCATTTACTTTTACCTGTAGCAACTGTACGATCTTCGCAGAAAATACAGCAAATTTAAAAAAATACATATAAAAGCGAAAAGTCACCTATGGCGAAATCTCGAAAACTGCGGCACGTACAAAGATGAAATTTGGCAAAAGGTATAGTTAGTAGACATAGGCTCCAAGAATGATTTTTTTGATAAGGCCTGATTAAGGAGCTCCGAGGGCTCTCGCAAGTTTAATTTTAAGCGGACAAAGTCGCGGGAAACGGCCTGTACGTAAATAAACTAGAAATAAAACGGCGCTGACATAATATTGGTATCATATAACGTGTATTGTGAATAAAAAAGTCTGTAAAGCGGTCTAAAAGGCAACCTTTGCCCTATTTTCGTAGTAATGAAGTATTCATCAGTCGCCCCTGGCGTATAGCAAGGGCTTAATTTTCAAGCTGAAGCGGATATCTAAATAAATAGATTTATTTTTAATATATTTCAAGGGGTAAATACAGATAGAGCAATGACAGAATTTTATAGAGTACGAGTAGAATGAGCTTTCGATCGCTTTTTTTTTAATATTACAAGGGGCAAACGAGCAGGCCGCTCACCGCCTGAGTGACTGCCGAAGCCCATGGACATCTGCACCATCAGGAGGGTCGCAGCCAGGTACAATTTATTCATTACTAGAGTCAATCCGCAAATTTGTTCGCGTTGCTTTCTTTCATTATATAAAAACTACAAACGTTCAACTATTTAATCCTTATCAAATTTCATTTTCACCACAAAAAGTAGCCGCGTCCTTCAAAGTCCAATCTATTTTTATACCAAAATTAATCGAAATTGTTTCAACATTTTAGGCGTGGCAACGTAACTGATATTGTTACTTTCACATTTATAATCGTAGATTTGATATTGAAGTGCTGGGTCCATACATATCGAGTAATCTTAGCCCGTACGAAGTCGGGACAATATAATTTCCAAGTTGATGCTGGTACATAAATTATGACAAGAACAAATTGTTTCTAGCAACAGCGACCACGTTAAATACAGCAACAGACCTGAAAAGCCTCTTTTAAGGCTTTCTTGTTGGCTTCCCTGGACTCAGGACTCTATGGGTTAGGATATACTTTCCCACAGTCCAGAATGAGGAGTCTTCATCATCGCCTACACTCTCTGATGCTCCAGGATTAAGAATGCTTCAGATTATTCCCTATGCATTGCTTTCCTTCACAACAGTAAGTTACAAAACAATACAAGAAAATATAATTACATTTAATGTAATAAAGTTTACATTTTCAAACATAAAAAGCTCTAGAGTCGTATTACGTTTCGGACAAAATTTTCTCGGCTCGCGTACAATTCAACACTCCCTTTGTTTTAAAAATTAAATGTGTGTATTATTCGTATATTTCGTTAGTTACACACTTTGGCCGGCAACTAGTCGAGCAATGCTCTCGATGAAATCTCTGAGGTCGCTGAATCATATACTACCCCGCCTATGGGTTTTACTTTATTAAATTACTTCTTTGCCAGAAGTCTTAGCCTATTGCCGTTTCATATCTTGTGATCATTGAGGAACCACAATAAAAAGATTCATGAGATCCACCAGCACATACACTTCAAAGTTATGTATGCTGAAGGTTACTTCTGTTGCTGGCGGTAATTTTGTCACTACAACAAAATTATCAGGTGTGACTGATTTACTTCTGCCAATTCGTATCTTCTGCAAATTCATTAATTCATTTTTTATACAATTGATCAGACAATGATTTTCCTTGATGGGTTACCTACTGTAAATGGTTTCGTCAAACAGAAGCTTGTGTTTCACATCTTCGATCCGTGACCCTGTTTACCGATGAATACTGCTTCACAAAAAATGGTGTGCTGAATTACCATAATATTTATCACTGCGTCGATGAAAACCCACAAGATATTCACCAGAGCTCATCCCAACATAGGACATCAATAAATGTATGGTTCCGAAGATTGGGCGATCATTTATTTGGGTCAAATGTGCTTTGAAGGTTGAAATTGAAATAAAACAGTTGTAAGTTTTTAATGCAATTTTATTTTTCAATAAAGATAATAGAGTAAGTAAGGCATACTTGAATTACATGTTTGTTTTTTATGAAGATATTTAAACAGAAACGGGGTACTTTGATAGAAAAACTTTTAAATATTGGAAAACTAATCAGCTTTAATAAGATAAATAATTTAAATGATCTAATGTAAAGGGTATCAGAAACCTAATCAAAATGCCTGTAAAAGTGAACAACTCCAAAAAAGGATCACAGGCCCACAGTGGATATTTTCAGATAGATATGTAGAGTTCATTTGCAAAAACATAAAACAGTGCAAAATAAGGCACTCAAGTCACTCAGTTTTGCAAAAGAACTCTTCCTGTATATTTTAAGCATTATTGTGTGTCTTCTTGTTAGATGTACCTCAGATCTTCATAACCAGTCAGTGCCTGTCTCTGTCCGTCATATCAATATGTACAAACCATAAACATATTAGAACGACATAGATTAGATTATTTAATTGGTCAGCGGGGTACCCAACCTTGATCATTATAGTGCTGTACAAGTCCATTTAGCATTTCTGTATTCTTTTCAGGTGTAAATAAGGCATATGATGCCCAAGTTGTCCGGTATGTATCCCAAAAACCGTTATTGCAGTAAAGAATACCGTCTTTAACTTCGTCTTTGTAGGGGCTTCTATATTGCCATACAGGTTCTTCATTTGTTCCTGTATTCTCTGAGAGTGAATTAGGATATGCATACATGCGGTACATATTTGAATAGAACGTGTCAAGAAAAGGGAATAAGTCATTAAAAGTGCCGGCGAAGCGTAAGAATAAGAGAGTCGAGTAAAAGTGGTCGAATCTTGCTGAAGCGGCTTCTTATCGAAAACTTTGAGCTAGTATAATATCTATCCGACGAACACTTATTAAACTTTACTTGGAATCATCAACGTTTATCTGGTCATAGGGGAAATAGAAGTTATTGCAATCAGCAAATCCACAACTTATGAACGCATCACTCTAACTCCTCTACCTCTATCTTCACCTCTCCAACCCTGTCCAGTTGAAGATTTAAGTTTTTGCTACAATTCTCTTTGGGCTGTTGTGGAGATGGCCTTTGTGATTGTGCAACTCCTTTGGTTTTTCGACTTCTGTTTCCACTTGGTTCATTTCCTCTCTTATTTCTTGCTCCTTCCATCGTCTGTCCCATTCATTCCCCACAACTTCCTTTTTCTCTTTTTGCATCTTTTACAATCTTGTTTCTTGAAATTATTTCTCAGCTGTCGTAAACTATATCTTTCCAATTAAACGGTGTGAAAGCTAAAAAGGTTACAAATCTTTGGTATTGGCAACAAATCCAATACCAGTATCGGTATCAGAACAATCCTATTAAATACTCAAGACTAGGAGAAAGCAGCTCATTCATACAAGTCGAGTTACACAGAGATTTGGGGAAAATGTTCATAGAGTTGAAGTCACAAAGTGGAAAGTCCAAATACTTTAGTCACTGCTTGGACTAAGCCTAGACTGAATTATATTTAGGTGCATCTTTAAAGCCAGAGAGTCCAGAAGGCTTGAACAAGATGATTTACCTGTTGCCCCGCCTTCTACAAACAATAGATATTTAACACAGAGGTCAAAACTTTTATCTTTACGAAGATAAAAGTTTTGAGTCATATCCTATATGACACGCGGACGTTAGTTCCTAAAGTAGACAACTTACTGCCTGTGTAATAGGTAACAGATATAGAGGCCTGTTATACACAAATATTTTTTTGAAATATTTAAACACATACATATAGATAATACATCTAGACTGGAGGCGGGAATTGAACCCTTGTAGGTTCAATCCCCCCGGAGCGGAAGGCGGTGTCACTGCCCACTGGGCCAATGAGCCAGACAGTATATGTTGGTTGGCTAGTTGGCACACTATATACATAGTCATATATAGTTAGTAAGTATAACAAAATTAATTTCGATATTACAAACAGTCAACAGACACTTTAATTTTATTAAAATGTGTATCGATGAATCCCGATCTAGCAGAATGTTCGCTGTTGCGTTCCTTGGCTTTGAGAAGTGAGCATGCCCTTTCGTTGAGACGAAATGGTTAAAGGCCTCACGATGGAGCTCAAATCGCAGAAAACACTTAATGTTACCTGCAAAAGGTCAATATCTCTTAGGACAGTCTTTTGTGTAATGGCGGAAAAAAACTTTAAACAATAAGAGAAAGAAAGATTGGAAGAATAAGATAAAGAAGAAGGGAAGGCATTGAGGTGGTCTGCTATGAGTTACAAAATACCGGGAACACACAGCTAATTGTATGCTAGTCTAATATCTATGACATTAACCTAAATAACTAGCGAACTGTCCTTCGAAGGGCATCAATTGTGTCAGATGCCAGTGAACCAATTAAGCTACTTGCATCGTTGTTGATTGAAACGTACATGACATCATTTTGCCATCTGATTTGACATCACTCTTGAGATTGCATTGATATTGCTTCTAGATACCAATCCGAAATTGTCATTTTTGTTAGTGGCGCAGTTTGCGTAAGGAAGCGTTGTATCCAATGTGTTAGGGGTAGGTTTAGTTCGTTTTCTAAATGTGGCCTCCTGTAAATGTTAATTTTAGTAAAGATGGCAATTGTAATTTTTTTTAATTAGCCTATTGTGTCCCACTGCTGGGCAAAGTCCTCCCACTTCTTGATCCGCCTTCCTCAAAAAATTGACAGAATTTAATTATAATTAAATTCTGTGAATCCTGTCTACTGATGTTTGTAAACTAAATTTAAATTTATATGATAAAAAATGAAGCAAATAATCTGGAACTGTAAAAAAAATTAATGAAAGTTAAAAGATTTATAATATAATAACAAAACAACTGGCACGGGCCTCGTGCCTGAGGCGTGTAAATTTATTAATAAAAAAAATGATAAGGTGACCGCTTAGCGCGCTCACTTAACCCAGAAAAAAAGTTCCTTGACTATGGGTTTACTTACTTTGGCGGTTCTGTAGGCTGGGGGCCTCGTATCATTGATACAGCTCATACAGCGGTAGTTACGCCCCTGATTTTTGTTCTAAAAACAAAATTTCATGATTTTTGATAAATATTAATTGTTTTTAACGCTAGCCGCTCATAGCTCAAGGGTCTCACTTGCTAAATATAGGAGAAAATAAATTTCACTTTAGTTCATTATATGGATTTTTTTATGTTATACTTATTTTGAGATAGTATAAAATACATATGAGTATTATATTTGTATAATGCCTACTCAACCTTAATATTATATTCACGAAAATTACTAAAGAACTTGTGCCTAATATTCTCGTTTGACTAAGTAGATCAAGTTAGTTGGTACCTAGTTCAACTAAGCTTAAAAGTTTGAATCGGGTGCCTTACGGATTTTAGGCCATCCTTTTTATCATTGAGCTATAGAGACTCTTAGTTGGTTTTAAAGGTATTTAACTCGATAACTTTCGTTGAGATATAGATTAAAAAGATTCGCTTGGTTGTGGATTTCGGTCTTTAGAAATAATTGCTAACATTAAGTTAGGGTGTCAGCCCAATGCTTCCCTTTAATTAAATTGGTTAAGTGAGACAATTGTAACAAATTGTGTCGATAAAGAAAGCCCTATCCAACCAAATTGGTTCAGTAATTGTTCTGTTTCTATTGTTCTTTCCTTTATTAAACCCAAATATTTTGGGTCCAAGAGTTATTGAGCTAATTAAAATAATGTGATTTTTTAAACGTGAGTGACATCACGAGGGCGTGAACAGATCTCTGTCGTATTTCAGTGCGTAGGGCCATCGCTAGTCTGAGATTCCAGGTTCAAGAGAAAGACTGAGTCAACTTTGAAAAGTATTACCAGTTGAAAATGAAACTGGTAGACCTGACTAATAGCTTGTAGACTGTTAGAAAAAAATAACAAGCTTTAGGGCCTTTTAGAAAAGAGTTGAATAATTTCTTAATGGTTGGCATAAAATTTTAATTAACATACTATATGTACGTAATAAAGTGTGATATCCACTTATCACCGTCTACATCATTCTAGTAAAGATAAAAGATGCTAGTAGTTAAGGGCGAGCTCTGAATTTGTGAAGAGCTAGCATAAAGTGATGAAGTGATGCGATGCGAATAACAAATCATACGACCTGCAATAAAAACATATGTGTCACTGAAGACATTTCTCTCAATATCCCTGCTGAATTTTATGCGAATGACCACAGTGTAGGCAATCGATAGAGCCGTAATTTTTCCATGATGGCGAACTAAATACTTCGAAATAAAAATGACGCTCTGAGTTATATTTCATCATCGTCATCAGCAGCGGCCTGCGTCAGTCCACTGCTGGGCATAGGTCTCTCCCATGGCGCGACACTTAGTCCGATGTTCGGCTACACGCATCCAGTTTCTGCCAGCCACCTTGCGCACATCGTTGCTCCATCTGGTTGGGGGGGTCGCCCACGGCTGGGCATAGGCCGCGCTATCTCGAGCAAGCCGCAATATTTTTTTTATTTAAAATTTTCCTATTTTTCTGAAAATGGTACTCAGAAACTTTGTATTTACAAAGTGGCGGCTGTTCTTATCGATGTCGTCATGCTGCTGTTAAGTAGGTATTACTAATTATTGGTATTAAAATCCTCAAAAATAAATACAAGATCGCCAAGCTGTGACGCAGGCAACTAGTATTTTAGGAATTGTTATAATAAATCTGTATTATTCTCTACTAAATACAATGACGGGTCCACAATGAAATGGCTGCTAAGCATGCTCCTGTGTGTCTTATGGACTCATTTACATGAAAGAAGAAAGGCTAAGTCTTATCGGATCCACTAAGATAAATAGCTGCAAGCTTAAGGCTGAAGAGGTTGCAGAGGCATTTAAGTCTATACCCACGGACTGCTGATAACACAAGGGAAAGCTGGAATGTAAGGAAGCAGTACTATTACATTAACAACTACCTCCAAGAGTCGAAGCCAACTCCAAGCGATGGTTATGAGGTTATGGAGAATAATAGAAGAAAAAACAAGGAAAGAGGGGATCAGGAACACCATAATTAGGGCAGGTCGCTCAACAATCGATGCCCTGAATTCACTCAAAAATCTGTCTCAAGAAGCGGTGGGCCGGGGTGAGGTGATGATGGCCGTCTCACTCGACGTGGCGAATGCCTTCAATCGTCTCCCGTTCGAAACCTTGCGCGAGGCGCTTCGATATCATGAGGTGCCTCCCTACCTTGGGAGGTTGTTGGAGGCATATCTACAAGACAGGGAGATTCTCTGGGAGGGAAGGGACGGACGATTATACAGGCGCCGTGTCGGCTGCGGTTTTTTAAGGCAAGATCCCCCTTAATATCGTATATAAAAATAATGATATTACTCTTACCCTTTAAATATTCAATTAGGAATAGCTCGCCATCTGTTGTCGAAAGAAATCAACAAACACGAAAAGGTTATTCAACGGAGTTTCTAGTTCCCCTATTCTCCGCTAGTAACGCCCTTGTACATGAGCTTAGCGACGCGTCCTCAAACAAAATTATTTGTGGCGCTAATGTCACATAATAGGAGCTGTTTGAAGTAGTGTTATTAGACTGGAATGCCAATTGTTTGGCATTCCAGTAAGAGTCGCTTACATATCTATTCCAACCTGCCAGTGGCTTTCTTTTGACTAACTGAGTATTTTTTAATGCACAAGTTTCACTAGCCGCTTGGCGCATCACGTTTACAATTTCATTATACATGTTTTCTATAAAAATTCTGTGCTCAGGACTATTACAAAACCCGTATGAGCACTCTCGTAACTCAGGTGGAAAATCTATTGTCTTTAATTTCATATTACACTTATATTTATATGTACGTAAGGCCACTACACATGGACGTACCTATATGTTTTAAAACGTGTAGGTACGTGCATTCAAAATCGTGTATTCAATAGCGTACGTTAGAGTTGCATACAGATAATACAAACATGCTTTATAGTTTTGGTCTGTCTACTGAAATGTGAAGATGCTCTTTCCAAATTACATTGATTTAACTATAGCGCCAGTGGCGTGCGGATATATGCATAACAAGAAAATAAAATTAAAAAAAACCTCGTCGAGTTTGCTCCAAAGAATAACTTTGTAACGAAAGTGCATTAAACTATGTATTCAATATGTACATGATGGATAAATGTACAAACTAAAGCTCCATGAATATTTACACCCAGGGTGGGAATGGCGAATTATATTTCCAATAATGCCAAACGCTAACTTACAGAGGAATAACAGCATGAAGCTGATAACAGCATGTTGGTGCTCAAATGTCGAGGTCATATGTAAAAATTATGTTCATGTTGGAAGCCATAAATTTTAAATTTATTATTTTGGTTAATCTAAATGAAACCAGTTTAACCAAAAAGGTCGTAAAAAACATAGGAAGCGACCAAAGAGGTTTACTTGCAGCGAAGGGGGTTTAACTTATGACGTATGATTATGAAATAGAATACAATGGAAGAACCTCCAAAAGCTATGGCTTGGAGGTTATGCAAAGGCCGAATATACCCGCGCCGGTTCAAAGATATACGGAGGTTGAAGCACCTGGAAGGGACGGCAAACTTCATCGTTTTGATGGCGACATAGAAGATATAGAAATAGAGATCTTACTTTGTAGAGTTTGTTTTTGTTGTGAGTGTTTATTAAGTAGTAATAGTTGGATCTAATTAAAGTAATTAGATATTAAATGACATAAAAATCGATTTCTTTGTTTGAGGTCATAAGTTCATTCCTGACTTACTTATTTATTTGTTTAGGTTTGACTGTAATATTTACTTATTAATTTGTTGAAAATATATTCTTTGTTTTAGAAGCAAATTGATTTCTCATTTAATAACCAGATTATATACATATTTACAAAGATGCAAGTATCTCACGGTCGCCGTGGGCGACGAGCAGCGTCCGCCCGGCGAGGTGCTCCCACGGCTCCGCGTCCGTCTCCCTCCGGGGCATCTCGATCCACGGTGCGAGGGCGGCGATCGCGACCACGCTCGGGTCGTCGCCGACCCGCAGCGCCGCCCGGGCGCCCATCGAGTGCCCGACCAGCACGACCGGCACGTCGCCGTGGCGCGAGCGCACGTCGTCGAGCGCCCAGCGCGCGTCGCGCACGGGGTCGAGCGCGGGCGCGTTCCAACGAAGAGTGGCGGGAAGTGGCTGGATGCGGGTTGCGAGAGATAGAGGAGCGTGGCAGAAGTAAAGGGAGACCTATGCCCAGCTGTGGGCAATAGAAGGTGATGATGAATGTAACAAAGTGGGTTTAGAGAAGTTTGTAAAATGGTGCCAACAGTTTTCCAAAAATCTATGTTAGGAGAGAGGATTCAAATTCTAACTGTAGTTAAGCAAGTTTCGACACTATTTATTGGAGGAAAGTATAATAATTAATAGAAAAAATTGTGATTAGTTTTTTTATATTCACACTAGTTATTACCCGCGACTTTATCCGCGTAAAATTAGGTGAATCATTTTAGCGTGATGATATATAGTCTATGGCCTTCCCTTATAAATGGGCTATCTGACACTTAAAGAATTTATCAATTCGGACCAGTAGTTCCTGAGATTAGCGCGTTTGAGTAAAAAACATACAAACAAACAAACTCCTCACCTCTATATCTTTATATAGAGGTGAGGGGTTTGTTATAGATTCTTCCTTTATTTGAAAACTGATGCTTCCCGCGTGGTCCCATTTCAATTAGTTCCAGTTTTGACAATTTGAGGTCGTTTTTTTTTAAAGAAAGACTAGAGAGAGAAGGAGAGAGAGAGAGAGGAAAGTCGTTTTTTTTTATTAATATTTGTTTATTGTTATTTTTTCCAGAGAATGTCAGCGTCATAGGATCAGATGACGCCACCTCGTGTATAATAGTCGTCGTCAGGCACTCAGGTAACATCATTGTCACCTATAACGTCGATTGTACATGTAGGTCTTTGCAAACTAATAAAAACATTTATGTATATATATATACAAGAATTTTACGAGCTATAAAACACCATACCACACCATAAACATACATATAAAATTGTTTTATTTACAAATTATTAAAAAGCAACAGGAAGGCTTACTGCATTTTTACTGTCTATGCTACAATTTTAAAAGTAAAACTTTTAAAATATAAGGTGAAATATATAATATGTATGCGCAGTGCAACATAATGCTATTCAAATAAATAATTGTGTATGTAATTGTAAATAGATAAACAAACACAAAAATCAATGACATAAAGTAAGACACGAATGTAGTCGTAAACACGTAAATTTATTTAAAAAATAAAACACCAATTAGAGTATTCGATTAATTAATAATAATAATTAATTAATCAGTTAAGGTTGTTCTATTCTATTGTCTGTTTTATATTGGCTTTGACCTAAATTAAAAGAGTTTTTGACATAAGAGATACCTATTTAGAAATCACAGATGGGGTTAGTTTAGGGGTAAAAAATATTGTATGTACACTAATGCATAGTGTTATATGTTAACAGACAAACAGACGGACTACTAAGTGATACTGTAAGGGTTCCTTTTTCCTTTGGGAGGTACGAAACCCGAATAAAAAGTATGTGTGTGTCAGCTTTGACGCACGATTGGAGTTTACTCGCAATATAAGAATTGCGTTTGATTTTACTCCTCATAAATTTTAATACCCCCCTACCCAGGCCTAAATATTAAAGGCAATTTGTCATCTTAACTCGCCCCACAGCCACATTCTCTAAAATTTAAACGAACCCTGGTACTAGACCATGATAACGAACAAGAAGAATTTTTAAGGAATCAATTTCCAAAAATATATATTACGTTTCGCTCGTTGAATTCCAGGTTCAGGAGCAGTCTCACTGGCACATCTAGACGGTTCTGGAACGGCCGAAGCGGCGGCCGCTATGGTGGCGCGCGTGCAGCACCTGGCGGTGGGGTATCCCGAGGGGAGGCTGGAGTTGCAACTGGTGGGTGGTTTCACAGACCCCCATCGGTATTCCGACGAGCTGTTCGCCAATATAATGTGTAAGCTTTTTATATATTTTTTTTTAAATATGTAGCTCATAGTCTATTTTCAAATACATAATTTTTTTAAACTAGAGATCACCGGCTGGTTAAAATTTTTACATTTGCATATTATATACTTATTATTATACAAAATTTTAATTCTTTGTACATTGTTACATTTGACAGTTAGTATAAATACGGTCGTAATGACTCCGCTTTGACTTCATCTTATAGTAGAATGTGTGTGTAAATCGTTTTACATTGGTGTGCGTGAGATTTCATTTTGATAATTTAATGTATTTATAATGCATATTTTATAAAAATATTACCATTCGCACACCCTCCTCTATATGAACTTTAATTGTGCTAAATTATAAATAAATAAATATAGAGGACTATATGACACATGGACGTCTGTTCCTAAGGTAGACAACTTAATGCCTGTGTTATAGGTAACAGCCGCCTGTTATACACAAATATATTTTTTAATATACAAATATTATTACACGCCCATTTTCAATAGGAAATTCTGAAGCTAATAAAAAAAAAGTTATCAGTTGACCGTTTCGAAAGTGATCGTGCCAGATCCACACATACAGGCATCCGGACGTCCTAGGAAATAATTTTTTATTCTGTTTTTTTTTTTACACTAAATAAAATTATTACACTTCCAAAGTATCAAAGGTGTTAAAACACGACTTTCATCTTAAGCGATGTGTATTTACATTTATCAATAAGTGACATTGATTTTTAGTTCACGAAATTTTGATTTAGCTCGATTTTGATTTAGTGAGAGTAGAGCACACCCCGTGGGGCGTGCAATATATAGCTTGTTAATTTTTTAATGGATTAGGAGATAATTTTACTCATATAAAAACTTATTTTAGGAAGGATTAGAAATTTTATATGTACGCCATTTACACAGAATTGGGAAAATATAGAGTAACCAGATCCGCAGATAAAATGTTGCAATAGATAAAAGGCGCGAAATTTAAACAAACAAGTCCATATTATTACAATCAGTTATCTATGTTCCACTACTGAGTAAAGAGGGTAAAGCCCTCTCCCATTCCAACCGACAGTAGGTACACACACAAAAAGTTATAAGACAACAGTTAACGAAAGGAAGGGTGCCCTTGCTGGAGGGAGCAGGTGGGTCTGGGGTGGGGTATCCTGGGAAAAGGGGGGGGCTGTGGAGTTGGGGGTCCCTCTCTCATGTGCCGTGGGTAGGACCCTTGACAGGGACAGAGTGTGTGTGGGGCACACAGCATGCAGTGGCCCCATGTCGCCCAAAGGGAAGCACAGGGTGGGGTCTGAGACGCGCCCTTGGCACAACCTGGCCCCTGATTCCCCCCCTCCAGCTCCTCAAAACTGCTCCGGGGGCTGGCACTCAAATTAATTATAGACATACTATATTATTATGGACAATGAATCATTGCCTCATTTAACAGCTTAAACCAATATTTTGATTGTAGCATCCAATACTACTACGGCATCTCGGGAAAAGTGAATTCTCTGTAATCTGGGGCTTGATTTTTTAAGGGTTGAGTGGTATTTTAGGGGTTAAATGTGATTCTGACCGTTTTACGCCATTGTACTATTTAACTCTCATGATAGTATTGGTATCTTCTTATTTATTTTTTCTCTGTAATGGGGTTTTGGTGATCTTTTATGGGGTTGGCTAACCTGTGCGCCCACATCTTTATTTTTGTTTTTCGGATTTGGGGGTTTTGGTGATTTTTTATGGAGTTTGCTAACCTGTGCGTCCATATCATTATTTTTGTTTTTCGGAATTGGGGGTTTTGGTGATTTTTTATGGGGTTGGTTAACCTGTGCGTCCACATCTTTATTTTTGTTTTTCCGATTTGGGGGTTTTTCTGTTTTTTTTGGGGTTGGCTAACCTGTGCCTCCGCAGTTTTGTTAATCATACCAAAATAATTTATATTTTCATATCAATCAGCTTCTAGCGGGTTTAAAAAATGAAGCTGTTCTGCGGGAAGGAATATATAGATTAAAGAGATTTGGCATTTAGAGAATTGATAGAGAAATAAGAAGTGAACAACAAATAAGAACCAATCGAGGACATATGGAGGGTATTAAGTTCTAATTTCATATAATTATGAAATTATACCATCTTTGTATTCATATAAGATATAAGAAAACGAAGATGGTGTGGCAATCCGGTCCGGCTCGACAATTCGGCCTACAATGACAGCCTGACGGCTATCGGGGCGACACTGGTCGAGACCGATAAACATACAGATACGGAAGGCGTCTCTGAACCCACCGGAAAACTACTGGACTTTACGATCCTGGTACGCACGGGCAGGATGACGGATGAGAGCACCTACAACATGTTCTTTATCGAGGGCGCCTGCAAATATTCCTTTAACAGCGGCTACCTGGCTAAAACACCGGAGCTGGCTGCCAGCAACTTTATCTAAACCTGAGAATGGAAAAAAAGAGAGCGTTTCTGCTGCAGAGTCTCCCCTTGAGCCTGAGCTCCATATTTGGCGTTTCTCTTCCCACCTCGGCCTCAGACCCAGACGGTCCTTGATTTGTGCCTGGACTGACCTTGAACAGTTTTAAGGCCTCGGTCTGCAGGGCCTCGGACGGGAGTGTGGTCAGGGGCGTCCTCAGGCCGTCCTTACAGAAGCTCAGGGCGCCACTGCTCCACAAACACGAGTCTGCAGAGAGACACATAAGATTGATCGGTGGGGGCGAGAATCCAACCTTAACTAAATTAAAAAAAAAAACACCCTAATATAGTGTGAATTTCATTGTTAGTCCTTAACCTAAAAGAACACAAAGATATATAGCCTATTATCTTTCATACTAGTCTGAGCTAATGACACCTCAATTTGACGTTTTTCTACATCTAAACGTCAACTAGTGCATTCGATCATGCTTAAGATTAACCAACAAGCAGAGATTAAGAATATATGAATGATAAGCAATAATGTGCCTTCTTTCCAGCGGTGTCGGAAAATTATGTCGTATTCTAATTTCTCAAGATAGTAAACGCTTCGACCGCCACACGCTACGCCACGGTGACAATTCGAAACACCACCGGTTTGTGTTAGTTAACTCTTAATACGACAGACTCGAGAAAATGCGTCGTATTTCAATATCTCGTAATAAATCGACGTAAGTCCGCAGCATATACGACCGTAATTCGCTTAAGCACTGTGATAATGTATATTAAAGCTCCGAAAATCTGTTGCATTTGGAAAGTAAAGCTCCTCTCCTCCGCGCTGCAACACTTTGTTTTAGTATTCTGGTAATATGGCCGCGCTCTGGAGGTTGTCGTTCACAGTCAGACGGCTGAATGCTAATTTCTCCACAGGGAGTACTGGGATTTGTGGCTATAGACACGAGGTCAGAGCTCACGCTGTAAAGTAATGCGTGCTCCTTCCCCTTCATCACGCCACATGCCTCCTTCTAAACAAACTCAAAAGCCTATTAACCTGTTTGGTTGATTATATGTTGGCCTAACCCCCTACGAAAAAAGAGGGGCGATATAAGATTGACGTGTCTGTCTGTGTGTGGCATCATAGCTTCCGAAGGGATGAAATGTAGCGGTTTTCTTGTAAAGGTTACTTATGTGCGAGTATTCTTAGACATGTTTGATAAAAAATCAGTTGAGCCGTTTAAAACTTATGGGGGGGGGGGGGGGGAAAGGGGAGAACTAAAATAAACAAGGGGAAGCAAAAAGATAAGAGGGGGTATCAATTGAAAAGGGGGCATGTGAGGGTAGTCTGAAACCGCTGAACCGAATGTGATCAAATTTCGTTACTACCTGAAATTTAGTTCATGAACAAAATGACACGGACGGTTTTTTATCTCGATTTTTATTATAATGTAGCTAGTGCTACATAGCGAGATGGCAATGATATCGAGTGGAAAAGGTTACACCAAAGCAAACTAGATGGCGCTGTACGGATGACGAAAATCGCAGTACAAACACTGAAAATCTCCATACAGACTAACTCACGCTAGCGAAGTTTCTACTTACGATTACTATAGACCTTCCGACGAACAACTGTTGGTGAGGCGCGCAAGCCCCGGGCAACCCCAACTAGCCCGGACATGAAGATCTTTTCTGGAGGTTGATCATATCGACCTACGCTCCCACCTTTTCATTCCTCGTCGAAAACCTTCCACCTTGGTGTGCCTTCCCGCATATTGTTAAATTGACGTACATAAGCGCTGACAAAAAGTCTATTAGAATAATATAATTTGACTTTAACTTTGAAAGTCCTGATTGCTTATTTTAAGTCATTTTTCCTTTTTTTTTTAATATGTATACCATCTATTTAATATCTGCAACTTTGTCTGCGTTGGATTTCATGATTTGTTCAATTTTGAAGGTCCAATTTTTGATATTTTTAATTTTGCTTTTCTATAGATTTTTTGCAATCCATTTCTTCACCTATTTTTACCATCATCCCTTCAATAAAATCATAAAAAAATCATGAAAAAAGTTAATAAATTTTTATTAAATTATTACCTTTAGAATAATAATTATGTTATAAATTATTTAATTAATTAAATTCTCACTCAATTAGTATACAAAATTATATAATAATTGAATGAGAATTAATAATCTTCCACTGAAAATTCTTTCCCGTCAAGTGACATTTACAAGTGACTTGATTTCTTGAGAAAAACTCTATTCATTTCGTAATTTTTATACATTCTATCTTCTCTACCTACACTTTGGTTACAAGGCTGGGGTACTGCTATGTTTCCTTCCTTTGCAACGCGATGGACCCGGCACCCGCACGGCCAATCCGTGGAATGCTAAGAAACTCGTGTTTCTGTTTAATTAAAGTAAGAATACCTTTCTTTAAAAAAAAAGAATATTAGGAATACTTTTTGGGTATGTCTAACATTCCCTTTTCCCCTCCTACTTAGCTTAAATTAACAGCTTGTATTAGGAGTGGGTGCGACAATACCCCAACGGCGGTGGGATTTGAAACGGGTACCTTTCGGATTACAGTCCATACCTTATACCGTTGAGCTATTGAGGCTCTTTATCTATATTAAATATATAATATAATAAATGTAGTTACTGATAAATCATTCATTTTTATTTATTTTCTCACTTAATTAAAATAAGTAAGAGGTTAAAGGCAATTCTAGTTGGAATACCAGTACAATAAACTGCTTCCAGTAACTTTTTAGGACGCACTCTTGGTGGTCCAATTTTCAGTTGAATCATGATTGGAGCCAGACTGTAATCGATTTTACTGCTTTACGCATAGCTTTAGAGTATTCTCTGAAGTTGTTTACATTTGAAACTAGTTTCCTGAGCAAATTCCTTTCAAAAAAAATATCCTGACAGCCAAAAAAATTCCCGCTTACTAATATCACACATTGACATCAATTGGGACCTACTGTTTTACGTACTATCCGAAACATGAAGTAGGTTGGAAATCCACCAGTCTTAGAAAGGATCACCCAGTTGTTATCCAGCCTCGGTTATAGCTGCTTAACCTAGCTATCGATTCAAATGCCGACCACTAATTAAGCTACGACCTCCTCAAGCAAATCCCCACCTTTAAATAAACCTAAAATCATCGTATGTCTTTGTGGTTCCTAAGTTTGTACCCAATGTACTAGACGCAGACCAGTTGTACAATTTTCCACAGTAGCTCGTAAAAGCTGATTACGTACGTGAATCGACGTACAAATCTTATTAAGAGCCTTTAAAAGTAAGAGCAAATCTCTCAAGACTAGTGTCGGGGACATATTAAGTATATTTTTATTTATTCCTTTGTTTATTTTATGGGTCAATATCTTATCGGTAGTGGGGATTGACTGAAATCCTCAAGGTACCTGGTCAAAGCACCTTTGGAGTAATGTCCGACCCACCCCTAGAACAAGCTTTATGATTAGTGTTGGAGGGTTGACGGGAATGTTGGACAAATTCTTAGTATTCCTCTGTAATCACATCTACTTATTTATATATGGCATTAATATACATCAAACCCTATTTCGCGTGGTCACGGCATCACGTGTGAACGGCTGTACCAATTTCGCTAATACTTTTTTGTTATGTCTGTTTTTGTCGGGATAAGGTTCTTATGAAAGATATAATTTGGAAAATAAATTAAACAATTTAGGAATATTTAACCATTTTTATTGCTAATGTAACGGGAACGGGAACGGAACAGGAAAGGAAACGGGGATTGGGAGCGGAAACGGAAATAATATTGTAGGATAGTAGAATATAGTAAATAATGAGTAACCTAACGGTCAGCCAGGACACCATCAGCCGGGTCCGCTAGTATTCAAATAAATTATCTATATAAATAAAAATAAATGCAGCTAAGCACAAAACTCAAAATAGGCTAATTTTTTGTTTTCGTATATCCTTAAGATACACAAAAAGTTTTGATAAAGAGCAAAAGTATAAAATTTGCTTTCGACAGAACAAAATCTGTCCGCGCAGATATTTTTAAATAAAAGTTAGACCGGCGCCAACAAACACCGGGAATAAAAAGCGAACAAATTGGTACTTTCATATTATTTTATAGACACCTATTGATGCGTTTAAGTTGGTACAAAAAAAAATTGCAATCGAAATGGAAGTTTGTTCATTTTTTGAAGTCGGTTAAAACTGCTTTTCAACAAATGAAATAAGAAATTTCATTTGACCGCCATGAATGAGATAAAACAAAACAAGAGAAAGGGTATAATCTGGTGCTAATGCAGTGCCACAGTTGAGTTGAAACACGGTCAGCAAATTATAATTACCGATGTTCCGCCAGGACAAGTACGAATTCATGAAACGGAGGAAAAGCCAGAATATAGCACATCTTATCGTGACGGAAATTCTGCCCCGATAGACAGATCTGACCGCCGGAAAAGAAGATGAAACAACCGGCTGTATTGGGCCATATAACAGGCGCGGGATTCTTTCGAAGGAGACTGCCCGACATTTCTCTATGACAAAAAGAGCGAGGTATTTTCCTCTTTTGCCGTTCTAAAAGCTGAGCTAAATTCGGAGAGTGGATGGAAATTAAAATTATATTTAAGATCTATATACACTGGCTCACCACACTGATGCTTTTGACAGATCATTCCTTATCCGCTCTTCCTTTCTTTGGAATTCTATTTCCTCTTCCATTCGCCACTCACATACCCTCTCCAATTTCTAATCTCGCCTCTTTACCCATTTCATAGCTACTCAATTCCCAAACGATTGTAAATATATTCATTTTAATTTTTTTTTTCCTCAACTCAATGTGCAGAACGCTAAGAACACCTTTACTCTCTCTATAAGAGAATGGGTGGAGCGTGGAGTGATACCATCGAATTTGAAGAGGTATATTTCGAACATTTCCTAAGACACTGTGCCTACGAAGTTGATGTTTCGTGCAAAGACAAGTTTGCTGCAGTGGCAAAGAGAACTATTTGTACCATTCTAGATACGTATCGAACGAAAAAAGTCAACTTTTCCGTAAATCCAAGCCAAGCGACGTACCTTGAGTTGAAAAACCTGCTGCAGCCAGTTCTAGATATGGAACCGTATCAATTAATAAAATATTCTTAGATGATAAACGAAGGTAACGCACAATCCCCTCAGTCACTTCATGTCTCAGGCTGCTCATATCACGTCCGGCAGGTGCCTCAGCGCAGCGTTCCCCACCACTTTCAAGTATTGCTTTATGATATAAGTCATCTGCTGCGGGCGTTTGCATAAGCGCAACTACTTTTGATCCCCCCCCAGACTGACCCATAATTGTCACCTTTGATGGGTCTCCAATAGTAAAATAGTCCTTTTCTAGGGATTTTTGAACTTGTACCTATGGGTGCACAGTCACCCATGGAGCTATTTACATTTATCTATAAAAAAAAGTTGTGAAAAGTGAGTAGGAAGAAGGATCTAATCTGTGCACATTACACAAAAACATTGGCTGTAATAATGGGGTTTATAAAAAATTAAAAAAAAAAAAAAATGGCCATTTTTCAACAAATATTTGTATTATTATCTTTTTGATATAAAAGATGCAATGAATGAGGACACAAAGAATGGTCGAAGAAAAAAAAATTACATACGTTCGTTATCCTCAGAAATCTGTAAAACACGTGGCGAATCCAACGTGTGCGTGATCGTTTTTATCCCTTTATAATTTCCTTCCGTATAGCATAAAGGGAACCGCGATTGGGTAAGAAAATAATAATAATTCCTGTTCTATTGGAAAAGTCCTTCAACGAGGTTTTTCCATACGAAGAAAGCAATTTATGTGATAACGTTCCGGGAAAATTGCTTTCTGGCCTTTTTCTTGTCGAAGTCACGACCGACATCCCGGAGACGAACTTGGAGCTCATAGAGGCCCGGCGCAACAATATCCCCGTGGTTCCCCGAGCCGCCGCGCTCGCACGCATTCTGGAGACGGGCCGCAGCATCGCCATCGCCGGAACGCACGGCAAGACGACGACGACCAGCATGACGACCCACGCGCTCAAAGGCGTTGGCGAGAGTCCTACCGCGCTCATCGGTGGAGAGCTGAACGACATAGGATCCAACGTCGTCGAGGGCACGCCTGATGTTATTGTGATTTTTTACTAAACTGTTCTATTCAATTTAAACACAGATTGTGAGTATGTTTCAAAATCAGGAACAAAACAAGAACAAAATACAAAATCAGGAGTAAAACAAAGCACAAAAGACAAAATAAGGACCAAAACAAGACTAAATATAAATTGTATCACCTAATATTGATATTTTTTGCGATATATTGTGCAGCCCTTGTTTCTTTTTTCTTTTTTTTCCCCCCTGCCTTCTTTCATAAAGCTTTATCACGGCCTAAGCGTAGCCCTCCTCCTCTTCTTCTTCCGTTTCTTTTCATTTTCAATTTTTCATATTTCACAAACCAGAAACGTCATCCGCGCCGTTTCAAATCCATAATGCAATAGATTCACGAACGCGAGCACATCCGAAACGTCCACGATCCCCCCGACGTTATAATTCCTAGTTGATCCATTATGCAAGCGCCATGACCGCGTGGAACTCCCAGAGGTCCTACGGTCCTACGTCGGTTCTCTCCCGTCCCGACAGTCATAAATTCGAGCTTTTTTAAATAGAAAATTTGCCATACTTGTGGGCAATAAGTATTAGTGATTTAAGAACACATTCAAACCTATATAACATACACATCCATACCTATATACATACACATTCAAACCTATATACATACACACTCAACCTATTTACACACTGCCCTACGGATCTTCGAGCCCAACTCAACCCCTCCTACAGGAGCGTAAAGAAGAGCCGCAGAAGATTCCAGCGCTTCACCCCCAGCCGCATCACAGGATTTGATAGCAGTAGAGACTATTAATATATTTAAATATAATTAATTTTAATTTATATATATTAATAGTTTTTTTAGTTTTTTCGGTATGTGAAGGGGGCTAAGAAATTCGTCTCTCTCATATGTACCTTGACCGTGCGCTGGCTACTTTGATAAGTATACCCCTCGAGTTTTCACCTGTCTACTGCCTGATCGGAATTCATAAATGAAATTTGGCCCTATAACTGATTATAAAACAATAATTGTGAAATTTTTGAAAATAATTTTTTTTGGGTACCATACTCTTGTACGTAGTTGTTTGTAAATTATAGACACGTAAAGTGGTCGTGGATCTGGATATCCAAATATAAAACTAATATATGGATACTTCCGTATTGGGCTATTCAGCCACCAGTGTGGGTGCGCTGACTGATTCGTGGCGTTGCTTTCTCACCTTTATTAATTGTATTAGGTCCATGATGATGACCTAGATACATTATCATTATGTAAATGACGATAGGTGAAGGTCCATGGACGGCTCTGGCGGTGGCTGCCCGCGCCAAAAACGTCCAAGTGGTTGAAATCCTTCTGGCGGCTGGGGCTGGAGATCCTGGGGGGCGAGCACTGCGGGAGTGCGCCCGACACGGACTGGCCGAACTACTGGCCGCGCTCCTTGCCACCAAGGTACATTCATACCTAGACCCAGTCTTTACCTGCCCTCACTGCTTTACTAACTTTCTCCTTTTTCTTTTAAATTTTAATTAAATTTAGGCTTTTTTATCTATCATAACTTAAACTAGTCTAAGTCTATAACATAGGCAATTTTGTATTTATATTGACAAGTAACCAACTGCTATTGTGCACCTTTCATTGGCCAATTTAGGTGTAGCATCTGAAAGGGCACCTTGGATTTATCCCATACTTACACCTTTGGCGCAGTGACAAAAGAGAGGCTTTGCCTTTGAAGTAAGAGGGCGCTATCGGTTACTTCAGGTCGTACAACAAGTAGGTGACCAATCGCTGTCCCAAGATATATATGCTGTCCTGTCCTGTCCCATTCTCTGCAAATGCCCCAAACAGCGGAGTCCCTGTACTTTGCTCTATCCAATGATCTTTGGTTCGGAAACCAGTTCAAGGTTCGTCAGCACCCTCAAACTTCCATCTGTTCTCTGGGTTGGACCAAGCAGATTTACCTTCCTGCGACTTTCCTTAGGAGTCACTGTTTTGGTTCGTTTATTATATCTATAAATAAAAGCGAAATGTCCCTTAACAAAAAACCTAGAAAACCACGGGATGAAAAATGATAAAAATTGATAAGGATATAGTTTAAAGTCAGTAGACATCCGTTATGAAAGAATTTTTAGATCGGGCCATAATGAGAAGGTCGAAAAGAAGGAATGTCGTACTCTGACGTGAACAAAGTCGTGGGAAACAGTTAGTTGTTTATCTTAATTGCTTTTGGTGTTTCCCCCAGGCGTATCCGGACCCAGACTACAAGATCAACCGGTCTGCGGTATCGGCGGCAGTTTTGGGGACTCGCGATGCGGACTCAGCGCTCTCGTACAGCGCTCGTTGCCCCACCACGCCCGTCATGGTCAACTGGCGCGAGCTGCGCTGCCAGCTCTCGCAGATCAAGTTAGTGGTCAAGAGAATACCAGTCATCTTTTTATCATCATCATTGTCAGCCTTAAATAGCTGACTTCTGAGCATAGATCTCCCTTTGCTTCTGCCACTCTTTCTTATACTTCGCCAAGTTCATCATCAGTTGTTATCGTTTTAATTGCATGAAATTACATTTAGTTGCTAAATTTTATCAAGATCGGTTCACTAGTTTGTGAGTTTAGCCCGGACAAACAGCAAGATTGTATGAAATATACATTGGTCGGCAATCTTTTGGCAGGATCGTTGGTTGGCAACCTATTGGCAGGCTCTTTGGTAGGCTACCTTTTGGCAGGATCGTCGGTCGGCAACCTGTTGGCAGGATCGTCGGTGGGCAATCTATTTGGCAGGATCATTGTTCGGCAACCTTTTGGCAGGCAAGGGCCACATCTTGCTTACGGGGTTCGTGCGTAAATGCCTTATCCAGCGAGAAAAAAAAGGCAAGGGCCTCATAGTGATAAAATGAGATGATGTAGGTGGTCCACACTTTTTTTTATAATTATTTGAAAGATAGTTGCGGGCCGTAAGGAAAGGGGCAGGATTTAACAAATTTGGTCGTGTCCACAAACGTTTTATTGAATGGATTGCGGTCCGAGGACCCGGCAGGCCGAGGAAGAGGTGGCGCGACGATTTGGACACCTTTGCGGGGAAATTATGGATGAGATTGGCCCAGGAAAGAGAAAGGTGGATCAAGAAGGGGGATGCCTTTGCTCAGCTGTGAGACACAACAGGCTAATAAAAAAAATGGATTGTCGTACCAGCCGAAGATAAACGTCAACTTTATCCCAGGATGAGCTGGATACGCACAGCGGCGTTGCGCGTCAACCCTCGACTGAGTGCACCGGCGAGCGCCACACTCGCTCTGACCCGCCTGGAGCTAGCCAACAACGAGCTCCGTGTACTTCCAAGAGAACTCTTCTCCTTGCTCAGTTTAAGGTGAGTGACCCTCAAAAGTTACGGTAAAGCACAGGTTGTTCCGCACTATAGGATACTTTAGTAATCAAATTAAAATTAAGATTTTTTTTTGGTTATATTTTAGTATTAGTAGTTTCCCGCGGGGAAGTCTGCGTATAATTGGACTTGCAATCCATAGACAAGAAGAACCCATAGACCTCTTTAATCAAGCTCTATCAAAAAAGCGTTCTCAGCGGATGTCTACTAACTATCAATTATCTCCCTGCCAAATTTCATCTTTGTACGTCTCACGGTTTTTAAGGCAGAAATATAACCCCCCACAATCTCACGACTAATATCACTCAGTGACATTAATCAAGACCCACTGTTTTACCTGTCTACTGATACACGGAGGAGGTCGAATACTTGAAAACCAGTTTTAAAATTGTTCAGCACCTGCATTTCCTCCACTGTGTGCACTGGGGAAAGTGTGTTTGGAGGACGCGGGATGCAAATTAGGTGACGGCTTGTAGCATGGCATATTCATTATCAAGGTTCTAATTCATTATTAAAGTACTTTCATTATAAAGGTATTAAGGTATACTGCAGGTGAATAAGGGAAACTTTTAAATGTAGAGTTATCAATATTTTCTGTGACGAAATCTGAAAAATGAACTGAGCCAGGTTTAAATTAATGGGTTTATTTTTGTTGCTTTAAAGATAAAGCTGTTAAACATAATTTACCTATGGGAGACTATATAATTACATACTACTATATAATAACAGATTAAACAACTGTCTCTGTTCCCAAATGAAATCGATATTTTAAAGATTAATCAAGTATACCGCTTGATTTATGGGCATTATTTATCCAAGAACTTTCCGACTCGGCTCGTCTAAATTCAAATTTTGTAAAAGTTTCAGCAGACGAAATTCGTCCGGCCTAGAAGTTCAGGTCGCTACGTCGTTAATATTAAATTTACTAAATACTTTGTAGAATTATTAATATGATGCTGTATACTCATAGATGAATGTAAAATAATTTTCCAATAGTCACTATAGTCCTTTGTAAATTCAATTGTTTTCAGACTGTGCTTCTTGGCATAGAACTAGAAACTAAAAGTATTTATAAAAGGAATACATCATTGAATGTAAAATACTGCTGTTTAAGTAAAAGTTTGCCCCCTTCAGAATATTGAAGTTGTAAGTTTACTAAATGATATTGCTCTAATATTATTCTCTGATAAGTCCAAGTTTCATATCATCAATTTTTCTAAAACTAAAATCAGACGGCAAACATCGTCCGATATTCAATTTAAAAAATCATGTGGAATACAATCTACAATCAGAAATCACTACCTGCAAGGAAAACTCAGCAGCTTCAAAAAGAAATAGATATATTAATCAGGAAGAAACAGTGTTTTCTGAAAAAGGCACAAATAATTCTAGGGCGGCAAAATTTTGCGAATTTCGTCATACCACAAGGAAGATTGCACTGCCGAAACTTTGTCGCTCACAAAATTTTACTGTTGAAAATAATAAAATTAAATTAAATAGATGAGCAAACATTTTATAATAAAATATTATTATTAGAATCCAACTTGGAAAATTCAAAATACAAAGTCTATTAAAAGACTCCTCTAATTCAGGTGCCATCAGAACACACAGCATAATTATTACTTCTGTTTGGCCGTTGGATGTTTGCTATACTATATCAATTAAATCTCATTGATGTGAAATATCGATGTGCCTGAATTGGCGAAACGTTAAAACTGCTCATCCCTGGAGCCGCATAGAGCTCCGTTGTTTCAAGGTACTTTTCATCGGTCATTGTCAATAACTCGAAAGACTATTGGTAAAAACTGGTAAGGAAAGTTCGAAGTGGACTATGTTGGCAGCTACTATTTTTTTTTCCGCTCCGAACTGGCAACTATGGATTCTAGCTTAATAAAACTACGCCAGTTTAAATATTTGTTTAATTTCAATCTTTCCTCCGAGTTAAATTGATATATGTTGTCAGCACTTAGTCTTCTGTCGATTTTGATAGAAATCAGATTAGTATTAATTACACATCATTCGGAGCGGTTCATTTATTTTCATACTTTACTTGTAATAATGATCGAATATGATGTTCGTGTAAAATCTTCTTCATTAATGACTTATAAAACCGACTTACATAGGCATGTGAACGCTCTGTTACTGGTATTACCTTTTACACATTATATGCCATTATTCCAAAATCTTCAACATTTCTTCTACTGAAGGTTCTACTGACTGCTCGCCGTTTCAGGCGATTACCTCGGCCATAATAACTTGTTCTGATATTGCTTGGTACTTTATTTTCTTTATTATTGTAACTTAAATACTATCATAAAGGTTTACTTGCAGGTTACTACTGCGTATGAGACGTAATAATAGAAAATGTAACTTTATAAACGAGTTTTGATTGTATTATATATCGACTATATTGTTTAATTTTGTAAGATAATTGTAACATTATATTGTAAATATTAAAAGAAAAACTACTGAATAAACCCTAAATAAAACTACTTTTTTTGGTGAGACTTTTAGATGAAATAGAGAAATTGAGATAGGAAAACCTAAAACGCAAGGGGATCAAAAGAAATAGTTAAGCTGAATACCAAAATAAATCGTCTTTCTTTCCACACTACAAAACAGAACGAGCTTGCTTGGGATGAACCGTTGAATCGTCAAGAATCACCGCTTTTACATATCCTACCAGTTGCCTTCCATTTTGCAATATAGAGATTTGGCTAGTATTGGTGGCTACATGATAGCGTTCTTTCATTTGTTCCTACCTTGTATTATTTTATTTTTCTTTATCAGTTGTAGCTAACTGTGCATATTTTTTTCTTTGTAAATAGTCACTGCTTGCTTTTTCTTTATTCAAAATCCAGCCCTTCTCACCGGAGCTCGTCTGGATTAAATTAAACATGAATTTGTAGCCTGTACTTGGTAAGTACCTTATTTAATCTAAAAAAGTTCACCTCAATGAGAAGAATAAAAGAATTGGCTTAATAAGCCTGGTGCTCAACTTCCATAAATTAATTTGAGATGTAAAATTTATAGGGTTCCGTAGTACTGCAAGGAAGCTTTATAATTTCGCTCTGTCCGTCCGTCTGTCTGCCCCCCTAGCATTTCCAAACTATTAGACGTAGAGACTTGAAAATTCCCATGTTGATAGAACACGCTAAAAACTCACTACGAAAATTATTCTGAACGAAATCGGAAAACAACTTTTGAAGTTATTTAACAAATACTTTTATAGCGTATCAGATACGAAACCCTTCTATATAAGCGTGTCTTGACACGCTCTTGGCCATTGTTATTGTCCTTGAAGTCTACAAAGTTGTATAAAACTTTGTGTAGTGACACAAAGTCCCTAGCCACACTACATGATCACTTAAATGAAGCTATGTCTGGCTCCGGTATAAATCAGAAGTTGGCAATCTTTTGGCAGGCAAGGGCCACATCGCTAACTTATTTGATCAAGGCAAGCCACACTTGTAAGATATCTGAATATGGATGCCTAGTTATCTTCTTCTTCTTCATAGCGTTATCCCAGTCCAGTAGTACCGGGGTCCGCTTAGATTGCAGAGGATTTGGCTGTGGGACGAGTTAAGGTGACCGATTGCCATCAGACGTCATCCTCGGAACCCCCACGATCTCTACAACCTCACGACTAATATCCCAAAGTGACAATCGGGTCCCACTGTTTTACGTGCCTTCCGAAACACGGAGGTGGTCGGATATCAAATATGAACCAGTGCTAGAACGGTTCACACATCTATCACCCGGTCGCAGCAACAGTAACTTAACTGATTAGGCCATGACCTCCTCAGATCTAGTGCCTAGTTATCTATTTATGTAGGTAGTGTTATTTATAATTGAAATTATAAAAGTATTGACTTATTTAGTAAAAGGTTAATTGTAAATTGTGTTAAAGTTATTTAGCGAGCCGCTTAGGCGTCAGTCACAGCATGAGCTACTTAACCTAACCATGGTCGTACAAGAAATAAAAAGTGCAACAAAATAATTAAGAAAAAAAAACTAAACCTATCTGTGGTATATACACATATAGAAATAGCTGTACCCCACGACTTAGTCCGCGTGTGCCACTCTTATCACTTAGAGGTTTAAAAATAGTTTTTGGATGAGGATTAATATAATGTTTATAAAAAGACCTTCACAAATAATGCATTATTTTAGAACAAATTTGATTAGCATAATAAAGGTTATACTGAGCCAACCTTAAAAGATAGACCTATGCCGTCGCGGACTTTTCTTAAGAACTCTTAAAGGGGAACAATTTTGTCATACATGACTTTTGCGAAACTTTAACCGTTTACGCAGCGCACACAGCTGAAGCTCTCAAATGGGAAAAAGAACCCCCGATTTTGAAACATTTTTCATCGGTGCTCCGCCCCTATTAATGTTAGCGTGATGATATATAGCCTATAGCCATCCTCGATAAATGACCTATCTAACACTGAAAGTATTTTTCAAATCGGATCTATACTTTCTGAGATTAGCGCGTTCAAACAAAAAAAAAAACAAACTCTTCAGCTTTATATATTAGTATAGATTAATTGAGTTCCAGTTTCATCCTTATTAATTTCTCTTCGTCTTGTATTGTATCCGAGCGTATGAGTTAGAAGCGCACCACGCGCTTGAGTTTAATTATGTGCATGTGTGTGTTGGATAAGCGAGCTGGCAACATCGCGCGTTGCGTCGAGTCTCGAGTGACGATGAGTGACGTCAGCTAGAGTGCAGTTTGTATGACTGTGAGTTTAGTTTTAAATCGAGACAAATTAATTACCTAATTATTGATAAAACTGTATTAAGTATATTGAAATAAACGAAGGCTACTATTTAGTAAAATAAAGTAAACTTTGGTAAAACAACGGTTTTTATTGTCTTCTTGATAAACAAACGCTATAATAAACTCAGATATAGCTTCATTTGAACGAACGTGTAGTGTGGCCGGGGACTTTGTGTTGTGTTTGTGTTACTGTTGTGTTTGTACAAAGTTTTGTAGTACTTTGTGGACTTCAAGGGCAAAAATTTAAGCTTTGTCTGGCTCCGGTATAATAGGCAACATTTTAATTTCAAAACATAATACACACTCGACGTATATCTGCGTCAAAGCTAATTATTTTATCCATTTTTATATATATTTTTTTAATAAGTATACTGTCCCACTGCTGGGCAAAGGCCTCCCCCTTTTCCAACCGTATATTCAATAATAACGATTACATTATTGTACAATAATGTATTAAAAAGTGACTTTTACATTAAAATTTAGTTGTTTGTAACGTTCTACTGTAACGCTGGGAATTTGAATTTAGAACAACTTAGTGGGAGGTATCGATATATAGATAATATACATGAATGATAAAAAATAGCCGTTGTGACTTTGTTGCGACGCGGTGTGTACGTGCTACGATAAATATCTTCTTGACTTTGAAAACACGAATGCGAACTGCCGATGTATACGAAATCCGTGACGTCACCCAAGCGGGTCTGCCACATCGGTGTGATAATCTCGCACAGCTGATTGAAGGTCATTGCTTGGAACCATTTCACGAATGAACGCCGGCGTCGGTCTGCATGCATGCATTTTTAGACTGCATATTTTAACTATCTACATAGTTAAAATATGCAGTCTAAAAATGCACGCCAGTTCACTAATTAATTGCATAGCTTGCTTGTGTGTGAATGTGCAGCGTTTTTTTTTGTATAATCAACCGCTCGCTGTAAAATATTGATATTGACGAACTTGCGTGTTTGCGTCTACACGCTATTTTGCATGGATGCGATTACTTCGGAGAAGCGTGCGTTTATTACCCTTTTTTTAATGTAGTATATAACAAGGGTCAGACGAGCGGTATTCACGTAAGTGCACGCCCATGGACAACTGCAACACCAGAGGGACCGCGGATGCGTTGCCGGCCTTTGAGAAATGAGTATGCTCTTTTCGTCAAGGTCCCTAAGTCGTATCCGTTCGGAAATACCAAAGCTGGCAGAACTGCCTTCTCCGACAGCGTTTATCGCGTTACCACCGTCACAGGCGTTAGTGCGGCTGGCAGGACAGTATGTCGCTGCACAGTGTGAACTCGGAGAGCGCTTCACGCTAATCGGCTACTGTTTTGGGGGATTGCTGGCAGCAGAAATGGCTCGTCAGCTCAGTGAGCGCGGCGCCGGTGTGCAACAATTGGTGGTGATCAGCGCTTGGCAGCCGCCGCGTGTGGACGATGCGCGTCTGGTTGAATATGTGTTTGCGCGTTCTACGGGAGCCACAGCTTTTAGGGAGTGGACAATCAGCCATTGCAGAGCTGCAAATAGTTTCTCTGTCACTGAGTGTCCTCGTGTACCTACCTTCTAAATAGAGACGAAAATTCTGTATAGGTACTCATTTTACCACCGTGCAGATTGTCATAGTCACCCCCGTGTTTCTGCACGCTCACCTTGGTTAAATGAACGTACATGTTATCTAATTCGGTGACACTCGTGTCATATTTCACGGTACAAAACCTGCAGACGCCGTATTGCATAGGCCGTTTGCATGAAATGGCGGTGGGCCGCTTATTGCACGAAGAGTTAGGTCTAAAGTCATGTATTAAAGAAATTAGCAGAGTGGGATATAACAGAATAAAAATTGAAATGAAAAATATAAATGATATTATTAAATTGGTAAACACCCCGTGTTTAAGAGAAAGAAACTTGTATTGTTACGTCCCTTTTCACTTAACAGAAACCCGAGGAGTAATTAAATTTGTTGATACAACCATTTCGGAAGAAAAACTACTTCAGATACTTTTTTACTTAAATATATATATTATAAATAAGTATTTAAACATATTAATGTCAGTAAACACTCAATAGAATAATTTTTATTCACAAAAATATCACAACGACAAATAAGTTTATATACAAACTAAAATTATTCTGTGGAGTAATAAAATATAATAAAAAAACAATGAAAAATAGTTTTAAGTATTTTTTTAAATATACTATAATCGATTTTTTATTTTTTATACCTACCTCTAAATAGTCACAATAATGTTTGACAGTGAACGCTCAGCGACTGCTGCTCGTACCGGTCGTTCACCAGGCTCAGGACGCGGCCCATCTTGTAGAACTCGATCGACCAGCCGTCCGGCGCGAGCCCGACGTCGAGGGTCGCGGGCTGCGGTCGGTCGACCACCGACTCGGCGACGGCGGTCAGCCGCTCCGGGTCGGCGTAGGGACCGCTGCCCTCCAGGAACACCCACACGTCGTCCCGGAACTCCCAGACGAGCTGGGTGAAGTCCCGCGTGCCGCAGGTGGACAGACCGTCCGTATATAATTATTTTTTATGTATAGTAGAGTGCAATTTATTTTTTGTATATTATATTCACCGGAGATAGAGAGTGTAAGTTTCCAAGAGCGAAAGATTTTTTTAAGTCGATCATATTATTTCGGAACTCATCCAATTGAAACAAACAATCAAATTTTTTCTCTTTATAATATTATATAACAATTTATTAAAAAATATGTACACATTAAAAATTATAATCAAAAATAATCATTAAAAATAAAATGTACAAATTAACATTTTATTGATAATCTAACCTCGAAATGCCGAAAGGTTTGAATTCTCAATCATAGAAGCTTGTTACTTCTTTGATATCCTATTTTGAGAAAGAACGTGATAGTGGTGGTCCAAGGGATGTAGGAAAGGTAAAATATAAGGGTGCCAATATAAGCGTTAAAATGAACATTTCTTTTGAAAAGAAATATATTCACAGCGAATTGCTGATGCTTTGCGACTTCATCCTAATACTGTGTCGGCTATATCGAAAGACATTAAGGAAGGTAGTTTCTACATTTCACTTTTTATTTTTTTGGTAGCCTTGATGAAGGCCTACAATAATGGCCAAAATATCTGTATTTAATAACTAGTTTCTAATACTATTTTGCACTAGTTTATATCTTTATTTCTAATAAATAATAAAATAACTATTGATTAGGAAAGCAAAGACTAAGAATCTTACAAACCACATTACCTATTGGGAAAGGCTCATGACCAGATCCTCCTCCAGAAAGAATGGCTACTTTATTTCCTCGGTCCTGTAAATATTAAACATCATTCATCTGAAAATTGGAGAGTTCGAGCCCAGCCTTAGCACAGGAAGGATCCGGAATAAATCTGTATAATCATCACCATGTGACGGGTTTACTAAAAAGAAAGAAGCCAAATAAATGTTTACGGTAAATGGGTAGAGCCTGAGAGTAACCAATAGCTGATAGTTAGGGATAATAAGACTTTCAATAGTACTGTATATCTGTGCCTCTGCATTGGCTTGGCTGTGGGATGTAATGATTTGTGCCTGTATGGATTTTCATAAGAATTATCCATCTAAAAGCGGTATACGTTCATAAACCTCATCTAAAAGTTCACCTTGGGCTCTCAAGTGACTAAATCCTCGCATAAATAAACAGCAAGCCTCGTTTTCCCTCTGCAAGAAGCGCCCTGCGTCCCTTTCTGTCACCAAAAACGCACTACAGACTTGAGAATACCCAAACCACAGACATTAAGGTTATAGCTCTATCATGAGCAGACATTGCATAGGAAGAAAATGCATGCATTGCGCAGCAGCCAAACTTACTCTGTCAAGCAATACCGCCTTCTGTATTCGACTTTTGATCCAACCATCAAGCGAGAGCCTCTTAAGATGACGGTCGAGGCTATTTGCAATGAGACCATTAACCGAAACAACTATCGGAACATAATTGTTATTATTAATTAAATCATTCACTCTTAATTCCATTATTTTCATCGCATTTAATTCGAAATGAACTTGTGATGTTAATTTATTAACAATGAACTCTTTTATTATATTATGTTCACATGATTTTCTGGCATTACCGCATCTTGATTTACATTAGTTTAGAAGTCTAATTGTTTTTTTTTTATGGTACAAGGGGCAAACGATCAGGCAGCATGCACCTTAGTGCCTACTGACGCCCATGGACATCTGCACCTCCAGAAGGCTAGCAGACGCGTTGCCGGCATTTAATGACGAGTTTAGGCCGACGGGAAGACTCACAAACCGAACGAAACGCGACAACCATACCATCACTTGAAGCATTGCCGCCACTTCACGCTGATCTCATGTGAGAAATAGGTACTGGTACCCTGACGCGCCGGCCCAATTCGGCTACAAGCGTGGCGCTACCTTTACTTAAATTACTTATAAACGTAAACTTTAAACATTACAAGAGCCTACCATTATTTTGTACCTTCTACGATACGTTATCTTCTGCTTGCTTTTGCAGCGCTGTGAACAAGTTACAAGGAATTATATTATAGACTCGAGAATTAATTTATATCTCATACATCAACGATCTCCTATATTATGAAGTATCATCTGATTAAGAGCTCATATAATTATGTATATTGGAGCATCCAATTAAAAGGTCTGCGCTGTTGATTGCATTACTCTGCACTCTGCAGCAAATTAATAACTTGTTATATTTTTGTAAGGAGAATACTAATTTTAGAGGAGGTCGTAGCTTTAACAGCAGCCGACATTTGAGTCGATCGCTAGGATAAGCAGTTCTTGCCGCGGCCGGGTGATAGACGGGTGATCGATTGTAAAACTAGTCTACAAAAAACTTTGAACCTGCTCCATGTTTTGTCAGGCGTTTAAAACAGTGGATCCAGATGTGTAATGTAATTGAGTGATATTAGTCGTGAAATTGTAGGGATTCCGGGGATGACTTCAAACGGCGCTCGGTCAAATTAACTTCACATCCTCTGCACTCTAAGCGGACCCTGGTACTATGCCATATTATTGCTAGGTTGAAGAAGAACAATTAAATTATATTATACACTCGATATATCGTCCAGTGCGTTCAATACTGATGTCGTCTGAGGTCATCACCGAAATCCCCATAATCTCTATAATCTCGCGGCTAATATAACTCAGTGACATTAATCGGAACTGTTTTACGTGCCTTTCGAAACACGAAAGAGTTCGGATATTAAAAAATCAGTGATAGAATAGGTCACCCATCTATCAACCGGCCGCGTTAAAACCTGCTTAACCTAGTTATCGACTCAAATTCCGGCTACTCATTAAGTCATTACCTCTACCGTTGTAGGCGTCGGTGCCGAAGGCACTGGACGATATAGCGAGTAAAAAATAAAATTTAATTTAATTCTTAATTTTTATAATTATACATAGAGAACAAAAGGTTGGAAATATAAAATGCAAAAGCCATCGCCAGCGAGCTTAAGTTTTATCTTGGAATAGGGGCTATTCCTGGAACGAAAGCTATTTGTGGAATTTAAATCGGAAGCGTTGCAGCTTGCGACGTGGGTGGACGGAAACCTTTAATTTTCTACCTCCATTTAGGGCTCTGCTATTATCGTTTTCGTTACTTTAAAAAAGAACATACTCATGACACAATGGCCGGCAACCTATCAGCGAGCCCTCTGATGTTGCAGTTGTCTATGGGCGTTGATAGTCACTTAGGTGTACTGTCTGCAATTTAAAAAAAACTGCTAGGTAGGGGATTCCTCCAATAATCTACATGAGCGGCGATGCTACACCGCTTGTAACCAGCAACTTTCTGCGATCTGGGCTAGATCGCCAGTCCATCTGCTCGAAAAACGACCCGCCTTTCGTTGTACCCGTACCTGGTCGCCGCTTCAGGATTTTCAACCCTCATCTATTGTAGAACCTTCGGACTATGTGTTCTGCCCATTGCCTTAACTTGTGCATTTTGATAGCGATGTCGGCCATTTTGGTTCACCAGTATGTCTCCTCATTGCAGATTCTATCACGCAGTGAAATCTCGTCTCAGTTCCATATGTCATCAATTGCCAATATACATTGGTCGAATAACTTGGTATTTAGGCATCGAGGTATTATGGACGACAAAACAGACTCGCACTTGTTAGTATTCAATGTATTAAGCCAGCAAGCCAATCAGCATTTTCAATATATGACCTTTTTGTTGGAATTGTTTTTTTTTTTTACATTTTACATTTACGTTCCGCAAAAACACTCGCTCAACAAACAATGAAGCAATTATTTTTTTCTCAGAAAAGCTTATCAGATTTCTCAATCTCCTTGCTTTCATTTAAAGTAGTAAGAACTGTCATTTTTAATCTGCAGTTTAACATTTGTAAATAAGTTTTCGGTGTGATTTCAACGATCCCATGTACTTTTTTCGAACACCACGAGACATACAAAGGTGAAATTTGGCATAAAGGTAAATTATAGTTAGTAGTACATCCACTAAGGACTGATTTTTCTATAGGCCCTGATTAAAAATGTCAGAGGTCTGTCGCAGGTTTACGCGAACGAAGTCGCCGGTAACAGCTTGTATTATAAAATTATAAAAGCACCCATTTAACTGGCCCATTGGCGCAGTTGGCAGTGACCTTGCCTTCTGCTCCGGGGTCGTGGGTTCGATTCCCGCCTCGAGTCTGGGTGTATTATCCATATATGTATGTATTTATATATTTACAAAAAAAAAAATATTTGCGTATAACAGGCGGCTGTTACCTATAACACAGGCATTAAGTTGTCTACCTTAGGAATAGACGTCCGTGTGTCATATAGTTCCGTTCGGTTTCTGAGAGTTTCCGGTGGCCTAAACCACCTTTCAAGGGCGGGTACGCAATTGCGAGTCTTTTGGTAGAGCAGATGTCCATGGGCGTCTGCAGTCACTTAGATGATCCGTCTGTACGTTTGATCCTTGTAACATAAAAAAGGAGACTTTGGAAAATTACAAAATAGGTATAAATTAATTTATATTAAAAAAAGAAACAAAATGAAAGTAAATAAAAACTTGGGAAGACAAAATAATTACTAGCTGAGGTCCATTGATAAGACCGGATAAGCATTGCGATACAACTTACTGAACTGGCTTTAGAAACAGTATCTAGACACCAGACAACCTTGGGCGGGGAGAGGAGAAATTAAGATCAACGGACGACTGATCGATTCAACGATAAACGGATACAAATCAAAGCCTATTTAAAGAACTTACGTCCGAATTGAAATAAACGTAACTGAGTGCAACGTAGACGATAACTCTACAAATAAAATAAAACCGAATTTAGAAGAGTTATGGCAATAATTTGTAGTTATGGTAGGTCACATTCTTCTATTTTATATATATATTTTTAATTAGTTATATTATTTTAATATTATTTACAGCGTCGAGAAATTAAGTGGGTAACTGTTTCCGTTAACATATTATTTACCAATAAAATAAATAAAAACTATAAATGAAGGAACTGGTCTATATCCTTATCCTACATTAGTCCAACCGTCGAGGTTTACCTTACGACGATAATGTTAAATATGTAAAAATATATAAAAGCCTTAGTCCGTGAAATAAAAAAAAATATTATCTATCAGTCATTTGCTGGTCATCTCAAACCCTTATAAAAATTTATACCATCACGCCAGACTAGCACGATTGAGACAAGTTGGTATCCAACGTAATATCAAATATCATTACAACTAATGCTTTAACGAGAGATTTATTAAAAATAATTTTCGCTATTAATGCATAACTCTTTATAGTAATATGCCAGGACATATATATAGTCACCCAATTCTTTTCTCTAGATTACAGAAAATATTTAAAACTAATTGAATTACAGTATATCTCACTGATCCGGCATTATTAAAAACCCGAGAGTGCTGGATTATTGGAATGTTCACATTACTAGATTATAGATAAATAATAATATGGCATAAAATAAAGCATTTCATAAAGAGAATACATATAGTGACTTAATATAATATGTGCATGTAAAATTACCTAATGTTTATAATATAAACTGTAAGGCTGTAATCATATTTTACATTGGAAACTAGTAGACCCGGCCACGCGTTAATGTGGTTGAGTCGCTTAGAAAATTAAAAAAAAAACCATCCATCTTAAGTGGGCAAATTACACATAAATGACCAATTTTCTGAATATCGCTCGACTTGGTAAGGTGTCCACTGGGAATTTTTTAACAACATCTTCAAGTGTCACTACACCGAATTTTATGTTCAAAAATTGTGTGATTTGATTTGAGTGAACTCTGTGAAATTCATTTTTTGAAATATGTTTTCAGTTGTAATGTTTAAAATTTTTCGCCCTGCATCTACTTAATTAGTGCACACGGAGCCGGCCCTACCATAGGGCGAACGGAGAGGCCGCTCCACGTCCTAGTCCCAGGAGACGCCACAGCTAGGAGCGACTCTTTGTATACGATTATTTTAAGTATATTTTATTATTAATAAATATAAACAAGACAAGTAAGGGGGGCGCCATATTTGGATCTTGCCCCATCCTAAAACTTACCTCGGGCCAGCACTGAACAGCCGTTAGTGTAGACGCGCACAGCGAAACGTCAGCAATGTACACACAAGGTAAACCACCTGCACTTGATCTAACGTAGGATGACAACAATGATAGAAATAACATAGGATAAATTGAAACCGATACGACATAGGGGTCTTCAAGAAAAGATTATCACTCCTCAAAGGACGGAAAAGCATTTGCAAGCCTTCTGTGTTGCAGATGTCCATGGGTATCGGTATTCACTCATATAAACCGTCTGCCCATTGGCCCCTTGTTAAAGTATTGGACAACACGTCTGCAAAGCAAACACTAACAGTTTTTACAAATACTAACACGTCTTACCGCCAGGAATCTCTTAGAATGACAATTTTATCTCTGGAATAGTTAGTTCCAGGGATAAGATTGGCAATGTTATGGGGAGTTATAACGTGCAAACTGGTCTCTAGACTGGTTTTAAATCAGATCTAGATTATCATTTCATGTATTCAATTGCACACGTGTTAATATATATGTATGTAGTAGTTTTTAGTCAAGATTACATAGTAAATTGTTATAATATAATTTTATAAAATATTAAAATCAAAAAATATGCCTATTTTAATGTAATAACCAATTAATAAGTAGGATGAAACAATTTCGATTAACAAATTGTAAAATGTCAAAGTATTTGAATAATGTCAAGTAGAAATTGCAACCAATGTTCAAATAATATTTACTGAAGATATGTATAAGACAGCACGGACCCGGCAGACGATGCCCTGCTCGAACGTTGGCTTACTTACCATTTACTACCTATACTATCCCCGTTTCCGTTCCCGTTCCCGTTCCCGTTCCCGTTCCCGTTCCCGTTCCCGTTCCCGTTCCCGTTCCCGTTCCCTTTATTTTTAGAAAAAATTAAACATTCTGATTAAGTGTTCTTCAATTTCCTATTTTTCCGCGCATTTTTATAATGTTTTCCATTCATAAGAACCTTGTCCTAACTATAAGAAACTTAACAAAAAAAGAATTAGCGAAATCGGTTTAGCTGTTCACACGTGATGCCGTAAACAAGAGAAATTGAGATTCATTTATATTTGCAAGGCACAACAAAATCTTTGCACAGCTTCACAAAGTCCGTGGCCACACTACATGATCATTGAAATGATCATTCAAATGAAGCTATACCTGGCTCCGGCGTAACACAACCCTGTTAGGCAAACTGTGAAACAGAAATATTCATAGTGCATTTATTTAATCCTGCAAATTATCAGCATGCGGATAAAGCGATCATAAGAGTTTTTTTTCAAACACATTCGTCTGTAGAAAGGCATATTCAATTTGAAAACGGTGAAAGAACTCATAAGAGATTTTAAAATATTCATGAAAATTAAATGAAACGAAACTGAAAGGCATTTCCACTTAACGTGAATGCTCGGGACGAATAAACGGAGGATATTAGCAATTTGCACATGATTTGATTAGGCCCTCGCGCGCTCGTTTGGATAAATCTGTGCAGGCTTTAAATTTTCGTTCTCTAACTGGACGTTTTAAATTGTTCCTCGCCTTCCTAATAATAATATTAAATTTAGTAACTTGTGAAATGGCAAACAATCAAATATTTCCATTTTAAAATATTGGTATGTACAGACTAGCATGCCATCCCGGCTATGCACGGATTCAATGTAAATACACATGTATTATGCACTTAAACTTCCTTTTTTATCACTCTGTTTATTAATGAAATAATAATCGGTAGTGTAGTTTAAAAGATGTAAGAACGGTGAGTAATTTTGTTTTATCCTATCTATAATAAATTCAAAATAATTTGATTTAAACCGTTACGGAATATTATGTATGCCGTTAAATTTCGTTAAGGCATATTTTATATTAGTGAATATATTTGCGACAAATAAATATTACTCTTAATCCTATATAAGATAACAACAGTAACTGCCAGCTCGGGAGATCTTACTTACAACATCAAATAATTCAATACAAAACAATATAATATTAAAATTAAAGAATTTTATCGTATCTATAAAAAATTCAAAATAATTTGATTTAAACCCTTACGGAATATTATGTATGCCGTTAAATTTCGTTAAGGCATATTTTATATTAGTGAATATATTTGCGACAAATAAATATTACTCTTAATCCTATATAAGATAACAATCAAATAATTCAATACAAAACAATATAATATTAAAATTAAAGTCATTACAATAGAAAATATAAGGTTTCCAACCTCTTTAGATATTGGCGTTAGGATGAATTAGTGATGGGCGTATGAATGAATATTGTCGCCCTATAACCAGTGGTGAACTGGTTTGGTGGGTCGCGTACTTTGACGAACGATCTGAAATCGTATACCACCTTCATACACATCTTATGCTAGTTTACTACTACTTCATACAGAGCATAGACTAAAGTTTAGGTATTCTTTTTTGATTGATTTTATTTTACGAGCATTTTTGATGCTTTGAGCGTTTGAGGTAACATAGATAGTTAAAAACTCATGCAGGATTGCGACTAGATCGGAATATTCACACCAAAACCTATACTTTTAAGGTATCCTCTTTGGAAATTAATTTGCTATGAATTTTACTTTATATGGGGTGTGGTGCCACTGTCTGAGATGAGTTTTGTAATGCAATATTCTATACTATCTATATAAATGCAATAATGTATATTATTAAATAAGTAACCTAGACAAATAGCCAACCAGAATTAATTAATTATTCTAACTGTGATACTAAATAATAGAATAAGATATAACCTTATCCAGGTCGCAACATTATTAAATTTAAAAACCTGTATCTATGCTAATATATAAAGCTGAAGAGATTGTTTATTTGTTTACTTTAACGCGATAATCTCAAGACCTGCTGGTCTGATTTGAAAAATTATTACAGTGTTAGATAGCCCATCTATCGAGGGGGGCTTGTTATAATATAATTTTATAAAATATTAAAATCAAAAAATATCAATAAATATGTCTATTTTAATGTATTGAGCAATTAATTAGTAGGATAAAATAATTTCGATTAACAAATTGTAAAATGTCAAAGTATTTGAAATAATGTCAAGTACTCATTGCAATCAATGTTCAAATAATATTTACTCCAGATATATATATAAGACAGCACGGACCATCACGCTAAAATTTTATATCATCACGCTAAAATTTTTCACCCAATTTTACGCAAACGAAGTTACGGGTACCAATTAATTAAAATAAACAGACAGACTCTTGAACGTGATTTACTAGTAACTATAAAAGGCGTATCTCTGTGTGAAGCTGAAGTGGCAACACTTTCGTTGACAAATATAGATACAAAATTTAAACTAGTACCTTCAGTTAATTGACAGGGCTGTCAAGTGCTCAAAGCGTGAACATGAAGAATTTTAATTATTGATTTACTTTTTCATAATTTCCTTTTTGTAAGAAAAGTCAATAACACTTTTTATATATTTTACTTATAAATTTCTGAGGAGTATGTTAAGTTCACATTTATAAGATATCAATTCTAACCTTGATTTTAAGAATTAGAAGCAAGATTTTTTAATGTATACGATGAATAATTGAACATCAGTTTTGTGAACATTAAATAACAAAAATAAAAAAATTACATGAATTTATATCGACTTTCCAAAATAATTAGAGACTGAACATTAAAAAAACCGGTTTTAGATATATTCAAATAATCTCCCATATTCCTAATAGAGTCCATATTCCTACAGGGATATTTCCACAGACTATAATTGCTATTACCGAAGTGTAAAAAAGAAACCATTTCCTATAAAATAAGTAAATAAATATAGGAACTTGATTCAAAATTTAAGGACATATTATTTATTTATTTTTATTATTAAATTTACGCACCATAGGCATGAAGCCTGTGCCAATGGGTCTATTATATTTATGTTTTATTTATTTATTTTTTCTCTTATCGTTTCATTAACTCTCTGTTCATAGTTCCGCTTTTTCGTTTTTTTTTTAAATATTTGTAAGTAGACAAACATGAGAAACAGACCAAAAAGTCATAGTGACAGTAAACAGTTAAAGCAGTTAGAAAACAGTCATAAAAGATACACAAATCAATGTTATTACCATTTATGTGCTCTGACAACCCTAGTAATTGCAGACTCTGATCTGGAGCAATAATTAGAGGACTGTCACTATGGATTGATTTATAACAATTTCTCATTTGGTTAACGAACTGATATTCAAGATTCTTCCGTTTTGGTATCGGTTGCTTGCATCTGGTTGAAAGTTGGAGAAAAGATTGTTTGATAATTCCCACGATTCACGGGGCAGACGTTTCCTTTAATTATAATAAAGATGATTGATGTAATTTTATGCGTGTGGGTGTATTATGCCATCATGAAGTTAGTAAAGTATTTTACCTCTTCCTCGTATGAGATCGGCGTGAAGCGGCGGCAATGCTATCACGTCAAGTGATGGTATTGTTGTCGCGTTCCGTTCGGTTTGTGAGACTTCCCGGTGACCTAAACTCGTCATTAAAGGCCGTCATTCTATAGATTCACCGTGCAGGAGCCGGGTTCATAGCGTTGCAGAGGAAGGAACCATGGCAGTGCCTGAGACTTGCGACCCAGATGTTGGTTTAACAGTACTCTCTATATTGATCACTAATACTCGCCTTCACTGCTCACTGTTTCCTCCCCTGCCTAGCTAAATGTGGCATGATCTTACCTTTCTAATAAAAAAATTATGATAGGTTTTGATAAGCCAAGGTCTTATAATAGGTTGTACAGAGACTTTGCTGGTATAGCTACCCCTCGCTCCCACCTCTACCGAGTATAAACTGGTGTTGTAACGTTTATGGTAAGCTCATTCGTTTATACACACAGATCATAACTATGTCTACGATCTGAGTTTATACAGTATACTATTAAAACATTTCGTTTAATAAATCAAATATTTTACATATTTAAATTGATAAGAGCAATTTAGATTCAAGTTTTAATAAGAACTTCTATAATTCACCGTAGCAAAACAGCATAGCAACGATTCCAAAGTCAAGTTCGGTCGATCATTATTATTAGAAAAAATTGGACTGTCTGTCCCTAAACAGGTTGTTCTCGGAACCACACTGGTCTGGTCCATTCAATGTTAAAAACAGGGCAAATAGTGCCCTCTCGCTCTGACACCCGTCCTCTCTTTCTATTGGTCAACACCATGCATCAATGGTGTATAGGAATGGGACTTTGAGGTGAGGAGTTTGAATGGAACGGGAAAACTGGTTGCATACGGGTTGGGTTACTTGTTTATTCGAGGTAAAGGTTACATCTTATTTATTATCCGACTTGGGTTATTCATTTCAATGAATTTCTTTTCTGTTTGAGCTCGATCTCTTTCCAACATTATGTCTTGTTTTTTTGTTCGGACGACTGCATATGAATTTGAAAAATAATTGCTAATGTTATTACAAATAAATAGGTATTTTTTCTAGAAATTATCATGATCAGATATTTAAAAAATCATATTGTTATTTATTTTACATGTGTAACATTTATTTCCTTCCCAACGTACATACCTGGAGTAACCCAATTTTATAGTTACTCTATACGTATAAAAGGTATCCACAGTGCCGACCCGGGGTCAATATTAGGATGGAATAAGATCCAATTATGGCGCCCCCCTTACTTGTCTCGTTTATATTTTTTTAAATATCAAATATATTTAAAATTATCCTACATTAAGGGTCGCCTCTAGCTGAGGCGTCCCCTGGGACTCGGCGCGTGCAATGTCCGCTCTGTTCGCCCTATGGTAGTGCCGGCACTGGGTATCGGCATACTTAAAACAGGACCCAAGTTGGGAGATATCCAAGAGATATAAAAAGGGTAAGGTTTATACGGCCCTACCACTTGAACAACATCGAAGGCCTGAACGAGGCGTTCGGGTTCGAGGTGAAATGCACGACCCGCGAGGTCGTCACGAACTTGCGCGCGCAGGTGCAAACCGCGATGGGCGTGGCGCTGAGCAGCGTGACGCGCGTTTATCCCGATCTGGCCGACCTGAGTTTTTCGCCCGCATCCACTGAACCCGCACCCACTGAAAACGGCGTTTGCGTGGCGCTTGGCAACATCATGGCCGGCGACTACACGGTGTTCGTGTTAGGGAGAGTGAGGGGATACAATAGTCAGAACAGTGAGATGACGGAGGGAGGACAGAGGATGCTGCGTTTCCCCTGGCGACAGAGCGCTCTGTTGCCTGGCAACAGATAACAATGGGCTGAGCCGAGGGGGGCGGGGCCTGGGACATAAAGGAACATCATCAGAGAGAGAGAGAGAGGAGAGAGAAAGTGAGAGAGAGAGAGGGAGGAGAGAGTAAAAGAGAGGAATAAAAGGACAAGAGAATAGTAAAAAAGAGAGATGAAAGCACCCTGCACGGCCAGATATCGCGGCAATTTCAAAGTTACAAAAGTGGAATGGTACACAAGTCCACTATCCCTCTCCATCATTTCTTGTCGGGGGCTGGAACGGGAAAGTCGAGACACGCGGCCGAGCTGCATCACACTGCCTTAAGATGCTGCAATGATGTTTTTCCTTTCATAGACAATGAGTTATCCCATGATCTTCACGACCCGCTGGTCTTTCATATAAGTTATGAGATGGCTTAGGCATCCAAACTGAGGATATCAGAACAACGCTATGAGAAGCAGACACAAATAGCACCTCCGGTTCGGCTGTTTCTAAGTGTGTGCCAGTCAATCAATATCAGTCTGAGAAGTCAGCACACTACGCAAACACACACGCAAACAACTACACACACTTCTGACGCATCATCTTTGGCAGTATTGGACTGAGAAGACGGCTGATGGTTAATAACAAGATGTAGCGATGTGTGAGGGACATGGTTATGTCTTCCGTTTAAAGCAAGTCTGCAACTGTATTGCTTTAGCCTTGTCACCTTTCACGTACAAAGGTATATTTCCTTTTGTATATAACGCTCTTCCCGGTTTCACTAGTGGGTTCAAACTTAAACTCACAATATACTTTATTCAAATAGGCTTTTATAAGCTCTTTCGAATCGTCAATTTACAAATTTTTCATGTCAGTTCCACGCGAAGTTACCGCCGGCTCTTAATGTAGACCCTACTGAGAAGAAACGACAAGAAACTCAGTAGTTACTCTTTTAAAAATACCTTTGTACAATATTGTTGGACAAAAACTGCGAAAGAAACTCAGCGGGACTTTTAATTTTTTTTTTATAATGTCAAGTTTTTGTTTACAAATTTCTTTATTTATTAAGACAGCTTAGACAATACAAGTATGATTTATTGTACTTTAATATAACAGTTATTTACAGAAATAAGAACGAGAGAAAATAAAGCACAAACGGCGATCTTATCGCCAAAAGAGCGATCTCTTCCAGACAACCTTTAGGTAAAGTATATTAAATTGAATAAAGCGGGAAAGACTGGTACTAATTACGGCGTGCAATAGGGAATGTCCTAAGTCTTACCTCTAGTCGCACCGAATCCGGTCTTCGGCTGGGCCCAGCAGGCGTTAGGTCCTATTTATATGCCCTCCACAAGCGCTGGTTCGTTGATAACCCAGGCGCCACAGGCGATGTTGTCCACACACTCAGTTACATTTTTAAAGAATTGTGTTCTTACCATTCTATTCATTGTTCCAGTATGGAACAATTGGCTTTCACTTATTGGCTTAGATTGACGTAGACAGTAGCGGGTCTTTTGTTTGACGGGATCTGTAAATATGAGGTCCTATCCTGAAAATTTACGAATCAGTAATCGTAAAAAGGTCAATATAGCGTGCTAAAGTTTTATAATTTTTTTTTTGTCGATATTAAAACTTTTTTGCGAATTTTGTTCTTAGCTTGGAATAGGTGTAACTAACTTTAAACATAAAATGTTACTTTAAATTTTGTTACTATAATAACGTAGTAACCCATTAATACAATGTTTTTAATTTTAATAATAACAAAAAATAATTGCCTCCAACCCGCAGTGGAGCAGCCAACTCCATGACCTTCTCCCTAGTAGGAGAAGAGGCGTATGCCCAGCAGTGGGATATGTACAGGCTGTGTTACGTTACGTTAGTGTAGTAAACGAATTTTTCAAATCGGTCAAGTAGTTTCTGAGCCTACTCAATTCAAAGAAACAAACAGTCAAATCTTTCCTCTTTATAACATGAGAAAAGAGTGTAGATACGTTTATATACAATATAATATAACCTATTAGGTACTATCTGAAAGAAATGTGCTGAAATAGAGGATTTACAAAGCTTCAATATCAGTGTTGTGGGTGACCTCGAGGAGCATCAGGCTTTGAACAAGACTTTGGAAGAAGAAAATAAGAAGTTAGCATCAGAGAATGTTAAATTACAAAGTCAAATTGAAGAGGCACAGACTGCACACGTCAGAAACGACGAGCTCATTGGGAATCATGAGTCGAAACTGAGGGATTTCCAGAACTTGGTGGCCCACCATTCTGACAAGTTAGATGTTTGCAACAAAACAGAGTCCAATCTAACTTTTTTACAACAAACCCAATTGTAAAAAATTACGCGGCATAACGAAATTTTTTTAAGTCCTTTCCCTATCAGAAGCCGCTATTTTTAAATATTTACTAAGTATTCCTGCATCCAGGTATTAGGGCACGCAGAGCACGATATAAGATGAGTCAATGTTAGAGTCGCACCGCATAATCAGCTCAAGTTGGGGTATTCTAAGTAATAATCTGGGATATATTTTAAACCTGTAGTTTTTATATCCGGTAGGTGCAGTTAGCACTAACCATATTATTTTCTGGCGATGCTATCGAGGCCAATAGAGGCAACTTCTTAATTCTTAACAAAATGTATTTTGTAACTGTTGTTACTGCTGTGTAAAAAGACTGTATATATTAGTGCTGGCGGGAACACTAAAAAGCCTTATTGAATTAACTAGTTTCTGCTGAATGCAGGCAATATAAGTTAAGAAGACTTATAGACACAAATGTACAATAAAGAACCATTTACTTAAAACGTGGCAGCTATTACTGAACATGTAGCGTTAGTGTGTTCCTATAAAGTAGTTTTTTTTTTCTTTTTTACGTGAGGAAATCCGTGGCGGATACCCGTCGCCACAGGGGCCAACGGCGGGTTATGTCGGTCCTATAAGGTAATAACGTTATTAATAGGGCAACCTACCTTAACATAAAATGAGTACACACTCATAAGAAGAAGAAGTAAATAATTAACGACTATTTTTAGATGAATAGTTTAATATAACGAATCAAAGGGTGAATTGTGACAGATTGTGCGTGTTTTTTTATCAAACTACTGTTTTAGATATACAGAAGTGTCATAGTATACAATAAATTTTGTAACCTAACCTAATACTAATAAGGAAAACACGAGACAATATATCTATTTACCATTTTTCGATAGCAGTTTTTTGTATGACATATCAATAGATAAACAAAGAAAAAAACGAGTGTACGTTAGACCACACGACTGAAATAAAATTTATCTAGCTCCATCTGCATGTATATTAATTTGTACACATATAATAATTTTCTTCTACTATTTAAATTTATTATGAATTTCCTTTAATAAAGTAATATTTTTGAATAGCTTATTTATTTTTATTCATTATCGGATACATCAGTGATTACCTTGGGTGAGTAAGAACGAGACAATAGGCTTATGGTATGAGAAATAAGATTCGTATCTCTCTCTTTCTTCCTCTCTTCACTAACTTATATTTCCCTCTCAACGTCTCTTCGTCTCGCTGGATCTCACTTTTCGCTTTACGTTCTCGACATGCTTTCACCAGCTTACTCCCCAAGTCAAACGTCCGTAAAGAAGTTTTAATTCAAAAAACGGTTGTCTCAAAAGTCGGTTTATAGACGATAATTTTACATGATAACGCTGAACGCTTAGGCCGATCTTGTCTCTCTATCGGTTGTTCCGCGCTCTCGCTTGCAGGCTCGGCTCAAATATAACGTGACACTTTTTCGTACATGCCGGCGTTCATCGATTTATAAGTCGTTATCACGTCAAAACATTCTTGATGTTTTGCAATTATCTACATATTAAAATGCATATATGGCACCTAACTATTATTATAAGAACGGAAATAGAAATAACAGTTCAATGACAATTTCTTAAGTGAGACTTTTTAGGTAACACATCAAATGCTTAGTCACGTCTATTTCTTTTGAATGTTTATACACATACCTATATTTAATGTTGTTTTTAGCAAAAATATTAGCTCATTGTAAATTCTGGACCTCAATTTAACTAGAGTATATATAAACCTCACATCTCTAGAAAAAGTGTTAAACAGTACACCCAATTTTAATCATTTAAAATAAATTATATTAATTTACATTTGTAAATGCCAAAATATTTGAGAATTACAGATGAAGTGTAAAGGTTATTTAACCTACACAGTTATACACCATATCTGTAATAATCTCATTAAACACAGATTTAAATGGACAAAAATAAGAAATACAAAATAAACACCAACTCTAGTGAACAGTTTCGATAAAAATGGACGAAGTGAATCACGTCATATTTTCTACGAAGTTTTCTTACATTAACCTTTAAAATAGAATTCTAATTCGAAACCTATGTACGTATGATATATTTTTTAAACCCCATGATCAATGGATGAAAACTAAAAAAAATTCTAACGACTATCTCTAAGAGTAGGTACATTTTTCAATGTACTCACAACATTTAGGTTTTCTTTTATTAAAACTCTAAATGATATTAGCAGTAGCTAAGAAGTTGGGACATGTAACACGGCTTGAGACAGCATTCGTCCACAATACCCGGCAAACGTTTGAGCTGAGCTTTTGTGTATCGCGAGTAGAGCCACGGCCGAATTTTATCCTGGGCTGAAGATGACAACTCTGTAACATAAAAAAGTCAAATTACTAGGGATACACATATACGAAATAATCAAGTATAATAGAAATATTTGTATAACGTTTTATTTCCTCTGCCTAAATATTTACTGAGTGATATTGCACAATTGTAACTGAGCAAGCATCATTCATGAACTCTCTGTCTATCATGTATTTATCTTTAAAGCATCTAATTATTATTTACTAGATGTTACCCCCGACTTCGTCCGCGTAATATTAGATGAAAATTTTTAACGCTTATATATAGCCAAAATGGTCCACCTAACACTGAAAGAATTTTTGAAATCGGACCAGTATTTCCTGAGATTAGCACGTTTAAGCAAACGAACAAACAAACAATTCTATTGGTATAGAATATATTACATTTTTGCACATAATCTGTTCTTCAGTGTATAGTGTTTTTAGTTAAATTTGTACTCTAAATCACTGTCTACTAAAAACGTATTTCTTTTAGACGCAAGTTTAAAACCTATCCGTTTATTTACCCTGGAAATTACGTCAGGAAAGAAAAATAGATAAATAAATACACAATTTTTCGCACTTAAAGTGAGATCTTTAACATAAGGGGGGGATGAAGAGGAGGCACAGTCTGGAAAAACATGTGCACCTCTGGACAGATGCTGCACTAAATAAACTCAATAAAAGATCTCATCAGGACGAGCTGGAGACAGAGGGAGAGGACGTGAGGACAACAGTGGAATAATTTATCGTCTCACACGTAGAGTTTACTGAACATCTGGGCTTTAACAAAACTGAAGCAAGAAAACACAATCATATTATACTTATACAAAGTTATTATGAGAAACCATATTGTATTCACATTTCCTATATATGCATCGGTCTCTAGTAAATAGTAATTACTTCTGTGAGGCCTAATAACTGTTAAAAGTTATTGCCATGGTAATCAATATACAAAACATTTTGACAATTACATATATGACATTTCTACACAACAGCCCAACAGGTGTCCAATTATAGTAACATGTTTTTTAATTACTTGGTTACATGTTAGTAAAATACATGATACAATCTATTGGAAATTTCCACGTAATTCCATTTAATTGTATTTACCTAAATGTTTTGAAACTCTTTTATTTATAGTGGTCACCAATCGAAATAGAGTCAGCCGATTTTTCAGTTGACATCATTGATGAGAAAGAAATAAGATACCATACTCAGTTTTTGCTAACATCAGTCTCTGATTTTATTGTGAATAAGACTCTGGTAGAAACTCACTGGCCTCTTCTTGAGTGCAAAGAAGTATGCCTCAATAAGGAAAATAGCGTAACCAACTTCTTATTTTGAGCAATCGGAAAATCCACCCATTTCTTAGTCAGGCTTAGGTATCCGTTTAGTCGAAACCGGGAGCGAGGTGGACCTGGTCGAGGGCGCGCAGCAGCCGCCGCTCCTCGCCCTCGCGGGTGAGCACCAGGCCGGCTGCGTCGACGAGCATCACGCTCACCGGCTCGCCCGCCAGGCTCTGCTGCAGCCCGCGCGCGACCTCGCGACCCGACCCGGCGAACAGCGACAGGTCGTCGACGTCGCCCGCGAAGGCGGGATCGATCATGTCCGAGGGGACGCCGTAGGCCGCGCTGCGCTCCCACGACGCCGACACTACCAGTCCAATTTGAAAAGAAAAAAACAATTTTAGCACGATGTTACCACATATGTTCCAGTTCAAAAAACTGGTGCATTAATAAATTGTAAACGTTAACAAAATCAAAATGCGGTTAAAAAGATACGCTCTTTTTATAAAATATTAATTTAATATTCGATTAAATATTTTGTAGGTGAAGAAAGAAAAAATAGAGAAAATAAATAAACTGACAGAGTTTTCATGTTTTTTTTTTTGTAGTGATTTCGTAAAAAAAAATATTAATGTCCAAAATTTTACTAGCGTTTGCGTTTCTAGACCAACAAAAAAGTAAACATTGTTCTTCATCGCATACCTTGTCACACTAAAAAGGTTCTTTATGAAACTAGCGAAACATGAAAATGTAATTGTGGCCCATGCGCGATGCGTATTTGTATTAAGATAATACATACCAGATGCCCTGCCTCCTTTTATCTTAATGACAGGTCAACAGCATATATATAATAGCATTATTCATAGCCAAAGCACATATGTATTGAGATAAAACAATACTTCAGTAAGTGCTAGGATGCTGGCCTCAAGGCTGTGAGTGTGAGACCCCAGCCATGATAGATAAATTATTTATTGCATTAACTCTGTGATATCTAAAAATTCTCAATTAGCGTAACCACCTAGCCTCTATAAATCGGCTAAAACCTGGCAGTTGACCGTGATACCGGCCAAATCATCCTTCAAACTCTATGTAAGGACATACAGAAATATAATGTAAAAATATAAAGTGTGTGTGTAAATATAAATGAAAACTTATGAAAGAGAATGAAACGTGACTCGCACGTACGTAGGTTTCTTTTTTGTTCTCCGTCACAAATAAACGAACATGACATGGTTTATTTGTCGCAATCTATCTAGACCTGAAAACTAAATAAAAACAAAAAACTATTGATAATTGCACTACAGAAATCTAAAGCTTGACGATAGTTCTAAAATTGGGAGAAAACGATATGACCTCCATTTGTTTAGTTTTGCATCCTAAATTTTTGAACATATCTCAGAGACGCACAAAATGCAAACGATACAGAAAAATATAAGATATAGTTATGTATATAACAGACAGTGAAGCTGAAGTAATGTATGGGTAGAGACAATTAGTAACAAGATGATTGGACTTTTCTTCTTTGGTAGAATGCTGTACGGACGACGGTTTCCTTATACATCAAGTACATGCATACCTATGTATGTACATATATGCACTTATCAATCGTTACACTGACAAGCAAGCGAACATACATACGTAACATCACGTAAATTATTTGATTATATGGATTAAACGGAATGAATTTTCATCAACCAGAAGTGATGAAAAATTTTTAACATTTATTTTGTTTTCCATTACTGAAAAATTCGCTATTTGATTAGAGATTGTTTCTATGTTGAGAATAATTTCAACCACTTCGGCTTTGTAAATATCAGAAACGATTTCGTTTTCTTTTAAGATCTTTGAATGATAAGAGTCCAATCTTAATGTAGCTCTCGCTTCTGAATTTAAGATCATATTTTCGTCAATCTTATTGAGGTTTTTTAAATTATCAAGATTGTAGATTGATTTAACATTTGCATAATGTGAATATTAATAGACCGACAAAAGGTCAGATGGAAGTGGATTCGTGCAAAAGAGCCCTGCATTTTTTGGCAGTAAGAGCCTATATTTGTAAAGCCGAAAACATCAATTGCTCGATCTGAGGCGGCCATCAAGTCCTCCCGCGTGCAGGTATTGGGACATGCAGGGCACGATGTAAAATGATAATTTTTAAACTTCACCGCACAGTCATTACTGATGAGCACCCTCCGTAAAACCCCATCTGAATATGTTTTCCCTGCTTCAGCCAATTTCAGTCCAAAGTTTGTTTAAGAACTTCCAGATCTAAAAGGGTAATCCATGAGCAACTAAAATTTCATGAAACTTCCATTACAGCTTATTAAAATCTTTCGCCTTGGCGTTGACCCTTGATCAGATATATATTACAGATACCTTATTCTCTTTCCAATACAACAAGGGACAAATGGACCAGCATTGCATCTGAATGTGATCCCAAACATGTGGACTTAGTACTACTAGACGGCTTACAGATGCCTTGCCAAGGTATGAACTCTTTTCTTTGGTTTGAAGACACGGAACTGGTTCCACGGAGATGTTACCAAGTTCCTTTTTAAGTGAGTCACCACACATTCATACCTGTAAGAATATTTTCTTATCCTTTCTTAATATATATAAATTAAGCGTCACGTCGTTTCTCCGTGAAGGACTCCTAAACTACTTAACCGATTTTATTTAAATTTGCACACCGTGTACAGTTTCATCCAACTTGAAAGACAAGATAGCTTACATCTCAATGTATAGTCGAAAATAAAAATAAATTGCTGAAATGTATACACGTGAATAACTTCCGAAAGGCTGCACCAAATTGGATAATTTATTTTTTGTTGTGTTCGTTATTGTTAGGACAAGGTTTGTATATCTAAAAATGGCAAAGCGAAAGCTGAAAGGTAATTGACCGGAAACAGAAACGGAACGGGAACGGGGCATAATGTTATAGGATAATAGAATGTAGTAAGTAAGTAATCCAACGTCCGGGCAGTACAACGTCTGCCAGGTCTGCTAGTTTATTTATAAATATTATAAAGAGTAAAGATTTGATTATTTCTTTGTATTGAATAGACTTTGAAACTACTGGACCGATTTGGAAAATCCTTTAACCATTATACTCCTACGTTATCCCCGATGAACATAGGCTATAGAAGATTTTCAAAAAAGTTAGGGATCCGTATAAAAACTTCGATAATGTAAACACCCCTGCGAAGGGCGGACCGCTAGTTGTTACGTAATAATTTACTCGACGCATTACATTTCCATATCACGCTAACCTTGTACTTGTAATTTCTATTCATATTTTATTCTATAAATTATGCGACATTATAATTCCTGGGTTCATTTACAAATTAATTAGTGCATGCTCATAAAAATATGTTGACTGCTAATACGAATGCACTAAAAACTGTGAAATTATTACGTGTAATTTTCCGTGTCACAATTCTGTCTCTATATTTCTAAAAGATACAACTAGAAACCTTCTAGGTAGGAACATACCCATTCCTTAATGTCCGGCAACGTATCTCCAAGCCTTTTAGTAATGTCCATAGGTGTCCAAAATTTCTAAGCCCTAGGGCTTTATTTAATTCTAGAATTAAAAAAGCTTTGCGTTAAATCTCGGCGTTGGCGCTTTTTCAGCGACGTCGATATTAAAATATAGCGAATATGTATATAAATTCTTCGTGTTGGATAGGCTATATATAGGTAAAAACAAATCAATTTTTTGTCCAATTTTACGCGGAAGAAGTCGCGTGCACAGCTAGTGTATATAAAAATTATTTACCCTTTTCCTTTCTCGTCTAAAAAAATAAAATAAAATGTATACAATTTGGCAGGATTTGGCCTTATTTTAATTAAAATGTCAGGAACAAACGATGTATTCGGGAAGGCAAAATTATTTATCATTTTGTGAAAGAGATATCAAATTGAGCTCCTGCTTTTGATGTTTATGAATATGCCACAAATTATTTTATTCTTATTATATATATATATATATTTTTGAATTCCAGTAACGAGTTTGTTTGATCTTTGAGTTTGACCTAGTTTTGCGTTACGATGCGGATTCAGGTCGAGCCGAGTGGTGGAATTGGAATTGAAGTTTTTTTATGAGAGGAACTAGGGTTTTTTTAGAAGTGGAACTTCTTAATAAGTTTTTGGGATAGGGGTCTATCTAAGTACATTATAGAAGTGACGCTTCTCAACACATTTTTGGAAGCAATCTTTAAAAATCTGAAATGAATGTTTGTAGCCATAAGGCTGAACATTGATGACAACATGATGAACATTCATATGAATGTTGATGAATCTTTGTGTGATGAATGATGAATCTTTACTTCTAATGATGAACATTCATATGAATGTTCATTATTAGAAGTAAAGATTCATTAACCATTTTTGGGATAGAGTCTATATTACGAAATTTAAAATTAATGTTTTTATAGCGGTACAATGTTTATCATATAATAATTGATGCCTTTGTTAGTATTAGAGTGCAATATAGACAATAAAAAATTGTAATTGAAAAGGAGATTTATCTGCTTCTATCCAGTCTACGATGTTTATGAACAGAAGCACAGCTTCTTTATATATTATGGTAAAATTTGCAGAGTTTTATAAAACCTTTGTTTAAAACTTACACACGATATATTTACATACAAACATATTTTTCGAAATAGTCTAGATACTCAAGGCAATTGATGTCAAACGTTGCATTTGACATTTTGTTAATAAACTAAAAGTAACTTATAACGAATTGTTTCTATCGAAAGGCGAACACAAAGAACAATGCGAACTTTGTAAGGCATTCAAAACGCAGCCTTCGTTCGCGGAGGAAGGGAAACAAGAGACAAAGTTCCAACGTGTGCGACAAAAGCGAGCGGGAGTCTCGAGCGCGTTATTTTCCACGTGATCAGAGCGAATTTTGAATGGATTAAAAATTATTTTTACTCTACATTATTGTAAGCCATTCATTTTTCATAGACGGCTATCATTTTTTCAAAAACGGCTCGATTTTATTGCGCTTAAACAGTAAATCGATAGTTGAAATTTGATCAAACAATTTCCTTTCGTTTCACTCCTGTGGTAGCTATACGCCAAGCCGATACACGTAGTGAATTCGCGTCAGAAATTCAAAAGTGATCAAATTTGACACTTTCAGGGTCACTGCAATCTCTCGAGAGGAATCGAGAGTTAACATTTTATGAACAAGAGTTTAAAGAATTACAACCTATGATCTTGGACAACATTTTCTTATAAAAAATATTATATTAAAAAATATATCACTTCTATTTTATGACCTATTTCATTGAGACCACCATAGATTAATATTACAAATAGGTATACATAATAATATGTTTTCAAAAGGTATAAGTTTTTATTATTTGAATTTATACCTCGAGGTTCTTAAAGCGTGTGTTGCAGGGTGTGTAGGTACTGGAGCCCCCACATTGACCTCCATTAGTCGATATTATCCAGCAAAGCTATCGCTGATGTATCGGATCATTAATAGCTGAATGGTCTAGCCGGCGGGCAACTGAAGATAACCTTCTATTCCTAACTTAACCAAACTTCCGATACGTCAATCCTTTTATCTGTATACCTTAGTTTAAGTTCCCATGCTTTAACAGGGTCCTCGTACATACCGCAAAAATTTCCAACAAAAAAAAAAAATGTAACCCCTATCCTAATTTCCTAAACAAAACCAAAAAATAAAAAAAAAATTTTAAAAGGTTTTTTAAATGGATATGGATATATTGAAATACCACAATTTTCTCAAAAACGTCAATTTTGTAGATACCGTCTTAAAAATCCATCGAACATCAAAACGAGCACATTTCGGAAATAGCAGGCCTTCCTTATGAGATAGGTAACTCACGTTATTGGATACCATTAGTCGAAAGCACATTATTATTCAACTGATGTATGCCCATTCCATGGTTATTGGCAAGTCTTATTGGGTATTTCTGTGTGACAGACTGCTTGGACATATTATAAATTGTAACGGAAACCAGCGAAATATTCGAGTTAGATGTATAGTCTAGTCTAAGCATTACATAGATGTAGTAATTATTAGAATCACGAAATATATGAAATATCAAAAACTTCTGATAAAAAATATCTAATTTGCATTTATAAACCTATGGCTCTATGAGGAATTTTCGTGACAAACGAATTCGTATAATTAATATATGTTCGTCATAGTAAAATACAGACAAAAACTAAGGCAATAAAAAAAGCAAGCTAAGATTAAAAAAAAAAAACAAAAAAACAATTATACAAACGTCACACAAGCTGAAACAAAACTTGAGTGGAACATTTCTTATAAAATTAATTAAAGTAATGTTTCAAATTAAATTATTAGAGTTTTAATTGTAACAATAATTTTTTATACACATTAGTAAAAAAAGAAAGTTTAGTAGAGCAAGACAATTATGGTTAATAATTCTTATCTAAACACTTCACTAAATTCAATTGTTATTTTAACTTTGCACTTGGGTGGAGCTCTGTCCCGGGACTCCTCCCCCTCATCCTGGTCCTCCTCCTGGTCCTCCTGGCTGGACTCCCGGAGCTGCTGCCTCTCGGGGGACGCTCTGGGGGCCCTGGGGGGTTTGTGGAGGCGTCGGCGGCAGGTGATCCCCGTCACCAGCAAACACAGCGCCGCCAACAGGCCAAGGCACACGCCCATCATGAAGTACAGCGCCAGGCTCTCCGAGTTTGCTGTGGACCAAAGAAAAAAGGGAGATTAAAATGTGCAAACATTTCTTTCCTTTGTACATACAAAGTCTAAATAAATACGTAAATATGTTTGCATTCTACGCCTAGCTGATCTTATTAGAAGTGTTAACTCAGAGGTAGTATACATAATTATGAAGATGTGTACCAATAGATAAATTTTTGACGAGATTAGCGTCGACGTTACGTAATAAGAATACTTCGCTTAAGGCTTAAGTGCTCGTTATACCTTTGATTTAATTTTTTTATTAACCGTTCCATTAACAGTCGAGTAGATAGGTCGATAAGAGATTAGCGTATTCAAACAATCACTTAAGTTTTAGAAATATTGATATGAATATGACGAAAGTATAATTATTATTAACACGACTGTTATAATATAATTTTAAGACAATCCGAGTCATTAATAAAGCTATATTTCTACTATCTAAAGGTGGTTAACCGCAATTATTAATAAGACAGGCCATAAGTATAGACCATACTATATGAAATCGCATCGAGACCGCAAATCGCCACTTTCATAGAAAGCAACGTAATACTTTGATACACCATGCATATTAGGTTGAGGCTCTATGAATATATTTTGGATTAATAGATTTTTATTATATTGAAATAGCTTCCTTTTAGAAACAATCTGTTGTATTATATTGGACTTATTTTTAGATTACTAGCACCGTTTTAAGGCTATTTATTTTTAACAAATCTACCATTCAAGGAGGATAATTCATTTAAATTTCTTTTTTTTTTAATTCTCTTGTTCAATCATTAAACCCGTTTAAGTTATATTTATATGAAATAAATGAACCTGTTTACGCTCTTTTCTTGAAGGTCCCTAAGTCGTATCCGTTCGGAAATACAGACGCTGGTAATTGATTCCACAGAGAAATTGTACGAGGTATGAAGTTTCTTGAAAATCGCACGGTTGTGGATTTTAAGACATCTAATCAAAGATGTTTTGGATATTATATGAGACATATATTAAATTACTATATGTACCAATATACAGACAGATATTAACACGCGATTCCGTCCATGTGGTTTTCTTCGACTTTCATACAAACTTACAACCTCCATTTCAACCCTTATTAAATGTTATATTTGCAAAAAAATTGCCGTTATCCTTCTCCAAGGTCCAATTTATGTCTATACCGAAATTCATACAAAATTGGTTCAACAGTTTAGGCGTGAAAACGTAACGGACAGATTTACTTTCACAATTATCATATTAAAGTAACCACAAGGTTAGGTGCAGGATACAAAAAGGTAAAGTTTTCTTTAGTTGCAACAACTTTCTTTCAACAATAATAATTTGTTTTAAGCCGACTATTAAAAAAAACGTATACAAAGCTGCGGAAGGATGCTAGTCTTAGAATTATATATTACGGCGTAGGAATTTCATCTATTTTCAGATAAAATGCTAGCATGTTCCGGGGTGTAAAATGATAGGTATAGGAAGAATTTGGTCGACATTCTTGAATTATCGTTAGACGATGAAACATTAAATAACAGTGTGATGTCGCCATGGCTCAGTGGTTAGAACGTATGCCGAACCATATGAAAAGGAATAACTAACATTATACTGCAAATAAAAGAGATAAATGGGATGAAACTTTGACAAAAATGCAGAAGCTGATGTAGAGAAAGCGAGGGTTAAATTTCCTGTGAAGTAATTTTTTTGTTTGGAAAATTTAGTTCCTTTTACAGAACTGTCAAACATGGCTGAATATCTCTAAGGCAGTAAACATAATGCTAGTGTTTTACATACTTGCTAGCTGTACCTCGCGACTTCGTCCGCCTGGGCCACTCTTACCACTTAGGGGTTTACAACCGACGGAAAAAATAGTTAACCGCCGATACTCAGACCCACCAAATATGTATAGTCGACCACGAAATTGTTTTGCCACGCTAAGGTCGAATATCGTTTGCACGTCAATTAGTTATAAGGGTTATTTTTGCTTGTAATGCATTACGTTAATTTATAACAATAACCCTTAGCAGAATTCTCTTTAACTAGGAGCTGTCATCCAAAATGGTAAAGCACTTTTTTGTTCGACTGTATGACATTTTTCATATGATTAATTCAAGACGTTTTGCACGAATGGCAACAAACACTTTGACATGAAAAATTTATAGATAAACCACTAGCTTTAGGCCTACCTAGCCTAGGGCTACTTACCTAGTTAGGTAATACTAACTAGGTTTACTTAATTTTTTTTAATTTACAAACTACGAGCTAAAGGCCGGTGCCAATTGTCACTTTTTTATTTCTTTATTCTCTTTTGTACATAGTTCCAGATTTACTTTGCAAACTGGCTAAAAAGTCTATCAGGTTTTTAAGTAGTTATTGTCTTTTGACTCGGCTTTAGATGAATTACGAGATACTCTTTTAAATGTATTAGAAAAATAAGCAGTTCAAACTCAAAAAAGAAATTAAAAAAAAAACACTTAGAACAGAAGTTAGAACAGAAGAAATACAGCAAAATGCTTTTAATAAATCCCTGTTTCGTACCGCGGCACGACAAGAGTATAAAATGTTCCTTCAATAGCAACAGCAAAACAAGTGCAGACAGTTAGTGAAGTTTGCGCCGAACTTGTTCTAAGCATGTCCGGCGAAGAAAAATTGTTCTCTGCTCTTTACAACCTAATATTAGAAATTTTAGTTATAAACAGTAGGGTTGTCAACGCCTATTTATTTCAAAGTATGTTAGGTTTTTTTTTTGAAGATCCATACTTCAATAATACTGTATAAAAAGCTGAAGAGTTTGTATATTCACTTGAATGCGCTTATCTCAGGGACTAATGGTCCAATTTGAAAAATTCTTTCAGTGTTAGATAGCCCGTTTATCGAAGAAGGCTATAGGTTATATATCATCTCGCTAAATTTTTTCACCTAATTTCGTACGTGTGTACGAAGTCGCGGGTAACAACTAGTGTCTAATATTCTCGTTACCACTTCAGCTAAGCTCTTTTTAAGGATCGTGTTAGCAGTCGCCCATACCGCTGAGTTATCAAAGGTTCTAATGGGATAGTCATATAAGCGAAAACCGAAAGAGCATAAAACTCAAAGCGAAATGCCCGATTCTAGTCTTTGTCATATAAAAGCCGCATCGTAATCGATCCATCTGTCAAGAACTTCGAAGCATATCAAAATTAATACAAAACTCATAAAACAAAACATGTTAAAACTTACAAAACAATAGATAATTTTAAAAATTAATGTTAAGATTAGTAATATTTTACATTTTTTTCTTTTTGCTCGTCGAAAAAATATATCACTACCGCCACTTATGCAAAAGACCATAACTTTTCCTTTTTTGACCGACTTCAAAAAAAGGAGGAGGTTCTAAATTCGAGTGTTGGTTTATTTTTATTTTTTGTATGTATGTATGCTACTAGGTTACTGCGCTATTTAGGAACCAATTCACAGAGTTCAATACATTAGTAGGTGTCTACTAAATCGAAATCAAGTAAGAAGAAAACATTAATAAAAAAACAAAAGAAAGTATTAATTATTTTTTGCTTTTTAGTTCCTTGATGGTTATTTATCGGCGGTTTTCTTTATATTTAAAAATTAGTTTATTTTCATTTTCTGTTATATCTATTATAAATATTTAAATATTTTCTCCCGTCGACAACCCTAACAGCGTGCAAAATTCCCATCCAGTTAGTCTCTTGGGTTACCAGCAGTTATTTACCTTGACACAATTGTCTTGGGGTCGACCAGACGATTACTGTACTTTAATATTGTACAAAACTATTTTTTTAATAATTACCCCCTGGAAGTGGGCCCGGTCCTTCCACAACAACGTCCTGCAGTACACCCGCAGCGGCTCCGGCCCCATGCCGTTCCTGGAGCGGGGTGAGGCCACCGTCGGGGTCGTCTTCTCCCACGACATCTTCGTCAGCGTCGAGAAGGGGCTGCCCATCAAGCTGACCTTCCCCACCGACGGCACGGGCTACGAGATCGGGGGCATGGCCCTGATCAAGGGCGCGAAGAACCCGGCCAGCGCGAAGAAGTGGATCGACTGGGCGCTGACCCACGTTTTAAAATAGATAATTATTCGTTCTATTTTCAAAAAAATTGAACTTAAATATAAATAAATATAATAATCATTTATTTCTAAAGTCTTTTAAATATATTCGAAACCATAAATTAAATTATATTCATTAAATAATGCATAAAAAAATTGCAAATACAGCTTAAAAATCAAAAAATAAAGTTTAATTTTTTAAATTGTATTGAACAAAATTAATTTTAATATTATTTCATACGTGAGGATAATTTTGAGCATGTTTTTTTCAAGTTGGAGCCAACACAGGATATACTTGCAGAGCTTGGAAGAAAAAAACCAGCGGGACAATTTTTGTGTGGATTTTCCATGGAAACAGAAAATTTAATTGATAATTCCACAAGAAAATTGCATAAAAAAAATTTAGATATGATTATAGCAAACAATCTTTTAGATGATGGCGCAGGTTTTGCCTCTGACACAAATGTAGTCACAATTATTACAAATGATCAAGTTAGGCCTATAGAAAAAATGAGTAAAGATGAATTGGCTAATATGAATTTATAAAATGAGGTATATACCGTTCATTACTACCTACAAATTCTATCGCAGTTATGGCAAACAAATTCTATCTATATTTATTTTATTCGGAACGTAAGATATGATTAATTATTAAAAATATAAATTATTATTATTACTTATTATCTTACTATTTTTGTAAAAGTTGAGTAATTTTCAAATATTATGTGAACAAATCTATCTTATTGCTTAATCGTATCATAATTTATTTATTTATTGGTATTTATTTTTCTATTATCCGAGCCGTACCTAGAATTCTAAACAAACAATAGTAATTTTCCTAACGCAAACTATACTAAATGAATCAACGGCAACGTTTAAAACGATATCTGTGTAAAATATTTTTTTGTGATGGAGTTCCGTCGACATTTTGATACTAGTGTATGTGCCAGGAATTTGTATTGTTTTTTTATTAACATTTCTTATAGTAGAGATATATGTAAGTAGTTTATTATAGTAAAAGAAACTGTAAACATATTTGTATTCTTTAAGTAGCTGTCTCCGACATGAAAACAAATTCTGTGAAGTAAGAATCCCTTCCTAAAGAATAACAAAACGAACAAGCGGACCGATACGCGTATGTAACTAACAATAAGTTTCACTTGTTACATACAAAGGATAAGTGATCGTATTGCGAATAACACCTTTAACGCCTGACCTAGCAATCACAACTTTAAAAACAAAACAATTGAATCTATTGCGCTTCCTAAAACAAATCGTCTTTGTTTCTTTGTAACAAGCAAGTACTTTTGTTTATTCAAGTGCACGTTACAACCTGGAATTGCCCTTTGAATCAGACCCTCATGTTCAACCAAATTGCAATCTACATAACAATAGGCATATCATATCTCTTCATGTATCATACATACATACACATAATAAAACTGTGTCAAGCATACGTGAATATTATTGGTAAAGAATTTTTGGTTTGGTTTGGTTTGTTGGTATCGATTTTAGTTTGTTAATTATCATTAACAAATTCAGACACTGAAGGTTTTGTCTTATTACTTTTTTTTAGAGTAATAGCAACCAACTCATGTAAAAAATATCTATATCAAATCGTTATGAGTTTCTAATATCAATATTAACCTGCCTTTTTAATTAAAATGCATTTTTTTTAACTTATTAAAATAAGAAAAGGCAGAATCACAAGATATTTTATGTTTCTTATGAAAAGTTGGTATTGAGCATCTTAACTTAACTTAATGTTAAAAATTATATTAAAGGAATACACTGGCACTTGCATCTGTAGTGTTGGAGAGATTAGTACAGCAACCTACTAAACCCAAGGAAATGATCATTTTCTGGGATGCTTGGAAGAATATCGTTTGAACATACTCTGCGATTTTCCCAGTCCCATTCACTAAGTTCTGGCCCGCTCATCATTTTGTATGGGTAGCATTTCAGATCTGTTTGTAGAATTCTTCTCACAGAACGATCTGACAAACGCAAAGAAGCATATGTTTAAGGTGAACGGCTAGGAGATCGTTCAACTGCTTCTCTTATGGCAGCAAAATTTTTGATATGTTCTAATACTTCTGGGTCTACCAGTTGCTTTATGCAGCTATGGCTGATGGGATGACTCTACAGTGGGAGATCTAAATTTTGCTGTGCCTCCCTTCCGAAGTACGGAGTAACGTAGGATTTTTTTAGTACCTGCCGGGCTACGAACTCGCGATATTGCGTTTAATTAGGTTGTTATGCAGATCAATACACAGATGACCCTATGTGCTATTTGTTTTTACTGTGTATCTGATGTTTTAATCTCTTAGTGAAATTATGTTTCATGATTATTTTTCGCTTATGTTAAATTAATAGCATAAACTTTAGCGTAGCTGGGTAACTGGGAATATGGGAATATTAAAATAACCAAAAAATATATATTAATATATAACTATCTATTTATATAAATGAATATTTATTTCCTGTGTCAACGACTTAACTCCGGAACAGCTGGACCAATAAAGGTAGATTTAAACGTTTTTCTTCTTAAGTATACGTACCATAAAGTCTGAAGAAGATACTTATTAAGAAAATAGATTGAATATATAATTTCCGGAAACAGTATAAACTCTAACTTTGTTCTTTCTAATATTATAAAGAAACGCATGTTTTTGTTGAAGGTTATAAAGCAACGTGTTCATATACACATATTCTGTTACTCATAAGGATAAATGTGCTTGACGACAAATATCTCGCACCATTCGTAAGTAGAGGCTTTGGAGAGCCATATTATTGCAGCCGTCTTAGTGACAATTATATTGTTATTAATTTTCCTGAATATCACTAATTTAACTAATTGTTGTTGCCAACCGCAGATGAATCAGGAAAACGACGACCCGTCAAAAGCATTTTTGGACGATTAAGTTCGTGTCAGGAAGACTGTTGCATGGTTTCTATTCGCTATATCATCTTCGTGAATTTCGCGCGATAACATATTGGCGTAACACTTAGAGTTTTTCCGGGACAATTGGTTTAATATTATCTAATACAGTTACAACAATTTAGAATTCTACGCATAATTATTATCTTTCATCGTTAAACATAACCATATATTATGAAAATTAAACAAGGAAATTAGAGGTAACGCCACGCTTGCAGTCCATTTGGTCTGCAGCCGAAATGGGCCGCGGCGTCCGGGTTCCATTACCTCTTTCTCACATAAGATCGGAGTGAAGTGGAGGCAATGCTGTCACGTCAAATGATGGTATTGTTGTCGCGTTTCGTTGGGTTTGTGAGACATCCCGGTGGCCTAAAATCATCCTTGAATTCCGGAAACGCGTCTGCTAGCCTCCTGTCAATGCTCGTTTGCCCCTTGTAACATTAAAGAAAAAGTGATCGTTTCCTTACAAGGTAAGTAATTTAAATGTTAATATACATATACTTTTTAATGAACAAATAAATAAGAATAGAGAGGAGACTCCTCTTCGGGCTTACCTGCTTGGGTTAACTTTTCATTTTTAATTGTTTTATCTATACTAATATATGAAGCTGAAGAGTTGAGAGAGAGAGAGAGATTTGTTTGCTTGGACGTGCTAATATCAGGCTATTAAAAAAAAAGATTTAATTTTAAAGTGATGATATATAGCCTATAATAGCCTTCTTCGATAAATGGAATATCTAAAACTGAAAGATTTTTTAAAATCGGACCAGCAGTTCCTAAAAGTGTTAATATGACACCTGTCTTACTTCCTTCCTACGAACAATTACGTTGCCACCATGGGAATTTTTAGTGGCGGAAAAGATACGCTTCCGTAAAAAATATCCGTTCGGTCACGCCGAGTTGACCACGAGCTAAAGTTGGGGCGAGATTTATCGACAATGGGCTATTCATATTATCGACAAACATCACTGACAATTTCTGACAGACTAGAGACAACACATACATAAAATATTATTATATACATATTAAATACTAACGCATATAGACTCTTTTTAATTAAATAAACTCACAAACAAAATGTTCCGAAAAATATTAAGTGACGTAACGGAGATATATTGTCATAAAATTCAATGTTGTACTCATTATGTAAATAATATTAGAATAAAGATTTTTTTATGTATAAACCTTCGTTTAACGAAGGCATGCCCACAGGGACCTTAGGATGAACTTCGTTACTAAGCTCGTGCAAAAATAGGCCGAAACTCATGAAGATAGACTAACCATGTGAGCGTTGAGGCCATACAGCTCTTTGACACCACGGACGCAGTAAGAAGGCTAAAACAGACAAAGCGTTCTAACCTAGTGTGACAATAAGTGAAACATTATATATTGTTAGTTTATGTGCACAAAAACAACGTTTCTTTCCCTTAAGGTTGTGTTATTGGACACATCACATTCGTAGAGTCATCAAAACACATATTAGCATAAGTTAGAATGAAATTACTTATTAGCTATTGAGCTAGATTATAATTTTATACAATAGCTTCATTGTACTTACTTTGTGTCTAAAATGGAGGAAAAAAATTAAAAAAATTACAGACCTTGCAAAATAGCAACTAAGTAAAATGTTTATTTTTTTAATATTTTTTTTATAATAGGTTTTTTAATATACCTAACAAAACATCGAACTTTTCTCGACAGGGGTGTATAGCATATACGTCCCTATCTGTGCGATATGGTAAAATCAACAGGTCGTGTCGAATACACATGCCTACGCAGACGTTGTAGGGCCCTTTCACATGTTACGACATTAATAAGGAAAATACTGATGTAACTTACAAAAGAGAGTAGTAATGGTAGAATTTGGCGGGAATTCTCGTTTTTAATGTAGGGCTACTAGCTTGGAGACTTCTCCAAGCTGGACAGAAAAGTGCTTCTTAACGTTTCTTCTTTAAGCCTCCAGTAAAGTTAAACTTACTTACTCCTCTGGCGCAACGCCCCAAAGTGAGTCTTGGCCTCCGAAACAAGAAAACGCCATCGGCCCCGATCCTGCGCCACCTCTTGCCAGTCTGAAACCCGGAGCTCGCGCAGGTCAGATTCCACGGCGTCTTTCCAACGATACCGGGGATGGCCAACCGGGCGGTGGCCGATCGGAGTTCCGAGATAAGCCTTCTTCACTTTTCACTTCACTTCTTCAGCTTTATATATTAGTATAGATTAGTGGTATCGCCCAATGTATATCATAGTAATTATCCTTAATCGTATATACATATGTATGTAAAACCATAATTACTTGTTCAATTGCTATCATTGAAATGCTATTGTCACCTTTTTCGCAATGAGAGTACAGTTTTCACATTTAAGAGCCTCAATAGGTCAACGGTATAAGTTATGGACATTCAATAACCTGTATTTCACTTGTGACATGACACTTTTGCCACTTCTCCCAGTGCGCAGTGTTGATCATTACGGCCCTGCTGACACAGTTACATCATTAGAATGGTAAATGTGCAATATAATCTTAAATGGATCTAATAAGAATGGGTAATCGTTGGCTCGCAGCTGGCAGCCGCGTCCTGGCTCAGTGGGTGAGTATTGATTTAGCACCTTCTCTCATTTAACACGCCGACAGGAAGCAAATACATACAGCGCAGTTAAATAAAACTCATATTAAGCCAACTTAGTAGTTAGGTAGATTCTTTTTTATGTGTCACTTTGCTCGATATAACAACAAAAACTAATATTGCTTGTTACATTATGCTATAGGTATGCAATATATTTTTTCTGATGTTGTGATAGTTTATAATGAGTTAATTTTTAATATTATCGGAACATTGAATCTTTCCCATTTTTTGAGAATGATTATAGCGTAAACTTACAAAAATCACGAAGGATTTTAATGGAAGTTGAATGGGCCGGTTCGCTCAAAAAGATGCCAACCCCTCGAATTGTGACAATGAAAAAGGTAAAAACCTCTCCTAACAGAAATATTTAGAGGAAAAAGATACCAACCCCTGTCAATATGAACTTTAAAGAAATGCACCAACCTTTCCTTACATGACTGTCAAAAAATTGCCAGCCACTTCCTAGAAAAAGCTCGCGAAAAAGGTGCTAAACCCTATTAACAGAAAAAGTTACCTTCAAACAGATACTAACCCCTCGAATTGTGACCTCTAAAAGGTGCCAGGTTTATCGTGTGTTCAAAGCAACCCACGCCCTTTGGATCCAGTATGATAACAGGATGTTACGACAACGTTTAAAGAATGACGCAGGCTTGCCGACGAGGGAGAAGTGGAAAAATCCTCATGTGTGAATCCGATAGGATTTATGTTTGCAAACACAAAATAAATTTAATATTAATAACATCACGTACTTTTATCATACCCATATAGTGTACCCTAATAAAGTGTACAAAATAAATGTACCTATGACGGTTTAAACAGGAAATAACATGAAGTTCCTGGGCCTAGTCCTGAATGGTCGCTGGAGCTATGAAGATCACTTCAAGCTTTGGGTCCCCCGGATCGAGAAGGCAGTTTGTGCAACTGCTACCTAATCTCTGGGGACTGAGGAAGGAGGTTTACTCTATGCTGGTGTCTTGCGATCGAGGGCCTTCTACGGTGCGCCTATTTGGCCACACCTACTGACGGGCACCCACCGCTTCAAGACTGAGATGATGATACTAAGATGAGTCTGCAGCGGAGAGTGGCCACCGGGAGCTTTCATCGTTATTAAAACTATTTCGGGCGACTATCGTCGACGCGCCGTTTTCGGATTGAAGAATGCAAACTGGGGAAAAAAAAGGCGATCTAACGATCCGCCGACGGAAAAAGCGCCGACCTACTGACGACGGCGATTGATAGATAACGTCAGAGAAGTTGCCGACGCACAAACGCGCCGATTGATTCCGGGATGCCGAGGAAGTCCGCGATCGTTGCAGTTTGTAATTTAAAGTTTTTCGCGTCCCGTTTGCCGCATTTATCGTATAATTATTTATAATAATTTACGTATAATTATTTATAATAATTTATGTAAAATTTCTTCATAAGCTCTCACAAATTGGGTTCTTATTCAAAGGCGGTTTAGGATTTAGCAATTTATTGATTAGTAAAGAGCAATGCCTCAATTATGTAATTATTAGAATTTCGTGGAATCATCTTTCATGAGCTTCATTATACGGTATCTTCTAGAACTAGACCATCTCCTGTCTGCGTCAGGTCTCCTGTATCTCTCTTAAGATCCCCATCGTGACCGGGTCGTCTCTCGCGTGATCGGTCTGAGCAACCCATCATCGCCCTCGCGGTCCTTCTCCTTGCTACTCCCAGACCAAGTCGGGAGTAACCCCTTGGCACCAGCCGAAGAAGCAATCTGGCTCATGGTTCGCGGAAATCGACCATCGCGCGATTTGCTAAGTCGATGTTTGTAATGCGGTCTTGGTCTTGGTGATCTTGATCTTCCCAGATCCAAGTTGGTATCGATAGTCAAATGCCGGTCTGCACCGTTAAAATTACACATACATAGTATAGATAAGAAATAACTCACAAAAATAAGTTGAGATGATTACGAATCGAAGCATTATAACTACTGAAATTACGATCAATTTATTCCACGAAGGTACTCGAACAATTTCTAGATTCTTCTATCACAATTTCTTTTGGGTTGTGTATACGCAGACGATCAGTTATATACTATTACTGTCCCCCTTTCTATCAATATTTATACCAACTTCTTCCATCACAATATGTTCATATTATACAATTTCAACCTGAAATTATGTTTATAAGGATATACTTTGCTAATAAGGATTAAATTAAATTAGTTGAGTTGATTAAACCATGGAAATATATAAATGCGATTATCACGTTAACTTTTTAAACTTGGTGACGACAATGTACTTTATTTCCTTCAAACATAAGACGAGTGTAAGTACATCGCTTTGCTCATCAGGCCCGAGAGGAATCTACTATCTTGGATCTCAGTGGCACTAAGCCTCCTTGATCCTTTGTGTCTTATCCTGCGAAATCTTCCGACCACTGATTAGGCCACGACCTCCTCAAAACGCGCTAATCTCGGAAACTATTGATCCGATTTGAAAAATTATTCCTGTGCTACATAGCCCATTTATCGAGAAAGGCTATATAGGTTGTATATCATCACGCTAAAAATATCACCTGATTTTACGCAGACGAAGTCGCGATTAACAGCTAGTATAAAATAAAGTCCTCACCTGTCTGGTTTAAACCCATTATATTTTAAATAACACATTTTCTGCTGGTATAATATTTTTCATACTTTACTTCTAACTTTAAATTATCTTTATTGCTTCTGCTTCTAGAAGGAAAGTAGGGAAGGAAAAGGGCTCGAATGGAGTTTAACAGTCAAATAAAAGCAATTGCGTCTTATAAGGAGATAAAGGAGATTCTATTGAGTAAAAACAGATAAAAAGAGCTCCATCACCTATATGGATAAGAGTCTCTAAAGACGCTACGTACGATAAAATGAGAGGGATAGAGATAGAAAAAGATATCAGAAGATAGAAAAAGGTCATTGTTTACGTACGTAATACTAACGAAAATATAGATATATTAACAACAGAAAGCTCTATTATTAATCACTAAGCAAACGTCAAAAGCGGATTTTGATTTATGTTTGGATGTACAAAATAACCTTGAATTGCAGTGAAATGCTATCAATTTATATCGCTGGATATATTCTATTGTGATGTGAAACGGGAGCGAGGAAAACCGATGAACATTTGTCATTTGAAATCGTTCAAATCGTATCTTACATTCAAATGTATGACTCTATATTATGTATATTCATAATATAATATGGTTCCATCAATCTTTTAATAAATATGTTTTAGAAACGTAGTAAATTTTTTGACATATGTCCCATACGGGACATATGGCAAGAGAGAGATTTGGAAAATGGATAAGATTAATAAAAGAATGGTACCCACTATATGGCAAAAGAAACAGAGACAGACAAACTTAAAGATGGGAGGATCTAAGGATAAGCAAAAAATAGAACAGAATGGAAAGCTTTAGAGGAGACCTTTGTCGGAAGAGAAGTTGTACAAGAAGATTAACCTAACGTTATCTACACATTGTAACGTAAAAATTGTACAACAAGAAAGGCTTTTTATTTATTTTATTTATTATAAATTCTTTGATAAAAAAACTAAGCATCCAGGGGTTGGAACTTCCTTTTTATCTGTCCGATAATTGGTCAGGTCCACCATGGGTACGCGACCCCAGATCCTAGCTGCTATTGTCACTCCCCCTGAATCGTCCTTGACAGTAGTATCCGCAACCTTTCTCTCTTCTCCGTCTACTTTTATATTCTTTTACTCCATCGCTTTCCTTTATTAAGAATACTTCATCAACAAAAAAAAAAATATTTCGCTTAACGCTGATTTGTGTAACGAAACCATACGTTTCTCCAAGTTACTCAGGCCAATTTTGTAAGCAGATTTTTCGAAGGATAATAAATTATGAAAATTAATAAATAGTAATTTGTCTGTACTAAAATGTGGGGCCAATCAGCACTCAGTTGTAAATTACCTTCAATGTTGCCAAGTATACTTCAATGTTGCCAAAATAAGTATAAGTTACTCTTTCTAAAAGTGTAAGCTTTGCCCAGTAGTGGGAAATTAACTGACTTTTACTTATAGAACTTAAGTAAAACGTACTCAATTTAATCAACCCAAATTGCTCACAGTGAGATTTATAATTTGAATAAAGATGAATTTAATCAAAATCAAATAGAATTACAACGTAAATTGCCCTGTCCAAGTTTGTTTAATAAGAAAATTGAACCACTACGAACAATTGGAAGACATCTCAGCACCATCGGTAGGTATAAACAGCGGAGTAAAATTAAATGGATAGGGCTGAAAGGAGGTTAGTTGCAGAGCTAACTGCTTAAAATTGCCTGATTCATATACAAAATATTACGAGAAACATCTTTATCATCAATCCGGTCCAGGGTCCGGTACCAGGGTCCGCTTAAATTGCAGACGATGTGGCTGTTGAGGGAGTTAGGATGAACGACTACCATCTCATGTATTCTCCGGAATTCTCAATCTCTACAATCTCACGAGTAATATCACTCGTTAATATCAATCGGGACCCATTGTTTTACGTGCCTTCCAAAACACGGTCGGATATTTGAATACCAGTGTTAGAATTTGTCATCCCCACTTCCCACATCCCCCAACTACGGTAACCGTTACTTAGCCTAGCAAAATATACTACCGCCGGCCATTGATTACACTGAAACGACTATTAGGTACAACTTCAGTGATCCGCCTTTAATATATAAGAACATTGAAGTTCCTGCATTTGATTACAAGAAATATGTTGTTTTTTAGTATGTTCAATAATTTCAGTAACTATATTTAATAAGTGAATCACGTCCAGTGATCACGATCAAAAGTTGTTCGCAAAAAGTGTTACGAACAGGTTTCAATAGTGAAATAAAGGAAAATACTTTGACTTAAAACAGGCTCATTTCGCGGATTGACTTAAACTGTACTCAACTCAAAGGAGTGCAGTAAACAATATAACAATAGTAGATTAGCTAATATTTTATGTAATAATCATTTATGTGGCTGTCTCTTCGACTACTTTTATCTGAAAGAGGTCGAGAAACAATAGCGCCTATGTTTATATTAATAGCTGTATTTTGTTAAGGGAATTTTGTTCGTAATATAGCTACTAATAATTTTGTTGGAGGCGTCTTTCGTGAGATAAGTGTCCTCTCGACTGGCAGATTTTATTGTCTACTGAAGGGTCCGCCCGGCTTTGTCTGAGTTCCTGTTATCAGTTTCTCAATTTTTACATGAAATATCAAAATGTATTTGGCAGGAAAATTCTTTTTTTTTAAATAAGAACTTCCACATTCGGCACTGTAGGTTTAGGAGCGCGCTCTTTATAGTGATCACTAACACTTACCTTCACTGCCAGTGTTCCCTCCCCTGCCTAGCCACCAATTGAATGATTTTAATCCCGTCCTTCACGTGAACACCTCTGTTTTCTGTGTATACAACATTTCGTACAAGCCGCCGAGAGCCGCATTTGAGAGGGGACTTATGAGATTGCCTCCAATTCACCTCAGGACACGACTGCGTGTTCACAAGAGCCTTTAAGTCGTGACGAGGTGCGCCGCCGCTGCCACCGATAGTCCCAGTATGACTAGCATCACCCGCGGGGAGAGAGCCAGGATGGTGCGAGATAACATATGTAATCCATCTGCGGACTAATTAATTATCTTTTCTAATACGAATTCAATTTCAAGATTCCCGACGTGTTTCAGTTTTTTTTAAAGTATACATTACTTACAATTTACTTTGATTTTCCATTGTATTGAGTTAATAATTGGATTTTTTGAAAGTCTTTCGGTTAGAAGGGAATTGGTTTGTTTACCATTCTTGGATAGTTCGCTGCTTGGTCCTAATCAGATACTTGATAAATTGTAAGTTAGTTTCACGACTTTTGGCACTGGTTTCATAGAAAACCCACTGTTCCTGACTTCTTTAAGCTGTTAAACAGTTTATTTGTTCCATTTTGAATTCAAATGGAACTCATAAAATTAAAAATTAAAACAGGCGACATCTTATTCCATTATTTTGAAAACGATTTAGTTGATAAAGTAACCTACTGTAGCTTTCTTGTACCTGTAGGTAGAAGGTTATTGGGCCGTTTTCTTTTGAAGCGCCACCGAGGATTATCGAAAATAAATTGGAATTAAGGACTGTCCGGTTTGGTCAGAATTTAAGATCTCTGTTCAGGTCCTAACGAAATGTTTATATGAACATGATATGTGTGGAAGCATCGGAAACAGCTAGTTTTTATAAAATGGGAATGTTTTCATAACCAGTGTTGAGCAAATGTCAATCATAGAAATAATTAACAATTGATTAGTCAAAAAGTTTATTGATTACTGAACATCACTATTGTAGCGGATCACCCTTTTTTGCATTAGTGACAGTTGCACTTGTCATTTTACTGACTCGAATTATTATTCGTACTTTAGTCTAGAAGTGGGAGGAGTTGACCCACGGCTCAGGAGAGTAATCCAAGGTGAAGGGTTCAGGGAGGAGCTGCTGTGTGGGGAGGGCGGAGGAGAAAGACATCCTCAGAGCCTGGAGGAGGGAAAAGAGATGAGAGAAAAGATTAATAATAGTTCTATACAGGTTTATTTTATCAGTTTATTTGCTTTCATTGTTTGTTAGTTGTGATCAAACTCATTCCAAGCTATCCTAAAATATTTCTAACATCCCAGTTCTGTACGGGGATGACGGTGAACTCATCAATATCTATCTATCTATCAATCGGTTATTTGGATAGTTTACGCAGAAATAGATAGATATTATCTAGTTTGTAATCCTTCGCTGTTTACATTGGTCTTACGAACTTTCACTTATTGAATGTCATATTATTTCTACTCTAATTATGTCGCATTCATTTATTTTATTTTTATTTATTTATTTTTTGTATATTTCGTGTTTTTCTTGCATATTTGCATGCTTATGCTCTTTTACAGGATACGCATGGCTATGTTAATGAGTTTTTATCTTTTTTAAAAAGCTTTTAGAATTATTTCGATCACAATTTAAAGTATGTATTCATCATGCCATTCCAAGCTTCATTGATATATTTGTTTTTATAATTTTATATATTTTTTTTATTATAGTTTAAATTTGAATTTTATTGTATTAAAATCTTTTGAGGAACTTGTTGCCACTAAATTTATTACCGAGTTGTTAATTATATTAATTTATAATAATCTTATGTTGCTTGTTTATTTTTCTTGTTCTGTGAAATGCTGATGTGGCGTAATATCTAACGGAAAGCTAACACAAGGCAGACAGATTGCGATTCAGTGTAATCCAGAGAAACAATTGGTAAGCGTTGATATAATTTCCATTAATACTTTGATTCGTGTTTTTATGCGATGTTACGGTGTCATGTATGTATCACTGCGGTGAGTTGTTTGTTGATATTTATCAGAGATATTCGGACCGTGTGAATAGGGATGGCGGTTAAAAAGTATATTGTTTTAAAAAGGTACGAGTATGTACATGGGGCAAAGTTTTCTGTAAATAATGAAGAGCTGTTCTTGAGGTGGGACCACCTCAGCTTCGCTTAAGATATAATTCAGAGGGAAACTTATTTAGAGGTATACAAATGTGAATGACCTTACAGAAAAACAGTAATATTAATATTTTTATAGCAGTGCTAATCTAAAACAATATTGGTTGTACAGTCACTGTATCTTATCCATACGCACGTTTTTTTTTAAATTGAAATAGGGTGCTGGGTAGCGTGTAGAACGCTGTTACCTAGTTGAACAAAATCAAATAATTTAATATTTGATTGCAATTAGAAAAAATGAGGAATGGAAATTATAATTATAAAATTTAATGTTTATTTAATCTGGTATCCGCATTTGTACGTTTAAATGTAATTCAATTCTGATAAGCAAAACTTTTTATTCTATAAATATGTTTAAATAGTTAGTATCTCATTGTTTTTAATAATAACAGGTGTTCATACTTAATTATTACTGTCATGTTTACTTTTCCTTTATATACTAACACTAATAAATCTCCAGCAGTCTTGTTATTTAACGACGCATAAAATTCAAAGTCTTAATGTCATGCTCGTAGGATGCTCTTTAAGGTTTCACCCTACAGGGATGCCTTAGTTAAGCTCTTGCGGCCGTCTGTCTATCCACCCGCAAGGTCATCCCTTCCTCCCTAGGATGTCTAAACTATAAAATTTATAGGAAACTTAAAACCTCATTACGAGCAATTATTTTGAGCGAATTGGTCTATCATCTATTAGATACAGAACCCTTGTATATAAGCGTGTCTTTACACGCTCTTGACCACTTCTTATTACTACATACTTTGTTTTAACATAAATTCATATAATCTTTTATGCTATTTTAACATTCGAACGACTGCGTACTATGCACAACCATTTTCATCAGGTTCCTACTTTAAAATAGCAGAAAAAAAACTTAAGTGGAAGGTAGTCAAAATCAATCTTGTTTATTTATAACGCAAGGGCAAGGCTTGTACATCTATCAAGAAATTTCACAGATATACGAAGAAGAAATTTGGTGAGGAAGTAATTTTTAGTAGACATACACTAACAACGGTTTTTTTGGATAGGGCCAGATAAGAGAGGCATGGGAAGTCGCGGGAAATAGCTAGTATTATATTATATAACTCACATAGTAGTCATCATTAACTTGGATCATGGGGGCGTTCACACAAGCGCCCAGGCACTCCACCTGTAGAAGAGAAAATTGATTGCTAATTTTTGTGACTGGTCAGTGAACATTATCAGACATTCGTGTCTGAAAATGATGAACATTATCAGACACGAATGTCTGATAATGTTCACTGACCAGACACAAAATTGACTTGCTTATGCAAACACAAGCAAGTCAGTTTTTGCTTTATACCGCCTAAAGTGTGTGCTTTGCTTGAATCCTTTGATTTGATAGAAATAAATCAGCTTACAAAACAAAAATAAAACATGTTTTTGTTTTTCTTTAATAGTACGAAAGGGCAGGTGGTTCACCTAAAGGACTACTAAGGCCCGTGGACATCTGTACCATCAGAAGGTTCGCGGATGTGTTGCCAGCATTTAAAGGGTGTTAAGGCTATCAAGAACTCTCACAAACCTAAGTGTAACTCTTTCAAGAGAAAAAAGGTAAATCAACCATCAACAGTACTAACTGGAGACGTGGCGAGGGTTAATTTTCATTAGGAGTTGGATAAGAAAAGATTAATAAGATAAAAGTTAAAATATATAAGTTCATGATTAAATATCTATATATATGACTAACCTCAGAAACTGAAAACTTGCCGCAGGGGCTGTTACCACCGACTTCACAGTTTGTTCCTTCTTTGATAGCTTGGAGCACTGCATCAGACCCTCTCAACCAGCAAGGTGTAGTTGTGCAAACTTGCATATGGTATTTACCGATGGGTCGTCTGTAAGATAGTAACCGTAATATGATAATTGACTGTATAAGACTTTGTCACCATATTCCTCCTAAATCGCTGGACTGATTCGAATAAAATTTTGTATGTATATTCCAAGGGGTTCATAGATGGTTTACAGAGAAATAGACCCGGCGCTCTGTCCGTATGT
>JANCMC010033613.1:56036103-56060469 GCA_024363005.1 Charaxes varanes | reverse complement strand
ATAAAATTTTGTATGTATATTCCAAGGGGTTCATAGATGGTTTACAGAGAAATAGACCCGGCGCTCTGTCCGTATGTGACCGTATGTAATCTAAATTAGGTAGATTTCACACTTTAATTGAGAAACAGTTGCGCCTATTTGTCTACTGTCTGTTTAAGAAAAACGAAAGGAAGGGAAACTAAATAGAATAAAAAACACTATAAAGGAATGCATAGTTGGTCGCATCATTGGAATACTTCAGTAGATAATATTCGTATTAGACTGTTATCGTCTAACTGTAAATCACGCAAAATATATATAGTATAAAAAAGAAAGGTAAGAGGAAAAAAAAACTAAATTTCTAATATAATGTGATATTTCACATAATATCTGGAGAAATGGACCTCTAATTAATTACTATTCATATAAATCATGAATCTTTTTTTAATTCAACACTAATTCAAGAATATACATAGAAATGCTAAAAATATGATATAATTATCTTTACAGGTAATATATAAATTAATTATATACATACCTAATAAACATTGTATAAAAAGTAGCTACTTCATACACTCTCATCTTTGGTAGATTTAAAAGTTCCGCTACCTTATGCATGGCTGAAATGGGCAACCAGCCTCCATTCTGACGCTGAGCTAGATCTAACAGAGGAATCATTGCTCCTCTTTTGTGACCCTCAGGGTAAATAGCTAAAAGGGCATCTGCACGCTGAAATGAAAATTTTATTTTATGATGTGTTGAGTGTAAAACCAAGGTTTTTTATTGTGAAAATCAAAAAGATTATCAATCTACTATATGTGGTATGTCTTTACAACACTAGTAACACCTTTGGACAAATATCCTCTAATCATAGAAAGTAATGGTTTTAGAATGTTAGGAGATAATTAACTTGCTTAGTTCTGGTAATTTTTCTGTAATGTAAAATTCTAGAGTATAAATTTTACATATAAATAAATTGCATTTAAATTGTGTATAGAAAAGATATCTTAAACACTGATATAGGTTATATTATATGAAAGAGGCAGTTAAAGAGTGGCTGTAGACAAATAAATTTCCAATTGAGAATAAAAATTCAATTTAAAAATAAACAAAAGTTGTATTCTTAATTCAAATTTTATTATTTTTAAAATTAATAATATTTGATTTGATTTGCAAATAAAAATGATTTGATTTGATCTATGTTATAAATCTAAACAAATACCTGTCATTTATACCTTTTTATTTTCTGGCTTCTTTCTTTCATAAGAACCTTCTCCTGACAATAACAAACACAACAAAAAAAGAATAAGTGAAATCAGTCCAGCCGTACTATTAGTGTGCTTGGCTATTTGTGCATGGCCTCCCTGAAGGCATTGCACTTGTGTTGTTTTATTTCTTTTTCCACTACCTTCTCTGTTAATTTATATTCTTTCTTTTACCATTTGTATTGTTTCCTAATTATAAAGGTGTAATGGAACAGCGATTGCAAATTATTTGATAATAAATACTATAAATAGTTTTAGTAATTATCTGTATCACTCGCTTCTTGATTCTTATCTTGTGGCTTGTGTCATTCATGGTAGCTTTTTTCAGAAAATGATGACTAACCTATTAAACGCTTTCAGAGCTATAACTGGTTACAAACCGTCAAAGCTTGCATATCTTCGTCTATACTGTATTTTCTCTTTAAGCAGCTATGTATGTACATATATGTATATAGTGTAGTAGGTATGTCCAGGGCTTTACAAAATAGCAAAGACGAAATAAAAAATTACTTGTGGACTCGTCTCTTTATACAAAGTAACCGAACAGAGTTGAGCGTGGTTGTGAATGGTGTAAATTCTAAAACTTTCAGAGAGCTCAAAGCAATGAGTTGAAGTGAAATATGTAAATAAATAAAATAAATAATTATATCTAATACTATCTAAACATCTATTATCTACGTGTTTTATGTCTCATGTAGGGTTTATGATGTCGATCAGATTTTTTAAAACTGCTTCTTGAACGTGAGTTGCTGGACGGTGCCGGTTGTTTATTATGTTGAAATTGTGTTATAATAGGTACTTCTGTAGCCACAGTTTTATTTATCACTAATTCGCTATTTTGATTGTGTTCCAATAATCTAGAAGAACTATATATTTCTTACTAAGTTTTGTTCTAATTAGTCGAGGGTAAAAGCTAGTAAGTTATACAGACATAAGACACTAAACAAAGCTTAAAACATGTTGTAAATTGTAGTATCTCGAACTGTCTTCACTTATTAATGTGTGAGCCCTTTAATATGTAAACAAAATACAACCGCACGAGCTCTATACAGAAGGTCAAGGTACCAACATTATCAACTCAAGTTTATTCGAAATGCGTGTCTTCAAGGATACACAATTATCTTGTTCATGAGGTTTTGAAGTGTAAAATTCATTCTTTTCCGATTTAAGTCTGGAATGTTCCACAGCAGCAAACAGATCAACAACCACTGCTCTCGTCCCAACTCTGTCCTCATTTGTTAAATACTCTGAGTGTTCCACAGGGACAGTGGACGTTCTGATGTCGGACATGTCAGAGAGAAGGTCAGGGCTCGCGAGTGTCGCAGGGTCAAGAGTTTGACCAACTCTCAAGGAGAACTCTGCTGACTCAGACTCATCAATGGGTTTTAGTGGTACATGTTTACTATATAAAATGCAACAAACTTTAAATCTACGGTCAAAAATACAGAATAAACATAATTTTTTAGCTTACGTTTTTTTTTCAACTAGTTTATAATTGAAAATAAATACTAAATATAGCTATCTACATGTTGTAATCTACTTTCTGAACAATGAGTACTTGTTAATGAATAATCGGTGAAAAACATTGTATTTATTCATTGAGTGGTTTAGCATGAAGAGAGCAGCTTGCTCCAACAACAAAGCGCTGCTCCTCTTACCAACTGCTGCAAGCCCGGGTTCTCCTCGGGAGCTTCTTACACCTATCTCTGTTGCCAGGTCCTATTCAGAGTCGCCAAGTGCCTCATCTGGTCCATGTATGCCCCAGGGCTGGAGGTAACCTGAGGCTGCTCCAGCAGATCTGGCTCTCTGGGCAGGGCTTTTACTCTGCTTATGGGCCACGCTGATGATTGTAGGTACCTGAATGCTTTCCAGCAGAACCTCAAAAAACAACTTTGTCGCCAAATCAACGGTTCGGTGTTACGGAATATCGGAAATCCGAATATTTTTATGTAATATTGATCATATATAGATAGTCATAGCAATAAGTAAAATTGTATAAGAACGTGTAGGTATTTAGTGCAAGTAAATTTGCAATTTGAAAGTGCATGTAAATCATACAGTAGGACGCCGATTATCCCCGGAAGATCGGGATGTTTATTGTTTGGCCTATGTCCAGCAGTGGACTGCGATTGGCAAAATTTCATAGCATCGGTACAGTAGCGTGAAAATATATGGCATAAAGTGAATGTACCATAATAAATCGAATTAATATGTTGTTTATGAAATGAATGATTTCAAGTAAAAGACTAAGATTGATCTACTGTCTTTTTTTCAAAATCGTTGAAATTAAAAATTAGACAGAAACGTAATACATAACAATACATACTTAAATTAACGGTTTAGCATAAACGATCACTAACAAAACCTAAAATCTTTTTCAACCAAAGAATTACAGAAGCTGTTAGGTTCGTAAACATCATATCTTTGTTAGTAGAACTTAACCTTTGTCTAATATTGGTTATAACAAAAGCATATTTTTCATTATTGATGTGCAGTATATAATGTGTTTATTTTCCTAAATCAATACATCTTCTGTAGCTATGGAGCATATGACAATTCTAACAACACTAAACAATTTCATATAAGTAATTAACAATAATATATATTGTAGCTTTCATGAGATGGGTTACTACGATCAACCTGCCATCATCGATTTCATCTTGAACAAAACAGAACACAAAAAACTCTTCTACCCTTTAAATATTGACGTTTCTAGCACCTCGTACAATAGAAGAAAAATGTTCCCGAGACAAGCTCATAAGGCAACTAAACGCTACTTTGGTAGATCTGAATGAAAAGTCCCTAAGCCCTACGACTAAGGGCGGAAACAGCCCGATTACAAGAAGAAGAATAATGGGATGAATAAGACACAAGCTATATTCTAAAATTTATTATTTTAATCTGTCTTTCAGGGATTCCTAGATCTCGATCAAGCTATGCTTGAAGAAGATATGCAAGAAAAGGTGGCAGGAAGCACAGCGGTAGTGGTGCTTATTAAAGACAATACTTTGTACTGTGCTAATGTAGGTGATTCCCGAGCCATAGCCAGTGTTAGGGGAGCTGTGAGTATTTTATTTCTCTATTAGAAACTTGGAAATTGACATTTTCTATTAATGTCAAATAGAGTTTTTAAGCGGTTGCCTATACAGGCAACTTTCTTAAAAACGACTGTGAATAGTATTGGATAAAGTAAATCACCCTGTGTTACTTCATGATAAATTGGATTGAATTAGTACATTATATGTGAATTTTTGTTGACCATTATTTTGGAAGTACATATTTATCCTTAGATATACCAGTCAGCAGGCCATTTGATATAATGGTAAGGAGTTAATTACAGCTCAAATTCGAGCAGGTCAAATGCTTCTTCATAATCAACGAACTATAAAAGATAAAAAAGTTTTAAGGAACTTTTATTATTAGAGATCGTCGACTGGTCGAAATGTGGCCATAAATCAGATTTTCCTCCAGTTTGATTATATAAAGCTATATACGACATTTTAATTGTCTGTAACACATTGTTATATTTGACAATATATATTCGGTCGTCTTGACGATGCTCCTACTGAATCTTAGAGTATAATGCATACATGTGTGTGTAAATTATTTTGCACAGGTGTGCGTGAGGTTTTATTTTAATAAAATAATGTATTAATGATGGATATTTTATAAAAATATTAGTATTCGCACGCCATCCTCTATATAAACTATAATTGTGCCAAATTTCCTACTATGTCCGCGTAAATTCCATAAAATGGTACCGAATGTTTTCGCTTCTCGTGTTAATTTTTATTCAATTCAATCATTTTAGGTTGAGTCTTTGTCTTACGATCACAAGCCTAATAACGAAGAGGAACTGCGGAGGATCACAGCTGGAGGTGGTTGGGTGCAGCTCAATAGGGTCAACGGCAATTTGGCGCTTTCGCGTGCTTTAGGCGACTATATCTTCAAACGTAACTACCGACTATCGCCGCGAGATCAAATTGTTACAGGTAATGAATGGCTGTTACTTTACAATTTTTTATACTTTATGGTTGTTATTATTTTAGTCTTAATTTACTTCATTCTCATTTGTTTTCTCTTTTAAATGTTAATTTTTTTATTTTATAATTTGTGTAACGTTTCGAGTGCTTTTAGATAATACTCATGTATGCATGTTGAGATCATATTTTTTGGTGTGTTACTTTTAAGTAGCATACTATTTTGCTGATCTAAATAAATTAAATTTAAAAAAAAAACGGTTTTAATACTTTTCTTGGTCGACTATACTTTTTTTTAAATTCTTAGTACAACGATATATTCACATTAAATGTCATATGCCATAATAAGAGTGTAAATCGTTTGGCTTTGCTAGGCGTGTGGTTTTATTTTAATAACTACGACACGACTTAGGAAGACTTCATTGATACGACTTAGGGACCTCCAAGAAAAGGCCGTACTCATTTCTCAAAGGCCGGCAAGGCATCTGCGAGCCCTCTGGTGTTGCGGTTGTCCGTGGGCGTCGGTAGTCACTTGGGTGGACCGCATGCCCGTTTGCCCCTTGTCTTATAAAAAAAATTATATAAACTATGTTTGTTTGTTTATATAGGGGAGTTATACTATATATAACTCCTCTATATAAACTATGACTGTGCCAAAAATTTGATACTCTTCCGTCCGCGCAATTTTCGTAAAGTGGTACCGAAAGTTTTTACTTAACGTATTCAGGTGTAGATCAATCATCACGTGGATAAACAAATATATTTATAAACATTGGCTTTATTAGGCTGTATAGATTTTATTTTTACTGGTTCGAAGATACATTTTATTATGAGATAAATTTATATATTGCTTGATATGAGGCTGAATAAATTTTATTTTTACCTTCAGTTGTTATAATTTGTAATCTAATCTATGTATACACTAGCTCTTTCCGCTACTTCCTCCGCGTATAATTAGGTAAAAAATATAGAATTCAATTTTATCGCGATGACATATAGCCTATGGCCTTCCACGATAAATGGGCTAACTAACACTGAAAGAATTTTTCAAAACGGACCATTCGTTTCTGAGATAATGCGTTCAAGCAAACAAAACAAACAAACAAACTCTTCGGGCTTATATATTAGTATAGGTAAAAGCGAAAGGTCACCTAATACATAATCTCGTAAACCGCGTTAAAATTATGAAAATTGGCAAGGAGGGTAGTTAATAGTCATCAGACTTTCGCTAAGGACGGGTTTTATCGACAGGGCCGGATTAAGGACGTCCACGCGGACGAAGTCGCGGGAAACAGCTAGTAAATTACATGGAGTTCTATTTATGTCAACATTTGTGATGTGCTTTTTTTCTTTTTTTTTTAATAAAAAGTTCCTGGTTCCTTTTTAACATTTTATTTGGACTTTTTTCAGCATATCCAGATGTTCAGGTGCGACAGTTGAACGACGATTGGGAATTCATAGTGATTGCCTGCGATGGAATATGGGAGGTGTTGTCGAACGAAGTATGTAATCCTTTTATTTTTAAATATAAATACATAGGACTATATGACACACGGACGTCTGTTCCTAACGTAGACAAGTTAATGCCTATGTTATAGATAACAGCCGCCTGTTATACACAAATATATTTTTTTTTAGAAATATATAAATACATACATATGGATAACACACCCAGAATAAACTACGTATGTTGGTATATTGTGTTTTATTTCTTTATTTACATTTAAGGCATAACAAAATGTACATTAATGTAGTCTCTTACGTTAAATTACATAATATCATAAACATTTAATTAAGTACTGATCGGTAAATTAATAATCTATACGCATAAATAATAAATTAAGAATACTGAATAAATATATTATACAACAAATAATGTACACAAAAATAAGTTTGACCAAAATGATTGTCTTAAATGAATAATGAATGAATTAAAAATAGAAAATATTCACAAGGAATGGCAGTATATATGGATAGGAGCTTTCTACAATCAAAGCTTTACAATTAAATTGTAAAGAAGTCTAGCTTAATAAAACTACTTAACTGTCTAACACAAGCTCTGAACGTGTACTCCTGCATTTCATGCGTTATATAATATATACACATATAAAAGGAATAACAATATCTCAAGGTATCTATCGAAGGTCTATTTCAGAAATAAGGTATTTCGTACAATATTCCATCCGAAAACAGATACTTATCAAAAAAGAAACTAAAAACTAACTAAAAAAGAAAAACATCCCAAAAGACCTTATCCAAGCAAACCGGTCTACCTATAAAGACTCAAAAGGGATAGTAAGGATTAATGGGAAGGAATCCAAGAGCATCAGGATGGACAGAGGGGTCAAGCAAGGAGATAGTTTCAGCCCCCTACTATTTATTTTATCATATTCATGGATGAGATAGTTAAGATATGTAAACGAAGAACAGCAAGAGCAGTAATAGGCAAATGGAATATGAGAACAAGTACTAAGCGGTACCCCTCCCGTGGCTTGATTTAATTTCTTATGATAACAGGTCCCTCAAGTCTCCTCCTTGTATCCTCAGGCATGAGATTCGTGGCAATTTGTTCTATCAATGGGTTTGGTTGTCCGTGTAATTTTACTTGAAAGCCTTTGTATTAGGTTCGTATATGTTCGTGGACCGTTAGTATTTTTAAGTCTATATGCATAGTATTGTTATTGTCATGCCATGGTGCTTTTGTCCTAAGACTATATATTTTTTATTGAAAAAACACATAGTGGTGTATAACACAGTCTTAGTGAGATGTTATAACTCTCACTGAAGATGTTAGGCGAAAAGTTAAGAAAGGAATGCACAGAAGTCCGTTCACTACTCTCAAGGTCAGCAATGTGGATGACGAAACAAAATCGCAAAGAAGCGACCTGAAGAAATAATTACTTTATGATACTAAATTGGTTCTCCCGAACTATTGGTCTTATAAGTTGTAACTAGACATGATGGCTTTAGCGGCTAGGTCGTTGGGTCTCTCATAATCTAGGCTAATAGGTAATCAGATTCGCATGAACATTGAGGTTCAGTAAATTTAAATTTTTAGAAAATTATTTATCGGCTAAATGAAATTACTTTATTGTGTTGTATCTATTTTGCATTCGTAATAATTAAGACTTTTTTTTTGTAATAACAAAGAGATCTCTTTCGATTTGGAAACCAGTTTGATTTCCTCTTTAAGATTATTAGATCTCTTTATTATTACGAAAACCGATTTTGATAAAATTTCTATGGCAACATCCGTCTACACTGAATTTGTTTTTCTCTCTTTTCTTCATCTTCTCCATTCCAAATTGTTTAAAACAACATTTTAATTAATATAAACTCAACAGATTATTGTGCACCTGTTAACTTTAAAAATGTATAAAAATACATTTTATATTAATATTCACTTTCTTCAACATGCTAATACAGATTCAGGAAAAAAGGGTTCAACTTTACTAATGGAATTTATTCAAGCCTTCCATTTGCCCGATGACGGTTGAGTGAATTAGTTGTTAATTTAACGGATCAAATTTCTTCAGGGACTTCCCAAAGTGATCAGTTTGAGAGGGGCGAAGCTTTCCGGTCTTCAACGACGTCAAACTGAACTTGCGAACGAAACAGTTGGCCTCAGACGCTATTTTAACGTACACTATTAACTAGAATTGTATTAAAAGCACTGTTTGCGTATTTCTATACAAAAAAGTTGACAGTTTCGAGCGCAAAAATTTTGACTAATCTACGTTTTGAAATTAACTGAATATACTTGAAAATGGCGACTACGTCGTTAGGTAAATGAGTGATTTAGCAAATTAATAGTTCGATCCCTCTTTATATATACATCTTTGATACGGAAGTTCGTCACTTAATACCTACTAAACGATTGGCCTAATTTAAATATATTTTTGTGTGTATATTTGAGTGAGTCCCTGAATTATTTGCAAATAGGATTGGACTCGGTAGATGGACCTGGCACTGGACAGGACAACGTTTGGATCCGCTAGTATAAAATTGACCACCCTTTCACAAAAAATCGGAGGCAGCTATTACTAAAAAGTTAGAGAGTGGATTTGTGTTTTCTATTATCTGCTACTTCAGGACTTTTAATGGATCTACAGCTCTTCAACTTTTGCAGAGTGGGCTTCTATCTCCACTGTTTCCAATGCTATCAACATTATTAATATAAGTACAATTCCACTTCTCCTGATGATTGTTTTTAGAGATTGGTTTCTGCTGCTCCTATAAGACTGACCATTACAGTTTTATGTTTCCAGTGCCCAAGTCTTATTTCCAATGCTAACCTCATACGACCTGTCACTGAACAAAGGAAACATTTCAACCGACTTCAAAAAAGGAAAATGAGGTCAATTCGACCGTATGTTTGTTACCCCATTAAATCGAATATTTAATACGCGTGAAATTACAATTTGAGATTCGCAACAGACCGACCGATCCAATTACAACAGTGTCACGTATGACACGCCTCGAGCAGGAACGGTTCTCGGTGCTCTGGTATCGAATTAGAAAGGCTCATTGTTTTATCGTAACGTTGTCGTATCCAAGTGTATATACTCGTATACAAAAGAGTTCAACGGTTTTATGAATAATTGCCTAAATTTGTTTGCGTGATTTTATTATAATCATTATGGAATTGATTTTACAATCCATATACACTTTGCATTCATATTACAGATCATCAACATTAATATTTTATTTTATTTCTATATCTATTGATATACAGAAGTATTAATTATATTTAACTTTTATTACATATATTTTATATAAAAGTTCACTCACCTTTACAGGTATAAAAAATAAGTATAATTAGTAAAATATAAAATGTAGTGTTTATACTATTAACAGGGTATTTAATGTCAACAACCTTCTTTTATACCTCATTGACCCCACGATATTCCGGTAATGGTAAAGCAATTTAGTGTTTACTGTGCACTTATGCTCAAAAACCATTATGAATAAATATTGTCTATAATATATTTATTTTGTACTTGTTTGTTTCTTTATTTTTGATCATCTTTTTCCTTCTTCAAGTTCATATGAAAGAGCGTATATCTGCTAACAATTATTTATTGATTTAATAAAGATTATTTTCTCCAACAAATTCAAAACATTCTTTATTGAAGTAGAGTTTTACAAGCTTTGCAAAAAGCAAATGTTTAACGGTTCCAGTTATACATTTTAATATCTACCAGTCATTTGGAAAAATTGAGCCAGCGACAAGAACCAGCAAGAAAATAGTTGGCTATTGAAAATAATTCTTACAGAGTAGTTCAATACGTTTTTTTAGAACAAGCACTTTTATCGTTAATATATGTAGTCTTCAAATGACAATATATTCACATTCGAGTTAAAAAAATATATTACAATATCATGGAAAATTACGAAATACTGAAAATTTGACTAATTTTCTCTTGAAAATTGATCTCCTTTAATTAACGCAGACACCTGGTACTGAGTAAAAGTTTCCTGAAAGCTTAAAAGCTACATTTATAATTCAGGCCGTGCGGTGATAGCGGCGAGTGGTTTTCGGACCACGCTGAACTTTTTTAACATACACTGAAAACTTTACGCGCTAAAACAGGCATTAGCACAAGAATCTTTGGTACGACGCGGAAACCTTGTCAGCATTTGTGATACAACGCTACGCGGACACGATTTATATTATACAATTGAATTAATTAATTTGACGAATATTTTATAAATCCCCATTTGATAAAGATTGTAATACTTTATAATATACCAGCCGACCCGACAGACGCTGTCTTTCCCGAATTTATGCTTGTCTCTTATTAGCTAATTAACGAATCGCTTTTATGTTTTCACCATAAAAAGTGACACTGGCCGAATGTTTTATAAAATAATAATTTAACATGGCACGTTAGTCAAAAGGTCCTGGAACGTCAATCAAAAGGCCTAGACGTCAGCTATTTGGGGTACTCTGAAGTATGGGACAAATCTGCATTTTTTTAGTACTTATAAATAATCTTTCGACTTTTCCTTTCCTTCTTTTCTTTTAAACTTTCTTGGACTAATCGGAATGACACAAAGAGAACAAAATTTACATCGGTGGAGCCGTTTTCGAGTTTTAGCCAGACTAACGAACAATGATTGTTTTTTTATATATAGAAGATTTATAACGTTTACCTACCACAATAATTTATCTTTGTATCTGTATTTTGAATACGGTAGTTTCCGCTAAAATAAATTCTTATAAATTTTTGTTATGGATAGTTAGTTGACAGCGGTTTAAATATAACATAATTCAAGTGGAGTTACTAAAATATGTAAAATCGTTTAATATTTTAAAAATATAAATATATTCATTTAAAGACATAAATCACGTGACACTGAACAGCAATCTAAGCGCACGACATCACCTCGTGTCTAACAAAATAGTGATAAACCTGTTTATATTTACAAGGCGCCATGATAGAACAATTTGGAGCTAAAATTTATTTTGATTAAAAACGAAAATTAACCTTTTAGAAGATTGTTTTTCCCTGAAATATTTATATTTTAAATTTAGTAGACTACAAGGCATATTATTAACTAGTTTCCGATAAATAGTCAACTAGCCTATTACGAATTAAGGCGAAAAGCGAATGAAAAGCTTCAAATGTTATTAATATCAAAATGATAAAATTATTACTAAAGCAGGCTTATAATATGTTGTTATTTTATTAAATTCCGTACGTGATCAGGTCGAAAGGATACAGGAAGAAATCCTGCAAGTGCTGGCGGTGAGCTTCCTGCAAGGAGGAAGAGGTTGAAATGCGATATCCTTAAACCCACGCGAGGTTGATGCCCGGCTGCTTGCCACTATTCAATATTGGCTATGGGAATATAATCTTTATGATTTAATCCCATTACTTCGCCCTGTAATACATTTGAGGATGTGATTAAAATAAATATAAAAGGTTCATTCCTGAAATATAAATATTAAACGATTGAACATGAACTAAATCTCTCCTTTAAATTATAATTAAATTTGTGTTTGTGAAAGCAGAGAATAAGAATATAATTCAGAGTCCATCAATATTTTAGATGTTAACGATCAAACATCATAAATATCAGCGAGAGAGCTCGCCGAAAGACAGGTAGGAATCTTATCACCGCGTTAAAATTTATAAAATTACTTTTTTTACTTTTAGATTACCATAAAATCGAAAGTTGAATTATATCACAATAGTTTGAGCAAAACGTTCTGTTCATAACATACTCGGGTATAATAAATAGTGAATGAAAAAAATCCGTAGACCAGGACGGCCGCGCTCGCCCCGCGCAGCGTGGCCGGATCGAGCGGGGTGGTCTTCACCCGTGTCAGCAGCCGGGCGAAGGGGTCGACGTCCACCGCGATCGACGGCCGGTCGTTCAGCAGGCACTCGACGTTGACCGTCCCGCTCCCGGCCATGGGGTCGAGTACCGTCTGGCCGGGGCTGGAGTAGCGCCGGATCGCCCAGCGCGGGAGCTCGGGGAAAAACTTCGCCGGGTACTTGTGGAAGCCGTGCGTCAGGAAGCTCGCAGTGGTTCAACTTACGCCCGCCGCTTTTTAATATATGAATATATTAACGATCTCCTTACATGTGAATGTTTAGCATGCGCTGATGATCTTAAAATTTACAATCTAGTCAACACTCCAGATGACTGTATTCACTTGCAAAACAATCTGCGCAAGGTAGATGAATGGTTGTAGGTACTAAACAAGATATCGTTAAACGTCAATAAATGTGCTGCTGTATCATTCTTCAAAATAGCAGGTCCACTACTTCACTCATATGTCACCAGAAAACTGTTAAATATTCAATTTAAAAATATCGGTCATAATTCATTTTTAATAAAAATCTATTAGGACAAAGAACAACACAAAACCCAATACATTATAGATCTTTTGTGTGTTAATAGGCGAGGACGGAAGGAGCTTCACTACCTTGACATTCTCATATAGATGGGGCCCATATGCCAAGGAGCCCTAACCTGAGCCGGAAATATCCAACTACCAGACCAGATATCAGATTTTATAAACAGCATTGACTAACAGTCAATCAAGGCCGCATTTGATCTAAGAGATCCATCAATAACTAATCATAATGACTTATGATTTGACAATCAATTTGTGTTATTTTTCAATGGTATACAGAATCAAAGGAGGCTTTTATGGCTTTGTAGGAGACTGCAAAAGACAAAACACATGCCTGTTGGCATCAGCCAAGATTTAGGAACCATTCCTGGAAACATTACCCAATAAGTTCCAGAAGATGGAGCATTTACGTATTTATAGATAGAACTTAGTTCTAAAAATAACCTGAGCCGCCCCAGTTTGAATGAGGTGAGGGTGTAGACCTGAACTCCTCCGCTCTGCTCCGGCCTGGGACTGCGCCCAGCGGCCCCCCATCCACGGGCTTCGCTCGGTCGATAGCCAGCCCTACCTGCCTCGTAGCCTCTGTCTTTTCTTCATTGACATACTCTATACTCTAATATTGCTAACATTAAATTTAAACTAATAGTTAATTATGTTCGTTAAATTTATACATATATTAGTACTTTTGAAAACTTAAAACGTTTTAATTATATACACCAGGATTTGAAGAGTATTTTACTAAATTATGTTCACCAGTAAATGTGAACAGAACACATAAAATTGTTAATATATAAGAATGAATCTTGTTTAGTTTTAAATAATAAACATGCTAAATGACTTGTTCACATTAACTGATTGGCATAAATGCTTGCGTTATTATGCTCTTTTGGACCTCAATTCCCTTTAATTACTAAGTTAAACTGATATAATTTAAAGGAAATTTATATGAGATAATTCCTAAGCATTAAAATATCATGAAAATGAAATTATTCACAAAAGATTCATATACAGGACTATTTTAAAATTTACGGAGACGACTTATTATCTATTTGGACTTATGGAGAAGAGCTTCGGGGCTCCGCTAAGCCATCGAATTTCTATCCTATCCAATCCTTACTATCCAAAATCCTTTTTAAAAAGATCTTCAATGCTCCTTATTTTATTACGAATAAAGTCCATGACCTTAATGCCACATTTGTAGCTGCTTTGGCCCGAACCCGAAATCAATCCTTTTATGACACCCCGAATCTGACTTGCAAATTTAAAATAAGAATCCTTACAATACGAATCGATACGAAAAAACTACTAGTCTCTCCGTTTCCTTTTCAAATTGATACCGGCAAAAAATAACCCAATAGCTTTTTTTTTTAATTAGCACTCTAGTCGATCTAATAAACCCACTCCAATTATCCAGTAATCCATGCAAATAAACAACGAAAAGCCTTTCAATTCGACGTCGAAGTTAGCTTGGAAATAATCGAAGTAAAAAAAATAACAATACCAATAATTTATTATACAAAATAGTTATTTCATTAATTAAAAATATAAGCAGCGAAATAGAATTTAATCCAATATTTATTGTAAACACGAATCGTTTTATGAAAATAGTTTGGCAGCTCTAAACTTTTACTTTTCTGTAGTTTTCTTTATAAATGTATATTTCTTTCAATATATTGTAATTGTAATTATTAACCGACTTCAATGAAAAAACAATTCTAACTTTTTTATAAAGTATGTAAATGATAATATACCTACCCACTTTTTAAAGTATTTGTCCCCTATTCTTCCTTGTCGGTTCAAAAGGAAGGTGCGATATCTAGTTATTCAGCTTCTTCAATTATTCAAAGCCAAGTTCAGATCAGCAAAGTCTAGTCTTTCTTGTAGGTCTTCCGAATTATTGCCTTAACCTAACACTCAATAAGTTGGTACGATAACTTTAAGGCAACATTGGATTTTACTCATTAACATAGTCTCCTTCAAGAATGATACATTCTTTCCAACGTTTCCCTAACATATTGCTGCCCTTTTCCAAAAAACTTTGCGTAGCGTAACAGCGGCGACACTACATGATCATTGTAATGATCATTCAAATGCAGATATGTCTGGTGCCGGCTTTAGAAGATGCCTATATCCATTAGTGAAGTCATAGTGGCTGATATGATGAATGAATGAATGATGAAATACAGAATTATAAAGGTACTTAGTAGAGTTCATTGTTAAATAGCCCATTTATCAAGGAAGGCTGATATAAAGTCTATAGGATATATATCATCATGCTGAAATTTTCACCTAAATTTACGCGGATGAATTCGTGGGTAACAACTTGTATTGTATAAGCACCTAGCTAATATGCTCTATGATATATCAGATTCTTTTAAAAAAACGACACAAGATCAGCCTTTATTTAATAAAGTATTGTCCAGACCTTGTTCAGGTTTGAGGAGGTCGTTTCTTAATTTCCAAATATTACGTCGTAAAACGTCACGTGAATTAATAGAGATGCCTTAATGAACCGAAAACAAATCTTCAAAGTAATAAAGTTGATTCATTAAACAATTTTAATTTGCAGTAATTCATCGTTCCCTTTGATGCCACGTCCAAAAACGGGGTCAAAAGGCAAGAGGTTGCGGATAGCGGCTGTACAAACGACACTATACATTTTAATTCAACCAATTGGTTATTATAGAAATTCTTTGTGTGATCTAGTGTAGATTTATTTGGCAAATTGACACAAAAAAATATATCAGACAATAAAATATCCTTTATATAAAAAGTCCTTTCTATTTCATGCAATTGTTTACGATCTTATGTTTAACTAGCTGTGCCCGCGACTTGGTCCGCGTAAAAGTAGGTAAAAAAAGATTCAATTATAGCGTGATGATATAATCTATAGCCTTCCTAGATAAACGGGCTATCTAACACTGAAGAAATTTTTCATATGGGACCGGTAGTTCCTGAAATGAGCGCGCACAAGCAAACAACAAACAACAGCTTAATAAATTAAGTATAGATATAAATAAGAATTTATTTCGTAGATGTGCTAATACAATATTGTTAATAAATATGTTAAAAATTATTGACAATAGCGCTTTTTAGTCCTCAAATATTTTTCAGGTTGATCTCTGACGATGAAAGAGAATGATCCAACATCTTATTTTAGTGTTTTAGTTTCTTATGTTTAATGGATTTAGATATTCCATATGTGCTATAAAATTGTTAGTATGGGCAATCTCGCTAAAGCCTGACCCTTGGGCTGTGAGAATAGAGCTTTGTGTTACATCATTAGAATATTAATTTTTGCCTCTGGAAGCGTTTTGTGATGAATTTTATTATCAGCGGCGTTTCGCGCGGAATCCAAATTGAGTCATTAGTTGGAAATTGATAACACACTTGAATGGGGGACGTTTTTCGGCCGGTTTTGAATGATTTACACGATGGACGTTTCCGGTTATAATTACTTTAACATTTGCATAATACTTTTCATGTAAATATTGTATATAGTTGCATAAGAAAAAAAATATGATTGACCTGAATGAAAAATAAATCCTGCGTCAACGCACATTGGAGTTTTCATATGTGTGGGAACTGGCAGGTCCAATGTTTTAATGGTTAAAATTAATTATTTTTAAATTACATAATAATATTTGCAATGTTCTTTAAAATTTCATTCTTCTCATGGACTTGATAGATAATCATAAGGAAAAATAATAGTATTACATTTTTCTTGAAGATCTTTTAATTCAGTATTAATAGAAAGATGTCCAGCACAGTCATCGTCGTGGTGTTTAAGTAATATCATGTTCTAAACTTACAATGATGATATTTAGACATAATTTTACAGACAAATTTACTCTGTAGTTCCTTGCTTTAAAAATAGTACTTTTTGGATTAAATGTACCCTTTTTTTTCCTGTTTCCTTGCTAATGTGTGTACAATATTTTTTGATGAACGACTTAGAATCAAGACGTTAAGCGTTTACATTCGTACATCCAATATAAAGTAGAATCACGCGAATAAAACTAGCAAAAAGCTGATCTTTGTGAGGGCTCGCGTGGTTTCATACATGGTTTTTTTTTCACATCATTATTTTGACAGATAATACATCTAGATATGAAGTAAACTACTATGTTAATGGATAGATCAATAGGTGTGATAAGTTTTCAGTAAAAAGTACGGCAAAACTGCTCAGATTGTGGCATAGTGATGTGGCTCGCTTCCCTGGCCCTAAAAATAGCACCAACCGTTTAATTTACAAAATCGCTTTCTAGGATTGTCACGATATTAATCGGTATACAGATACATTCGGTTTACTCAATACAGTATCTAGTAATTTGGAGAGCGTATTGATTTCCCCAAACACAACACGCAAGGGCAGAGATATCAATTATCGCGGGCAGCATTTACCTAAATTATGACCCATTACGCTGGTAATTGGTTCCCGGCCGACTCTGGATTATGTTACGTTTCATATACCTATTTGAGTCTGTTATACATTTGTGCAATTGGCATTATAACATTATGTAATATTCTTCTTCTCAGCATTATAGTAACAAAAAAGCAACTATAAATATTATGGTCTAAGCTGCGTATACCTTCTTTATTGGCAATAATTATTGGTAAAACTTATTGCATGTACAGCACTTGGTTATCAAAGTCTAAGTTAAAACAAAAATTTCTTTATTCAATTTGACTGTTTGAGCAGTTATGAACACTTTTTTAAGTGACAAGGGGTGAACGAGCTGGCGCTTCACTTCAGTCACTACCGACGCCCATCATGGACATCTTGACCGACCAGGAGACTAGCAGATGCATTGCCGGTCTTTAATGATGCGTTTAGGTCACTAGGAAATCTCTGAACTGAACGAAACGCGATAACAATACTATTACTTGACGTCACAGCATTGCCGCCACTTCCCGCCGATCTTATGTGACAACGAGGTAATTTTGTATGAAATTTAATTACTGCACTGTTTCTCGTTACTGCACTGTTTTAGTAATTTATTTAAACGTATAACGTAGGTTATCAAAGAAGGCAAACACATCACGCTCGCTCAATTCGTAGACACCTCACAAACAGAATTCAACGACAGTTCTGTGCTAAATGTGAAAGTTTAAATTAAATTAAATTTAATGAAACGCTAGTTCATTATTTATTAATTTATTAAGATACATCTAGAGAAACACCTAAGAACGTTTGACTGTATTGTATAAAATATCGTATTCCGATTGAATATCGATAAACCATATAAAAAGAACTATAATTATTTAATCATTATATACATAATATTATATGGCCTCATCAAGTCAGCCCTGAGGCCAGATAAGAAGAAGAAGATAATTATGTAAGCATTAAAAGGTATATATTTTTATAAAATTAGACGTTCGTAATTTTCCAAATATTTTCATTTTTAATCTGTAGTTGTCCTACTAATGTACCTACTTTAATTTAAACAAACTATCAAATAATTTTGGAGATAAATTGAATGTCATTTAATTCTTTGAAAATTTTTTGTACACAAGCGGACAGGGGTGAAGCGGTTGAGTTCAGTATTAAATTCTCCCCAACCAAACAATGTACCTACTTATTTCCAAATAATTCATGCAATATAACCATTATAATATGTTTTTTCGTTATTATTTATTAAAAAAATAGTTATAATAAACTGTTGACAAAGTTTATCTTAAGTTGACATTATATTTCTTTTTGTTCCATTGAAAGTTTCAAGGGTCTGTCATGCAATTAAGGAGCTTCAGAAAAATTATTAATTTTACATATTGGAAATTGATTATTTGAAGTATAGAATACTTCTTACAATAACAGCTTTCCAATATAATTTTCAGATTCGGAATATATATCATGGATTACATTTAATTCCATGTTAATCTGTTTTGTATAGTTACCGGGAGAAAAACTAATGCAATCAAAATGTAGTTCAGTGTATTACGTGAAAATTATTACAAAACAATCCTCTTATTTTAGTTTAAAAAGAATTAAAATGAAATAAAGAAAAAATAACATATTCATTGGGATTTATGGAGACCCACTGTAGTTAGTTATGCTTACTCAATAAATAAGCCATACACTCATGTCTTTTGTTATAAAATAGAACGATGTGTTATTGTTACACTCATTTGAATACCAGATTTGTTTCCAGATTGTTTACAAGCACAGCAACTAGAAACTTAACCAACTAAGCTACACTACTCTCAAATACTACTGTACAAAATAAAAAATAACTATTCCACCTTTATTATATTCAAATGCACTTTTATGACTGTTCTTGGTTTTATTTGAACAATTATTGAAAAAATGAACTTTCAGAGATGTTCAGCTTAGTAACCAAAGAAGGTTGCCTCAACCCGTCAATGCAGAGCGCCTTACCTCTCGATTCAGCCAATCTCCCTCATGCATACCTCGGCTATTTACGTATAATCGATTTGAATCCGACTCTCTCTCTGTTGACGATTTTTAGCATATTAGACAGTTAACCCTAACGATAACCCCCAACCTGGAGGGCCAAGGTTTTTTTTGAGAGTTTTCCTTCCTTTAGACAGACTGCCATCACGTGTCGATATCTTATCATTTTTTTAATTTCATTGATTGTTATATATAAATATTTAAGTAATTAGTGTAGCGTGGGGCCCAGTAGAACCCTTACTTGTGTATAACGGAAATATGTTGTATTGTACTTTCTAAGTGCAATAAGGTTTTGAAACAAAGAGAACAAGCCTAGTAAAAACGTAAAATAATACTGTATATTTTCATAAAACAAAATAATATTCCTTTAAAGGCTTAAAATTAAAAAAAGGACCAGAAAATGTGCCGAAATTTAAAAGAATCCCCAAGGAATGCTTTTGGAGTTAGGGTGACTAACTATTGATTTATATATGGAACGGTTTGTTGTGTTTTAAAAATAGTATCTGCGACTGCATTAGTAATTGTATTGATTTTGTAATTAAACTGAAGCCTACGAAAGAGATGATTAAATTGAATCTCGTTACCATAAAAACTACTGCAACGTCCCTATTTCTTTCTGAATGACATAAAAATGTAAACATGCGAAATGGACCCCTGCAAAACATTGCAGTACTGAGAATTTGTTGCTTATGAATTTTTAAAATCATGAACTGGTAAAGGTTTGACCAAAACATATCAAGGAATATGAATAAATTTAAAGCAAAACCGAAAAATATTATTTTACTTTTTCTTTAACTTAATATTTTTTTTTTATATTTGTAGAAGTTTCGATTCTGTGGAGAAGCGGACTGCCCAGATTGGCTTCTGATGCAGATAAGCTCTCTTTCTAATTTGGTAAGTCAATGATTATTGCCATTATTACTTTTATTACATCATTATTCAATCAGCAACAAATGTTTTGACAGGGTCAGGTGGTCCATTTGTAAAAGCTGATACATATAGGTCTCAATGGTCCATGCAGTTTTCTGCTTTTAATCCAGAGATCAGTCTATGGCTTAAGTTGAAGCTCAGACAAGATGGACTTTGTGTGAACATTTGAATGCAATCAAAAAACAAATGTGCAATGCCAATTTTACTTTACTTTTAATTTGTTCACAGTTAATTTGTTTAATTATGAGTTACAGTATGAGTATTTCCATTACAGTCACACATACAGAAATATTTTAAAAGTAATTACATCACCAGTGTATCATAAACTTAGTGAAAATTTTCCGCACGCTGGTATTCGTCTATTCTTTCCGCACACTGGTATATGGCTGCTCAAATACGCATTAGTCCTTGATTGGAGCGTACGTAACGGCAATTTAGTTTGGCAAGAAGTTACGTCATACGCTCTTGAGTGCTGTTTGGTATTATGTTTTTATGTATTCAAAATATTAAACAATTTGATACATTTTAGTAATTCCACTCGCTTAATGTAATATTTCAACCTCTATTAACTACCCAGAACAAAAAAATATTAGGATTTATTTTAATGGCAACCCTATTTCAAGTTCAATTATTAAAAAATACGTGTGACAAATGTTATATGTTCTTGGCTGCATTACTGACTTGGAAATGACAGGCAAACTTGTAATACAATCTACAATACATTTAACTTTTTTTCAGATACATTTATAAACCTGGTTACAGTACATTGCGCCATTACTGCACAATGCCCAAAATTATGTACAAGTTATTGGCTTCGCTGGCAACATTTATGTTCGTTTTTGTATGGCACGGAACAGTGTGGCATATACTTGTGTGGTCGGTATTAAATTACTTTGGTATCACGTTGGAATACCTGGGCAAGACTGCAGTTAAGCATGAAAAGTATATATATTTTAAGACTAGATTCCTAAAGACTGATGCAATGGAGGCTCGTTTTATTGCTCTTTTATGTACACCATTACTGGCTGTGTCGGCCATTTCTAATTTCTATTTATTCGCTGGGACTGAAGTGGGTAACTTATTTTTCGAGTGTGTGTGTCACCAATCCCTGTTGTGCTCAATCATTTTGGGCATTTCTCTATACAGTTGTTGCCATGTGTCTATGGCTTTAGAAAATGTTCCCTCAAGGACAGGCTCAAAAAAAGTTATTTAGACAATAAGTTAAAACAAATGATGTGAATTAATTCAATATAAAAGTTTATTAGAAACTTATTCAATTTTTTGTGTAATAAAATTACATCTAAGTTTCTATATCTCTGAAATAATAAATATTGTTTAATTATGTGGGCTGTTTGATTATTTATTCTTCATCTGTGTCATTGTAAAAGCATTTCATAGGAAATTTTAAAAAATAAGTGGTTTGTCATGAATGTAATGCTATAAGGCACTTATGAAGTAGAAAATTGTGGTTATGTTGTATTGAGACCATTTGTAAGGAAAAGTTGAAACCAGACCAGCAATGTATTATCATATCTTCAGAATTTTTCTGTTGTGTTCTTAATTTACAGCTCTCTATGGCGCATCACATATTTTATAAGCACAATACTTTGAACTCTGTTATTTCAATGTACATATCTTAGTTTTTGTTTTGATTTGCTTTATATTTTTACACTCTTATACTACAGTGAACATTAAATAAAATTTATGAAATAAGAGATTTAATCTTTTATTGAACAAAATATATATATATTTATTGTATAAAATACTTGAACGTCCCCAAAGATACCTGGTTCAAACGCTTTTGGGATATGGCCACACCCACTTTTAACACAAGCTTTTAATTTAAGCTTAGTATGAGTGTACATGGGAATATTAGACATACCTAAAAGGTATAGCTGATATTGTTTGAAAAAAGAAAAACATGGAAAACAAAATTATATTATTAAATTCTAGAAAGCAATTAACTGATAAGTATTGGATCCTTTGAGCAACAAATATGAGTGAACGTGCATCGCTTCAATGAGGTCATTGGGGTCCCCAGCTATACCGGCCGACTGGTGTATCTGTACCATCTCTTGTCTTGTGAACACATCTTTCCCGAGCTGATGAGCCCTACGACTTAGCAGGTCCAAGAATTTCTTTACCTGCAATATAAATTAGCTTGATCTTAAATGTCCTATATTACAATACTGTAATCCCCCCCTATAACGGGGCAGATTTATTCCACGTTATGGGAAAACGCGTTGTAGGATCATTCGCGTACAACGCGCTTGTACGACCCCGAATGCCCATAATATATTATAGAATAATATTAATGCGTTATAAGAGCACCATGTTATATGGGAGATTACAGTATTATAGATTTTTTTTTAATCATTCAATATTTTTGAATCAGTGGTAGCTTTTCATATTTGACGATCCAAAGTGTATTGTAAAAGTCTATTTGAATAAAATATCTTTTGATTTGATTAGGGAAACTCTCGTTACAACAAATACTCTGAATAAAAATGAATTTTCGTTTCTATCTTTTAACTAAGTAAAGTCGGGACTGTGACTGCAGCTAACACAAAGAGCTCTTAAGCCCTTAAAGTTTATATAAAAAGCTCTCGTGAAATGCCCGAGCAAACATATTGATCACGTCAGCTCACAAACAAAAATAACATCAAAAAATAGTGAATTATGGAACGTGAACGAGAAAAGGAAAAGAAACGGGAATGGGGAAAATATTATAGGATAATGAGAATATAGTAAATAGTAAGTAACCCAACGCTCGGGGAGGACAACGTCTGCCGGGCCCGCTAGTATCTATATAAACCTATCAGATAACTATCAGGCAATTTACCATTTACATGTGGAATAGGCTATTAGTAAACTTTAAAATAGGTTAAGCATAAATTTTTATATAAAAACGAGTTGTTAATTCAATGTTAGAATGCTTACGCAAACTAGATGGGCGGGTTTCGTACTGGTTTTCTTGAATTAAATCAATATAATTTGGAGAACTACAGTTTTAGAGGCATGATTAATTTTATTTTTGCATATTTTATCGTCAAAGCGTCTGACATTATAGTTCTTTATATATAATTCGTCTATCGTCTGGTTAACACGACTCGTATATGCAATTCACGACTGAAAATTGTAGTCAAAATTTGATAAAATTCCGGAATTAGCTATATCTGACATAACATACATATATAACCCCATCGTCAATGTTAAGTCAACAATCGGTGAATTTAATAAAGAAGCGATTAGTAGCACACTGGTTTATTTCATGAAATGACTGAGAAATATAACAGGTTATTTCACACGTGAATATTGAGCTATTGAGGTCATATTCAAAAATAGTTTTGTCTTTCTCAAGATTATGGATCCTGAAACCCTGAGTCTTAAACTTTGTCAGCTAAGTAAAACCCGCTTGCCTATTATCGCACTTTTTTAACACAAGTTTATAAGATCCATAAAGAAACTTATATTATATTGTAATATTTATCAACTCCAGTCTATTTTCCCATAGTGCAATGTACCCATCGATTCGGTGCATCACACAGCAGCACATAAGTACACAGCGTAGGACCCACAGAGATACGTCATAGTCTCGATAGCTAGTGATTTTTGAATGCCATATTTAATTTGGGCAATGCTTGATAGCAAGACGGACTGGGTGGTGGTAGCCTCTTTGGCTGAGTGCGTCGTCTCTCTGAAGAAAGCACTAGAGAATGAACGGGAATGGGCACCTTCTTCCAACATAATATCTCTGATGCCAAATCAAAAATGAGTTGGTTTCTTCCGGGGCTTCAGAGAAGAATGAATACTAATAGTTCTTTGCTGCACCAACAATGGAAGATGACGGCTCCGCTGGGTTTTAGAAGTTATTCTGGTTACCATCGGCAAAACCACACTGGCGCTCGAATGCAAGCAAAGAGC
>JANCMC010033613.1:55977453-56036003 GCA_024363005.1 Charaxes varanes | reverse complement strand
AGTACTTTCATTTGAAATTGTTCACTTAAGAACTGGCGTGGTGTTGAAAGTCCCACGAGGTTATAGGTGAGCATACCCGTGTAAAACTCACATAACTAGTAAGTTGCATCTTAGAGGAACTTTCTCGCTTTCTGATATAGACTCAGAATGTGGACACTTGCTTATGTACGAGTTAAAAAGTGTAAATTGCTTTATTTTCATCACGACCAGAAGAGCTGGAAACAATATGAAAAATATAAAGACTAAGACGTGAAAAGCGTTGATCCAGTATCAACTATCATATTTATCTCTTCGTGAAACTGAATAAGTTAAAGTAATTATTAAATACTAGCTATGTACCGTGGCTCCGTTTGTTGACATATTCATTACTTATTAACCCTGATTACGATTATTTGAGCCGTATAGATGGGAAATTATAACGGTAAAAACCAATGACACAACAATTATAGCCTCATTAGCTCAAAGGTATAAGATATGGACTGAAATCCGCAAGGTATCCGGTTCCAACCCCACCGCCGTTGGGGTATTCGCACCCACTCCTAATACAATTTTTTAATTTAAGCTTTGTGGGAGGGGAAAAGGGAATATTAGACATACCTAAAAAGTATTCCTAATGTTTTTTTTAGAAAAAATAAAAAAAATATAATATATCTATATATCCAGACCGGTAAGTAATTTTATAGTCTAGAAAATCCTCTCCTGAAGGTTTCAGACCCTAGGTTTTTAGTTTTTAGAACTAAAGCTTCAGAGTTAATGCCTATTATATTATACATACCTCGATAATCATTGATTGCCACTACCAAGGTCAAAGTTGAGCCGAGTGGCACGATGCCAGACACTGGCGGCGCCCAGGGACCCTTGCCAGCCTGAATCTCCATCCAGCAATCAACGTTGTCTCCTAGTAAAAATAAAATATTTGTCGTATAAACATTTTAAGTATGTATCAAGATTTTATCACTTTTAAACCATCAAAATCCTATAAAATTAAGTTTATGTATGACTCTTCTGATTGCCTTCCCATCTGAATACTTTGTCTTCGCTATTAAAGTTATTGCGGGTTCTTTTTTATAAGTTTTTAAAGGCATATTTGAAAATATTTCTCAATTTAAAATAGCTTATTTATTTCAAAGATTAGTGTGAGGTCAAACTTAGTTTGTAATAAGTCAAATTATTATTATTTTTGTGATATCAAAAGGGATACTAGTGCAGGCGGTTCACCTAAATGACTACGGATACCCTTGAACCACCAAGAGGTTCACAGTCTGCATTGCCGGACTTTAAGAAGAGTTTTGGGTCACCATGAACTTACATAAACTGAACGAAACAAAACCAACCATCACTTGACGCGGCAGCATTGCCACCATTTCACGCCGATCTTATGTGAGGAAACGGTACTATATATGAGATTGTCTGTAAAAGATCGCTTTAAGCGATATGGCCGCCCTTACGCACTTTATACATATGTTTAATTATTTTTTATTTTATTGTTACTCTTTTCTTTACCTCTAAAATCCAATTGCACGACTTCCAAATCAGCAATCACCATGGGAGGCTTCGAAGCAGTCTTCTCGTAGTCGTTGAACCATTCACACCTTAGCCTCTTCGCTTCATCCCATACTTCTAGAAGATCCTTATCGTATTGCACTACAACAGTGTTCTCATAGAATTGTCCATGAAGATCTGAAAATAAAAAAAATAATATTAATGGCAAACTAGATGCTTTCCGCAACTTCGTCTGTGTAAAATTGCGAGAGCTCTTAGACTTCCTAATTCTAGCCCTAGAGAAAAATCTTTTCTTAGCGGATATGTACTAACTAAAAACTCATTGTACGTCTCCATACGATTTTTATATAGGTTAGACATTTCGCTTTTATATATAAGAGAAGATTGATGTATACATTGATTTAGATAAAAGATGCATCTTTACTGAAGTAACATTAAGAAAAAACATATTCACAAAATATCAAAGTCTTAGAATTTGCAACCAAAATCAATCAAACTTTAAAACCGTTTCTTCTTAAATTTGTTTTAATACAACTAGCGATGTTACGATCATTATTAGTATCTGCTAATTGGAATTCCTATCTGAAATCAAAGATAGAATTAACAAAGATAAATAATAGCCGTACAAAAAGCTATAAGACGTACGCGAAAACATCATAGAACACGTTTACGATGTAATGAAAACTGGTGTGTTGGTGTCTAAAGGTTTACTTGAAAATATTTATCGCCCATAAAATTTACGAAACCGCCTCAACCATGTGGGGGTTCTTCACATAGATGACAAGTATGATATTGAACTCCGCTATCTGATAGATGAAAAAACCGACCAAATAAGTAACAAAATGGAAAATATAAGCGATGGAGAAAGACACAGAGGACAACAGGTAAAAATACGAAAGAAAACAAGAAAGAAACAGTGTTTATTCAATCATTGTGAAAAAGTAAACAAAATAACAAATACATAGTATAATAATAACCTAAACTAAAAACGAGACTAAATTTTTAATAATTATATAAAACAAAGATGGAAAGGTAATCTGCCTAAAAGCTGGAAGAAAAGAGTAGTGGACAAATGTCGAGAGATTTTGAAAAGGCCTATGCCCCAAGATAGCCTGACTCAGTAGCTGATAAAGTTTAACTCCATTTAGGATTTGAAAACATTGTGGTCAGAGCAAATTTTCAAAAAAGCAATTTTTATTTTTCATTTATTTTATTTGTTAGATTTTTAATTGTTATGCTGTTATGCATGTTACATGTATTACGGCACTGAACATGTCTTCGTCAACAATCATATAATATTCATCCAGTCATTGGAATTGGTCAAACCAAAATTTTTTTTATGATTTTTTTAGAGAGTTTGATTAGTAATTGAGATCCTGAATAATTTAGATCCACAATTTGAGTGGCTTAGATTTATTTTAGAGTTTATCTAGATATTAATGTGTGAAGGGAAAACTTTAGATATCATTTAAAGAAATTTCCGCAGACTGAGAAGACGGAAATTTGGCAGAATTATAGTTTATATAGAGTGTGTGAATGGTAATATCTAGATAAAATATGATTAATAAATATATTAAATTATTGAAATAAAACCACCCGCATACAAATGCTAAACGATTTACACACACATGTATACATTTTATTGTTGGATGATGTCAAAGCGTATCTTGACAACCGTATGTTATATTCGTTGTCAAATCGAACAATATACGTCGTTGTAAATATAAAAACATGAACAGTTTGCTGTTTTGATTAAATTGAAAAATATATAATTTCTTAAATCTTATTATTGCTAGAGCTATACGCGGATGAACTCGCGCAAAAAGTTGAAGTCGTCCAAAGAACGCGAGATCGTAACAGAAGGCGAATCGCTTCGGACGACGCGCAAGCGATTATAGGCCCACGAGCACTCACGGCTACCTGTCTCTCACTACTATCATTCATTAGGACATCAATCTTGTGTCACCACAAACAAAGGTTTCATTTGAACTCTATTTTCTAGGCTATAGAATTGAATTTACATTGCTATGGCTTGTCAACGATCGTGAAGTGCGCTTAAAGTCGTAAATAGTCGGTTATATCGGGAAGGAAATACGCACGGCGTTAGTGGATGCAGGATTGGCGTCTCCATGCCGGGCTGTTGCGGGAAAATGGGTCCTGAGTTCTGTGCTATGCAGTATGGCGGGTATCGATTCTAAGAAACAATGCGCACGCCATGGAATATGGAAGCGAAGGGATGTCCTATATGATTAAAATACGTTTGTTACATTTGAGCATTTTTCTACAACAATAATAATTAAATTGGGCGTCGTATTTAACTACAATTAAATATACCAACGCAGATCTCGTTACCTTTTTTTAGTTGGGTTTTGCGTTTAATTTGCAAGTTCTACTAAATGCCATGGTGCCATTTAAACTATATGTTTTTTACGGCTATACATAAAGAAAAAGGGCCTTAAATTTGTTACTTTTTTAAGCATTTTTGAACAGCGCGATACACTTTATACATACGAACAAATTTTATGCTGGTTTGTCATCATATTTATTAAAAATTAACGACCCGCCCCGTCTTCGCACGGGTATTTACTTCGATAACATTTTTCTATCGCCTTTATTCGTTAAGAATACAATATAATTCTAATGGTGAAATTTTTCTTTCAAATCAGTCCAGTAGTTTTATTATTCTTAAAATATTTCGAACAGTCATGATGTGTTTGACCTGTTCTAACTTCTTTGTTCCGTGGCGTACACTACGTTCGAAGAAAGCCCCGTCGCCCGTTACTCCACACTACCCATAGGGGACACGACTAGGAATCGAAACCAGAAAAACTAACTTTACTTTGTTAAAATGAGACCGACGTCCGCGGAACTTGGCCGACTGATTTATCGCTAAATACTTACACAGATAATTACAGACAATTTTAACGACTCAGGCACGGCCCCTAAATTACATGGCTATAAAATAACATACTTATATCTAAATAAAATTGATCGAATCCTCGATTTAATTGATACCTCTAGGAAGGTGCTCTATTCAAATTTCTACTAGGCTTGGCTATCGACGTCGTTCCTAAAAAAAGCCTTTAAATAAAGCTTAATAGGAGTGATGATGACAGAGGAGGTCATATCTTAATCAGTGGCCGGCATTTAAGTCAATAGCTAGGTTAAGCAGATCTTACCGCTGCCGGGTAATAGATGGGTGACCAATTCTAAAACTGGTTTTCAAAACTTTCTTCTTCTTCCAAAATCCGGTCTCCTACGTGTTTTGGTAGACATGTAAATCAGAGGGTCCCGATAAATGTCACTGAGCGATATTAATCGGCCTGTTGTTAAGATTGTAGGGGTTCCAGGGTGATGTAAGACGGCAGTCGGTCATCTTAATTTGCCGTATAACCGCGTCCTCTGTAATTTAAGCGGACCTTGGTACTAGACCATGATAAGGCTAGGTGGAAAAAGATGGAGTGTTGATGACAATATCAGGAAAGTCATATACTTTGCAGAAGGTCAAAAAAAAACTTGGTACAATGTTGTAACATAGACGAACTACACCGAAACCAAAGCACAACACTGCGCCGATTTTCTATACTTCAAAGGACGTTTCGCTTTGAATCTGAAGCATCATCAAGAGATAGACTCTCGAGGTCTTCTAGCCATACTCATTTCTCTATCTTTTATCTCCTTAAAATAGCAAACTCGTAGTATTCTTTTCTTCGAAGTAAATAGTATATACGACGAAGAAATTCGACGTATTCCCGTTAGGAGGTGATAGGGGTGTCTGTTTGCGATAATTTAAACCCCCATATGCATTATGCAAAATCGAACCATTTTTGGGTTATCGCGTTTTTTAACTTTAAAAAAAAAAGTCATAAATGTGCCTTCAGCTCTTTACTTTTTTAAAGTATCAATTTAAACTCATTTTTTATTCATATATATGTACATATACAGGGTTATTAATAATTTGACGTATTTTTTAATAAGTCAGACATGTCACTTCAACAAATAATTTTTTTTAAAGTATTAATTTAAATCTATTCTTTTGTTTTGATATTGATTTATTTCATATATTTGATATAGCAATAATGAATAATCATATTTTTAGTTGTAAGAATGTAGTACAAATGATGTTATAATATAATTAATTCCAATACATTAAACTATTAATTTAATTAAGATTAAGCAAGTTTAATATTATGTTAAAGTTAAATCATTCATATCAGTCGATGAGCCTAAATTCGGCCCTGACTTTTTTCGGGTCCGCAAATAAACAAATGAAAATAGCGCAAAATTCTTAATGCACAGAATAAAAATATTATAGCTAGCACACCGGAAATGACGGAATGTGGTCGCGCTTCAGACTTTCATTTATTTGCCATGCTTAAATTATGCAATGGAGGCTGTTTGAACATTGATGATATATATCCTTAATGTAAAACTTTATATGTAAAACCTTTTTGATCATAATTTGCTTAAATTCCCTTCCAATTCTTAATAACTTTAAGTGGAAACTTTGTTGGCGCATGTAAGAACTTTAGTTTAAAGATTGCATGTATTATTGTAGCTGTTTCTTTCCTACAATAAAGAAAAAAATAAAGCAAAAACTTCCGGTACCATTTTGCGAAAATGGCACGGACGTATGTTTAGGTAGTGGCAGTTGAACGAATGCTACTATTTTTATAAAACATGAATGAAAAACATACTTAATTATTAAAATAAAACCATTCCCACACCAATGTCAAACGTTTTATGTTAGGGTTCATCAATATTTTTCTTAGTGTCATCCTGTACGAATTCCGACTTTTCAAAATATCAAAATTGTGAATACCTTTATTGCTTAGGATTAAAAAAAAAATCCCAATTTTAATCTCAATAAAGGATTATAAAATATTTCGATTTTTGGGCACTCGAAGAGGCTGAAGGACAACGAAAGCAGAAACAGAACAGAAACACTTCGAAATGTCGTTTTTTATTTTGAATAGTTTTAGTGCAACAGCAATTGCTTTGCCCAAATTTAAAAGTTGCATATTCAAAGATAAAAAGTAAACCTATTTGGAAACAGAAAATACGAACGTAAGCCTAATCAAGCTCAGGAGGGGCAGCGGATGCGCATGGGAAAGTGATCCCGCAGCCTCTCCATTTCCTGCGGCCATCGCAGTCGCTTTTAATGAGTGTAATCTCACATGACCCGACCTCCCCGCCAAGAGACGGGTATCGGGTAGTCGGGTATTAAGATTTACCCTCCGTTAACAAAAAAAGCAGCCTAGTCAAGCTAACCTCACGTTGGGCGCCACAAATATTTAGATATTGAGCCCCAAGTTATAGGTGCCACCAATATTTAGATTGCTTTCCACGTATGAAAAACAATGAAATAAAAAAATAGTTCTCAGAGTAAATTTTGGGTCCAGTGAGCTCTCTCTCAGGGGTGTTCACGAGTCTTAACACCTCCTCCAATAAGACAAGCAACTCAAATATAAACAATTTTATTATAATTCATCCAGAAACAATAAAAAAATATTTAATTTGGGATAATCACCAAAATAGGAGTGGGCATCTATAGGAGATCAGATCTCAAGACGCAACACGTTCAATCAGTACCTACTGTCGATCGAGGCGATTGATGAAAATCAGCGAGAACTGAGCCTCTGATCGCTCAAATAATCATTGTAGGAGACGATAATCAGTGCCGAGTAAGCAATTGAGGGTGCTCTCGACGTATCCGTTCGCACAAGACAAGAGTAAACGGACGGTCGTAAGTAATGCACCAACGCGACGCGTCGTCGAAGCGCGCGGTTCGCCTGCCTGTGATGCTCAAAGTTGGGGAAATATTTTTAAAAGTGGACCCGAACAACCGTTTGTGTCGCTGTAAGGGTTATTTATTTATTGATTTGTTATATTGTTTATGTTGTGAAACGTTGACTGTGTGATGATAAATATTGTAAATATATTTCTTTGATATAGTTGAAATGATTTCTTCTTTTTAATAGGTCGAATTGCGTATAACCATGACTATACATTATTTAGCATTGTGACCTTATTTATTATATATTTTATATTTATTATAAGTTTTTTTTTATTTTAGTTATGTGTATTTATTGTGTAAATAGTGACATATAAAACTATTTTTACCTAGCAATAGATCACATCGTGTCATTCCATTGACATAAAGCTACAGCTTATAAACATTTTGTACATATTTTCACAATAAATTTAAAATATACCAAGAAATTAGTAGGTATAAAAATAAATTAGTTCCTGTAAAGTATACAATATCTGAAAGGGCTTGATTAATTCAAAGGCACTGTAATTCGAAACAAGCCGTTTGTAAACGTGAGGGTTACATATACTTGAATCACAACAAACTGATTTTAGCAAATAAGAAGCCCAATGCAATTTATTGTATTAATTATTATTTTTAAAATATCACCAAAAATCTGTCCCTTTTTTTGTATTGTAATTATGTATTAAAATGGAAGTTTGGATAACGATAACTTAGGGATATTTTTGGGCGTGGGGGTGCAATTTTCCCTTCTTTCCCACGATCTAAAGTTGTGTATTAGCAGTTATGCAGTTGATGACAGTTTATGAGCATACCAACCCTCCAACCCTATATATATTTACTTAATGGTTCTTTATTTTTTTATTTTTTAAGAGAAAAGATATGTCGTCCATGGCCGGGATTCGAACCCGTTGCTTAGTCGGATTAGCATTTTGTTGAAAGAAGTATGATGTAATTGAAATAGTTTGATGAAATTCTACAGGACATTACATGAAAAATTATCAGCCGTCTGACATCCTTCAGGCGTTTTTCCTCTCACCAACCCAATTTCCAGTTATCCTTGAAAGATTGACGCCTGGGTCTGCTCCCTTATCATTGTGAGCTCAACCCAATAGAGTTAGTTTGGGCTCAGACAAAGGACTACGTCGCTAGGGACAAATAACATTTAACATAAAAGACTTAAAAAAATATTTGAAGAAGGCCTGAAGGTACTTTCGCCTAATAATTGGCAAGACAGACAATGCACTCTGAATACACCGATTCAGAATCGGAGTCGGGATCAATAGCGAACTAAATAGACTAGAGCAAATAGGTTTTGAAAAAAAATATAGTAGGACGAGCTTTCTCGCTGAAAAATGGTACTGCCCCTTAGACAAACATCAGGAAAACGCCTGGAAGAACATTCGATTTGTAAGGAAAAGGAGGGACATACCACCTGGGTCAAAGTACGGGGATGTAGGGGATCGGCCACTCAACGCCCATTACTTTCACCCTTGGAGTATTTCGGAAATCCTCCTTCCCGGAACGTTACGTTGTTTCAATCGATTGACCACACAGAGCTCTAGAGAGCCCCAGGACGTAGGGTCATAGCTGTGGCCGATAACTTGTACAACCTTCTTCTTTTAAACCGGTAAAAAAATATCCAAAGCACTGCCGCTAAGAATAATAACTGACACAGAATCATTTTATATAAGAGAGTTTAAAAAAAATGTTACAATGACGCTTGTTTCCTTTACGTATCAAAAAGTCATTGATGTAACGGTCGAATCGGTCATATATATACCTTTTCCTTTGCCAGATGAATAATGTTTAAAATAAATTTATGTATACCCAATTGCAGACTTCAAACAGAGGTCACCAAGTTCACTGCATAATAATGACTAATCAATTTTTGATACATATTTTTTTTAATTTACAAGGGGCAAACGGGCAGGCGGTACGTAACTAGCGACACCAATGCTGCACCACCAAAAGGCATACCGATGCGTTTCTGGCCTTTAAAGAGGGGTTTAGGCCACTGGGGACTCTTACAAACCAAACGAAACGCGATAAAAATACTATCACTTGACACGACAGCGTTGGCGCAACTTCAAGCAGATTTTTCGTGAGAAAGAGGTATTGGTACCCGGACGCGCTCCACGCCCGTCCAATTCGGCTGCAGACCAAAAGCTTTGAAAGCGTAGCGCTACTTTCGATCAGATAAATAGATAGGACTATAAATTATTTTTAAATAAAAAGAAATCCGCCTTCAAAAACAAAAAGGGGAGGAAGTAAAAATCAAAAAATAAATAGTACTTTCATGCGATTTAATAGACACTTACTGATGTACTGAAGTCACACGCGAAACGCCAGAGGAAGGGGTCGCGGTTTCACAAACATTGGCGTTTTGTCGGCTAAATATAACTGCATTATATGTTTAAATGTCCCAAGCCCTTCAGCAAAAACCTCAAGAAATTCTTTATGTACCAATTCCATGGTACTAATATTATTACAATTTTCTTTTAAGCTATGACAATGAGAAATATCAAGCTGTAAACATCTTAACCAAGTGCGAACCAACAAAGGTGGACCGCCGTTTTCAACGACAAACAGTTGCAAAATATGTGTCTTTGATTTCTATGTCACAAGAACACTGATATAACCTATAGGTTCTTTGATATTACCTGTATAAGATTTTAACCTCAAACATTTCTTTTGTATTCAAACATGAGAAGAACATTAATCACAAAAAACTTAGATATCACGGGAACCTTACTGCCAATCTAACTCAAACTTTAAGTTTACATTTTCTACACAAAGTGTTACAAAATAGGGACCATCATTATTATTACTAAATAAATCTTAAAATCCTATATCACTATCATGTAAGAAACTGACCTTTTTGATTTACCGAATTACTGCACTTGTTGCGACCATCAAAAACCACTTTAAGGTGACCTTTTCGTCCACAATTAGTACACGAATAATGCTTGAACCTGCGCCTCGAAACTGCGCGCCCGGCCCGGCCACACCTCAGGCAGCCGGCCATCCGCTGCGATCTGTCGTCGCTCAGGCTCTTCGCACCTTGTTAATCATAACTGATGCAATTGCGTCTCTTGCGCATCGCCGATCTGACGATATGTATTCCTTCTGACACCATCACGACGGTCACGCCGGAAGATGCCTCGTCCGCGTGCCATAACTCCGGAGAACGTAAGTCGCATATTAACTCGTAACATGAAACACCGACGAGACTGAACAACTTAGCCACGTGTACTTCTTCATCGATGTTATTTAGACCTATAAACTATTTCACCCGCCGACAATAAGCGTCCCAGCCGTGAGAACCAACTTTAAACGCTTAAATTTTTCCGAAAGGCCTGATGATCTATTACTTTTAAAGTTCGCGATTTGACTGCGCGAATGTGATATGTTCAATAAAACACGGACGATCGCAGAATAGTTTAATTTGCAGAGAGCGCGGTGGTTACAATATCAATTTGTAAACTACCTTGGTTCTTTCTTCTTTGACTCGGAGCATTGTAAGAAATCCGATAACATTAGTAAGAAGTAGGACTTTATGAACTTTGGGACAATGTTATATAAAATGTGTATATTACATGTGAGCCACATGTTCATAACCGATATAGTGAATAAATCAATCGAACCAGAAGTATTTCCTACCATTTAAACAATATCAATTATTTTACATATGTACATAACAGAAGATAGCTTTGATATAAACGATTATCATCCTATAATCTTGATGTCTATACTAAGAAAAATATTTAAAGACTTATGATAAAACCTCGCACATTATTTTTTTGGCCAAAATAATTTACTGGTATATTAATAACTTGGCTTTTGTCACAATAGTTCAACAACTGATGCTTTCTTTTATTTAAATCAAATTATCAATGATAATCCAAATGACAAAATAAGTAATACTGCTATTCTTTTAAAATTAATGAATGAATAAATGAAATGAAATAAAAAGAATGAATGAAATGACCAAAGCCTTCGATTTTGTTTATCATAAACAAAATTGCCATTGGATAAAATGTCAGAATTTGGTGCCAGAGGTAAACCTCATGAATGAAAACCTTATGTGTAACTGGTCGGAAAATATGCACAAGAATTACTAAAGTTGAAAACAATATTAAAAGCACGTATACTTCACAATACAAATACATTACGAAGCGTGTATCACAAGGCAGCATACTATGGCTCATATCTTCTTATAAACAGCAATTTGCACCACAGGCTAATGCCCGTGCCATTTCATAGTACTATGTTCTAATTTATTGAGATGTATATATATATTGATGTTGTATTCCACTACGGCATGCTCGCTCGCGGCAATCGCTTTCTTCACGAAGCGACTAACTGCGTCGTCCGCTTGGTCTGTATAGTAGACGCACTCCTTCGTTTGACGAGATATTGCAACTACCGCGTGCGCGACGCTGTCATGGATGGGCATCTTCTTCTGCCAAGCCACTATTATTGAAGTACGCCCACTGATGAGCCTTCACCCATCCCGAAGTGTCTTTAAATATTAGTTATATAAAATTTATGTGTATGTCTCCAAATTTTTATTTGTGTAAAACTTTTTGGAGCTATTTCGTGGATTATTTCAAAAACCTATAGCATAAGTCAAGAAAATATTTCATAATGAATCATTTTTGCATAAAACATTTATACAATTATGTGATACACTTCCAATTAATAAAAAAAGTTATAATAATAAAAATATTTTATGCATAAAGTATTCATACATTTCAAACATTAATTTCAATAATAAAAATTTTAATAAGTAGCGATTCTTTTAAATTAAAACTAGCTCTTTAATACAGCTATAAAATGGTTGTGTTGTGCCCAAAGTTCAGCTAAGCTGGAGAAAAACAAGGTATGTAGGTACTTTATTCGTTTCCTCTTTATCTCGTTTCAATGAACTAGGTTTCATTTTGAGCTTTTAAAACTCTTTTTCTCCTGTTTTTACCACACCATCGTGTTAGCCATCGAACGATCTATCAGAAATCGCTGTTACTATTTTTTGGGGAAAATCGGGTTACCTCGTTTTTCCCCTGTGATCTTCATATATAATTCCACGACGGTGCTACTGATGGCAATGGTGAAAATTGGATAACAGAAATTGAGGCCAACGGTACTATCTATAAAGTAGGATTCTTTGGGATTACAACTGTAGAAACTACTTATAAGACCAATCCACTTAAAATTGCCGATGTCAATTTCCTGGATGAAGTTGCAACTGCTCAGTTACAGGTAGATTATCTTAAATCTCAGGGTGTGGATTTTATTATTGGTTTGATTCACGTAGGTATTGATGCGTCCAGTGATCCTACCAGTCACCAGGCAAACACCCATTTCCCGCAGAAACTTGAGCATTGGCCAATCCAAGGTGGCTCAGTACATGTCAGTCTCTGTTTTAAGCTGAAAAAATAAATAAAGTTTTATATTTTTGTATAGCATTTTGTACTTTTTCAGCTTTGTCTAACTTTGAACTTGGATCTTTTATTAATTCAAAATGTTTTATTCACTAGGAGTACATAAAACGTTTTAACAGAGCTCCCTTAACTATTTTGCTTGAAAATGACAAAATCTGGGACATTTATGTATAAAAAATATTTTTGTGGAGTCGCTAGGTCTATTAAATATTTTTATAGTACTATCGACTATTGTCTGGCTCCTTAACGTGTTTTTAAATTAATGACTTGGAATTCTTTACTATTTTTTATCTAAAATCATTTTAACGGAAATTGTATGGGCTTATATATTACTATAAAAATTATTTTCAATTATTAAAATTTAAAATGGAGTATTTTATAATAATAAATCTTATCTTCTCAATGATGTTTTTGTAATTAATTTTCTTTTTAAAATATTATCATTTTAAGGCTGGGCTCGGCAGGTGAACAAGGGAAAATATAAATATATTCAGGGATATTTGTGTAGCGTAGAGCAGGGGTTCCCAAAAGTGAGGTTTTCTCTTATTTAAACATTGAAAAGCCATGAAAAAAATGACTAAATTACTTTTACATGCAGTATTTTAGGGACAGAATTGGTTTGATGGAAAGAGTTAAATGTTTGTGTATATTTTGTCTAGCTATCCTTCAGTTAAAAGCTTAAAAGTTTTGTCAATTCCGTCGATTTTCGGTGCCTAGCTTTCCAGTCAGTTGGCTATAATGCTCTACCAGAATCTTTTAAGTTAACCTAACCTAACTAAAACTGTTTGTAACACAAAATTAATAATTTTTACAGTACAATTTCATGTTATTAAAAATACTTTGGTATAATAGATACATTTTATTTTAATAAATATATTTAATGTAAGTCTATTTAACAGTCGAATCAAATTATGTAACAAGATATTTTTGAATCACTATCCGTATGTATGGTCTACAAAAAAAAAAACAAAAACAAAGGAGAGCCTTATTTTGAGAAAATGAGCAAGGGAACATCTGCTCATGAAGGTGTACTATATTTTGTTTACATATTAAGGAATGTACCATACTACACGTGGACATTTGTTAAGGTGTGGGGAAAAGACAGATACTGATGTGAAAGGAAAACAATCTTTCTCAATAAATAGATTGAGAATATAGAATGGGTGTTTTTATTTGGGGCAAAAACACCTACAAACATGTTTGATTTTTAAACTCACCAAGATCAGGATGATGATGACTTCTTAAAATTAAAAAAAAAAAAAAAAATTAAGAATATTGGTACTGCAGGATGTTTCCTGCGAGTTAACGTTAAGGATCGACGGGGAATCGGGATATAAAGGTTGATACCAAAAAGAAGCTACAAATTGAACGTTATTCAAGAAACCCGGTTAACTTCTCGTCTCCGGCTCAAGTTGGAACCAATGCTGGCCCGGAATGTAAATTACTCGAAACCGACAAAACATAAAAAGATTCCCTAGCGGATAAGCGGGAGCTGCCTTAACTTCTGTCAATCAAATCCATGAAGTTTCTTTTATTACAACCAATGGGGAACTGAGATTTCCAAAGTATATTGTTTTCTATACCAATGAAAACGCCCATGGAACATTTCGACTGCCATCTGTTGCGATTCATCGAGCTTCGCTTGTTTCCACCGTTTCAGCCTATAGCGATCCATATTTTGGCAATGGGACAAGCTTTAAAGTTCTCCAAATTCGTCTTTCGAGAGGCTGTATTGATGACCATTACATCTCAAATTAAAGATTATGAAGCCCGTCATAATACTTCTCCACCTTACGGCATAAAATAGGTTTAGACACATTTTAAAGAAGTATGCGAAAAAATCACTGAAGATGACTGGATGAAGGTGGTTTTAAATAACACGGTCGGTTTATTCCACATGATACGAAAATGCGTTGTACGATTATTCTCATACAACGCGCTTGTACGGACTCGAATGCGCATAATATAATGTTATAAATATTATAAAATAAGAATTGCGGGGTATTTAGGTAAATCTAGAGTAGACTTACGTATATTATATTATATAATAATATAAATGTCTTATAAGTACACCGTGTTATAGGTGGGATTACAGTAAAAAGATAATGTTTGATGACTATAGCCGCGATATCCATACAGATACCATGATTGACAGTAATATGATTATACATACGTGTCATTGAAGACACGACAGCGACTCTTCAAGCGAATTGGAGTCGGATTAAATTTTGATTGGATGTAGTCTTAATTATTTAAGGCTCAAAACTATTTATTTCATAATATACATTTACCAGTAAGTAAAGCGTTTTTATTTTCTTTCTTTTCGTTACGTACAGAAATTCCACTTTTGTTCAATTCATTTATTAATTAACAATTTTACTTACATTGTGTTATATATTGAATTGAAAAAATATGCATAATAAAGGTAATATTTAACGTTACTAAATATTATTAATGTCATATATTGTACATCACTAGTCATGACGAATTGATAGGTGACAGAAATATGGAATCTCTATGAACGATCGGACTTTAATAGAGAGCAATCGCGGCGGTCTTTGCTTCGCCTATGACGTCATTCTTCTTATAATCTGTTTTATATAATTTTCAGAACTAATCTATCTATATGAATGAGACAGAATTTCTAAAACGTACTTAGGCGCATAACTTCCCAACGACTGCCCCAAATTGGATAATAAGTTTTTTGTTGCATTAGTCATTGTATGGACAAGTTTTGTATGATTGAAAAATTTTTATATGTTCACCAATTACTTGCACTCGTCTGAACCGATTTGAAAAATTTAAATTAATTACAAATCGGCCTAGCGGTTTTTAGAAATATAAAAAACTAAAAATTGTGTACAACGGAGACATTTTCGTTTATTTTGGAACCTCGATGTCAAATAGGAGCAGTGCCTTCTTCTTTGGCCTGTCCATAGTATGATGAAAATACTTACTATCCAGAAATGAATTAAAAATAAGTTATTTTTGATTAAAAAATGAAACCAGTAGAGGTGCCAAGCGCATCGTATGTAATTACCAATATTTTTTTGGTTTTTAAATCTTTCGTGTTATTTGAAAGTGGTTTTATTTTTACTACTAATTATGCAGTTTGAGTATTTTTCTTCTGTTTTACTTCTGTTTGTTTTTTCTTTCTGGAAGTTGTTGTTGGCACTCTAATGTTTTTTTAAGTTTACGAGTTATGAATGCTACAATAGTGCCAAAGCGATAGCTGAGCGATCGCTGTCTTAAAGAAAATGAAATAACCGCGAAGGGGCCAGGGCGATCGCTGCGCGATCGTCCGTCCACTTCTAACCTATCCAAAACAGAATTACGTTTTGCGCGAAATGAGTGATATTCCGTCGGGTGAGGCTGACATTCTGCACGATACGTAACTATTGCGGATAGGTTAGAAGCGGACGGTCTTCGCGTAGTGATCGTCCTAATCATCTACGCGATTATTATTTATGTTATAACACAGCGATAGTCGAGCGGACCTTTTTTGGTTTTAATATAGAACTATATGTACATATATATGTGTGTGTATAATATTAAAATTAACGTCGAAATGCTCCAAAATACCCTATTTTATCATTCATAATTTGAAAAAAAAGTCAGCCTCCCACGACGGAATATCACTTATTAATGCAAACACAACTTCGAGATGAAGAAAAAATTTTCATTTTTGGGAAAAGTACTGCATTGTTTATTTATAAATTACTTATTAATATAATTATTTCACTGTTTTTTTTTTATATTTCTATTTTAATTAAAATCGAATTAACATTTAGGTAGAAAACCGACATCGACGGAAGTAAGAATTTGTGAATGATTTTATTTTTAATTTACTTTAATTTGTAACTGCGAACAGCATAAAAACATAAGTATACTATACTTTGTTTCTTATAAGAAGAACATTAATATTTTAAAAGATTATTTTTAATTCATAAGTAGTTATTTCTGGGCCGGACGCATTTTTTGCACGTACTCTGAGATAAACCGTAACATTTAAGTTGATGAGATAATTATGTCGGGAAGCGGCACGTAAAAGACTATCTATTTTGTCACAAACAGTTAAACGATCACCTTTCAAATTAATCACATAAGTCGATTTAATTTTAATAGACGAGAATATACTCTCCAATCGTAGTTGATAAGCAAGATTATACTACATAAACACACCTAATTGGTTCTAATATGCCAAAGATAAAACCCTAGATAATAATCCAAGTGGGGGTATATAATGAGTGCACTATTGGGATCATCGGTACTGCACTATCTAAATTAAACATGAAAGGTACGATATTTTTTTTTATACATTATAATGTATTCGTTATATTCGAATACAGATTGCGGAGTAATTTATATTTTATTTCAATATAACTTTCAGCGTTCCCAGTGATATTGAGTTTTGTGATAGTAGCGGTTGTCGCAACCACAGAAAATCAATGCCCACCAGAACAGGAATGGGATTGGTCAATAGAAAAACTGCTTCCCCATCCTCTGTGCAATAAATTTTATAAATGTACCTATGGAGAGCCCGTAGAGCAGTTGTGTCCGGGAATACTCTTGTATTGCACGGAGCGGCAGCGTTGTGAATGGCCTTTCTTAGTAGATTGTCAGGACAGGATCACGACAACGTCAGCGGCAGAGACAACCACTACAACGACGCAAGCTCCAACCACCACAACAACAACGCAAGCTCCAACTACAACAAACCACTTGCTTGGCTTTCCTATTTGTGACTGGCACGAGGTGACGAATGCGCAAGTCGTGAAAATTGTCAAGCTATACATAGGCTTTTTTTGGTTCAGTCATAGAGGAAAAAACTATTTTCAGTTAAAAAATCAAATATTTCTTTTTGTTGTTGTTTTAGAATGTACTAACTAAAACCTTCCCATTTTATTGCAGGTCTCCGATGCCTAAAGACAAAGCTCGAGAGACCAGTAAATGTTCAAACTGAGTGTATTTACACATCGTGCGGACACGTTTGGAATCTGAATTACTTTTGTACCAATTTTTGTACCATTAGCTTTTCATCCAGACCGTGTTGTTTACATAGACGTGTCATTGAAAAATATTACAGTAAATTATATTATAATGATATAAAATACGCTTGAAGTTACTATTATATTTTGCAGTTAATATTTTTCTACCAATAATACTTCGGCCAGAGCGTGCTATAACACGAGTATTTCGCAGGTTGCCAGTAGAGTTAAAAGTGTGGTCTAGGTATGCATTTTTAAAAACATGTATTAGATGCTGTATAATCTGTGACTGAAATAGCTCTGATAGATTAAAAAAGAATAGTAATAAAAAGATAAGTTGTTTATCAATCGGTAGTTAATAGTTTTTATTAAAATTTTATATTTATAAAAATATTCTAAATCAATTCTAATATTTTAATCATTGTACATACATGCATTTATGCCTGGCAATTTATGACTGATTTGTTGTACTAGTTGAAAAAAATGTTTATTTTATAGCTAACGTGTGTACGCCAAAAGTAAACCCATAATGTTTGACCCTGCTTCGGCCGGGCCACGGCCCGATCGTGACACGGTGTAGCGTAAATCATGCTTAAAAAGATCCTGCTAGCCAGAAAAATAGTACTTATTGAATTAACCTTGAATGTGATCACTTAATTCACAAGGTACATTGAAAACGGTATTTCCGCCAGTTTCATCATAATATTCTTGAGATCCCACTAGATAGAATTATTATAATACCTATATAGATAATTGACTCAAAATTTAGTATAAAAAACAATGCGGTCATTGCTCTTTAAACAAGTTAATTGTGGCTTAGTTAAAAAGGTCACTGAACTTCAAATTATATAACCGAGATGACACAAAAATTTACACCATTCAGTTTTCAGGTTATAATGAAACAAGTATGTCGTTAATTTAACAAGTCAAGCGTTAAATTGCTTTAAAAACTTGTTAATCATAATTATTTCATAAAAGCAGTATTTACTAAGTGTTTTGAAATATTTATTACTGTGTAATTTACCAATAAAAATAAGACCGAATGTTTATGTTTTCAATGACTTTCTTTCATGGGAATCCGGTTTTAAAATTGATAGTGGCTTTCACTTTAACTTGTATTATTGTTTGTTGAAAAAAAAAATGAATTTTCATTTATTATTAGTTTCATTAAAATAGTGTTAAAGAAAATTAACCTATTTAAGGCGAAATGTCAACAAACATATGAATTATAGTAATGTCAATTTATTGCATGTTAATTAATTGTGTTCAAGTAGAACAAATTACCTCACCTTTCGTGAACTAAAATAAGAGCTACATTAATTATGTAAAATCTATATTATATTATATTATACATTAATTATTATTATACTATATAATTTCACAATAATTGTTAAAGTTTCTAAACAGAAAAAAAATAAGAGAGTGCTTGAAAGGAGGCAGGAACACATCTCATATCAGTAGCCTAAAATATTATCATTGATACCGAGATAATGCCATTATTGGTCATTGAGATAATTACAAACGAACTACTTCGGTACGCAAAGAAATACTAGCCTGAAGCAAACAATGGTTTCAATTGATTTTTTTATATATATTAGATAATATTACTAGTTGCCCAATGGTCGGAATTTGATTATAATTATGTGTTTGCTTCACGTATTAATATACAGTCTATTGTCAATTTGACTTAAATAATCTATTCTCAATTTGACCACAGAGTGTTACAATAAACAAAAGATTATATATGCGTGTGTGTGTCAAGTATATTGCAGTGTGTGTAATGTTATTTTAATGTATTTTGTGTATATTAAAAAATAAAATAGCATTCATCCGCCAAGTATTGAAAAGACTATTTTGATACATTCACAAATTGTTTGATTTGCCCTAGTTTAATGCCCAAGGGAGGTAAAATTGGGGATAATTAGGGCAATTTAAGGTGATAAGTAAATAGTTTCTTACCTAGGAAGGTTAGGGAAGTAAAAAATAACTATAATAAACAACTAGGATGGAAAAGAAAGCCTGCTCAGAAGGTTTATTGTAGCAATATGAATGAAAATATATAAAATATTTAATTTTTATCTCAACGACTAGAAAAGGAGCCCTGAAACAGCTGTATGGTCCTGGTGGTACTAAACTGAACGTCCTGGGGTCAGTCAACGAAACTCTCACATACAAACAGAGGAGCATAACAGAGAAGATCTACATAGTCAAAGACCTACATGTCGGTCTATTGAGCAGACCAGCTTCAGTGAGACTCAAACTGGTAGCTAGAGTGGACACAAGAGACCAAGCCACAGTGAGATCTACCTACCCTAAGCTCTGTGATGGACTGGGGCTGGTGCAAAAGCCCTACAGGTTTTGTGTGTAGTCTGTTGGAGTCAGTTTATATACAACCTTAATCATGACTTTGTTTTGTTGTATTACTAATTTTAATAGGAACAATTAAGATTGGGTTAATTGGACAGTAACAGAGATAGGATGTTATGATACTATTATCAATAAATGATGTGGTGTACTATGAACTCAGTACAAGCTTTCATTTCAACTAAAACACAAGTGAGTACCTAAAATTATACAAAAATTAAAATTTTAGTTATTTAGTTGTTTTACCTTTTAAGTTAAATAACAGAGACAATTTTTTCTCATTGAGATGTCTCATGATTAGATATGATTATGGATTGGAATATCAACGAAAATAGAAAATGATAAATATGCAACCTTTCATGTGAATTACTAAGCACAAAAATAGAATAAAAACTTTTGATCTGATGAGTAAAGCATTTAAAGAGAATCTCCAAGTGTTTCTTTTTTCCTATTTAACCCCCCTCCAATATACAGTAGAATCCCAATATATCGTATCTTCAAAGGGACAAAGAATAAACCCAGTCATTGAATTTGATGTATAAATTAGTTAATAAGCGTTGTAAGTATGAGTAAATTGTAATAAAAGAAATAAAGCTAATAAAATAATCATTGAGCCAGAAGACTTTCAAGGTTTGGATTTGAATTCACCTGAAGTTTTCCGAGTCCGAAAATTTCAAGATTGCAACCTCAAATTATTGAAATATTTGTATGTTTAATGTAACCTTATAATTCTTAAATACAAGGTTTGTTATAGTTCAAATAGATGCGATATAAAATTCCGGGAGGGGTTGGCCAAGACAGAATGGTGTCACTTTGCACAATTATTTGATGACTAAATTGTGTAGACTATATCTTCGTCGACTTAAATGGGACCAGAAATAAACGTGAACCCCTTTATCTTAGAAGGCGCCCTCTAACTGTGCCTTCTTTCAAAGGTCTGTAATCTTTGAAAGGGCTCCCTTATGTAAATATCGGTTGTAGGAATCTCTGCTCCCAGTGCTAGAAAGCTTGTACTAGCCAAGCCCTCGCGATAACACAACACACAAAAAATCAATTTTTGTTTTGTAATGGCTTTGATTCGTACATTCATCAATTAGGGCTTCAAAGATGGCCAGGTTCAGTTGAATCTTTTGCTACAGGAATGATGTTTCTTCATTCATTGAGTAAGAGCTGAAAATTTAAAATTATTTTCTTAAATTGAATTTTATTATTTATAAAATTAGATTGAATTTTATTTTGGTGAAACTCCACAAATAGCCACCTTATCAGTAGCTGCCATCACACTAGCACTGCCTAATGCTACCCATTGAGCAAAACTAAAAACCTAGTTAAATCTGGCACATGTTCGCATGCCTATCCCTTATAAGACCTAGGTTAGGTCTAGTTTTGCCTAGGTAGGTTTCTAGGTACTAGGTAGATCTTAGGCCCAGTTTGTAGTACAACGCGTCCGGTTGGTATGAACTCGTAAAAAGTAAAGCATATTTTTTATAAGAACATCTGGTTCCGTAACTTGGTTTATATCGCAAGAATGTTATATTAAAAAGTCGGAGTAAATACGGATCTAAATCTCAGTAACTGTCAAGTATTACTTCATGAATTGTTTTTTCAAACGTTTACATATGTTGAAATAATGTGATCAAATATAGCTAAATATACAATCATATGCAGAAAAAACATAAAACGTACAAATTATACAAAGCTAAAATAAGTAAATAAATTGTCTCTGATGAATTTCAAACCGGGTTTAAAAATAATAATAACAAAACAGGTATATAATAATAGTAAAGATACATAAATAAAGCAACATGTGGAATATATTTAAGGAAGAGGAAGGAATATGGTAAGCCTTCCCATCTCTTTTTATAGAAATTCAGGTGAAACCAAGTGTTATAGTATATCGATAAGAAAAATACAATCTATGTTTCACCTGAATTATCTACATTTTATATTTTATTTGTTGATCATTTAGCATTGATATTATTGGATTATGTATGGTAGCTAAGACCATCCTTGTTTATGGTAAAATAAAAAATAAATAAATATAAAGCTCCGTAAACAACAAAGAGAAGGTTTTAACTAATACATAAAAACTACCAAGTGAAACATGTAGGTACCTACCACATTTATTTCTTGTCTTGTGAAAAAAATAAAAGTGTATCCTGTCGTAGGCCCAAAAATGTGCATGTTATTCTATTGTTGTCAGTTTTTGATTAATGCGAGGTATAATAGATACATTAACATACAAACATACGTCACGCGAAATATATTTAAATGTATAATAATATTTACAGACGACCGACATCTTATCAGATATCTATAAACTTTATCAAGAAAGGAAGTTAATCGTCTCTAACATAAAATTAACATTCAAATAATCGACGTGGGCGTCGCAATCGTTTCGAGATTGTCGATGTGCGTTCTAAACAAAGGAAAAACGAGAAGAAGTAACTTAAGCGTGCTCTTTGCGAAATTAAATAACTGTCGGTGCACGTATTTTTTTTGGAAAGATCCATACGCGTATTTCGACAGCTACGAGATCATCCTCATTTAGAAAAACCGCGCAGGTTTTACATGAACTACCGCATCACTGCGCAACTGACACCGCGCAATGACAACAACATTCCTTCCTCTGCAACGCGATGGACCCGGCACCCGCACGGTGAATCCATGGAATGCTAAGAAATTCGTCTCTTTATTTTCCTCCTCTCCCATCCACAATAAAGGCTAAGAAATCATGATAAATAAATTGTATGTCAAAAATGCCTTCCATCCTATTGGAAATTAGTAACAATAACAGTTAGACCGATTTACATCAAATATGGGCAAGAACCATCGCAAGGAAAATGGCTTTCAAATGAAAAAAAACGCATCAAAATCAGACCATCCGTTTGAGAGCTATGATGTCACAGACAGACCAAAGCACGCACAGATATCAACGACAAACTCATAACACCCCTCATTTTGCTTTAGGAGTTCAAAATACCGTATTTGATTCATGTAAACATGTAATTTTTGTAACTAGTCAGGCAAGCTTCAACAAATGAAATTCCTCACTGCAACACTAAATGAGTTTTCATTCACATTACGACATTTGCTCTCAAGGGTCATCCATAAATAACGACACACGAATTTCAAGATATTTGTCTTGTCACAAGTTGTCACGTTTTCGAAAACCCCTCAATGTGACATCACATATTTTTCAATTTTATGCGTGTATTATAAAAAATTTAAAAGAAAAGAACAATTTCAATTTTTTTAAACACTTTTGATTTTGACATGTTTTGATCAAGTCTGCCCTTTTTCACATTATACCTCATATTGGTGATATCTAACCCCCCCTCCCCTTTAACATGAATTTTTGTAAAAATATACATTACCCTGGCGATATGCACTCCTCAGGAACACTGATGCAAGCTGGATGATTGATATGGGACTCAATGTAATCCTTTCCCGGCCTTGCATCCAGGATCATCACCTTTAATTTGCCACTCTTCAGGATTGCATACAGCTGTTCACTTTTGATAGTCACTTCATCCAGACCTATAGATAGATAAGATAAGATAAAATCCTTTATTACGTAAACAAATGGTACACTTAAAGAGACCCTTGGTCCTGATCTAGAACGAATGAAAAGCTATAAATATATAAAAGACTATATGACACATGGACATCTGTCCCTATGGTAGACAACTTAATGCCTGTGTTATATGTAACAGATGTGTGTTATACACAATTTTTTTTTGTAGAAATATATAAATACATACATATACTCTTCCGAATCAGTGGTAGCTTTTGAAATATTTGACGATACAAAAGTGCTTGTAAAAGTCTACTTAAATAAAATATCATTTGAATTTGAGCAACTAAATTGTAATATAACAGTCACTATTAAATATATTATTGTATACAATAATGTAAACGTTATTATTGAATAAATAATTGTATACACAAATGTCTTATATAATGAGGGTTTTATTTCAATTGACATGTTTGTATTGTTCTAATGTGAAGTTGGGAATTTGGGGTTACAATAATTTACGTGGGAGGAATCAATATATAGAAGGACTCTTGCAAATCTTACATGGAAGAAATTGCAGGAAACAGCTATTATTATAAAAAAAGTATTTTATATATTTGTGTGATTTACCAGGTAGTCCTTGAGAAGACGGTGTTTCTTTAACAGCAACAGCTTCCATGGCCTTCTTTCTGTTTTCGTCAATTTTTTGTTTTATCAATTCGTTCTCTTTAATGTCATTCAGTCTCTCAGTTTGTCTCTCTTCCTCATACCTAATTAAGAATAATTATTACTAATTGAGAAATGCTATTATCAAGACATACATCTATACTAATGTATAAAGCTGAAGAGTTTGTTTGTTTGAATGCGCTAATTTTAGAAACTACTAGTCCAATCTTTCAGTGTTAGATATATATTGAGGAAGGCTATAGACTATATATCATGACACTAAGACCAATAGGAGCGGAGCACTGATGAAGAATGTTTCAAAATCGGGGGTTCTTATTCCCATTTGCGCTTCCACTGTGTGCTCTGCGTAAATGGTTAAAGTTGCAAGTCGTCCCCCTCTAAAAGTTCTAAATAAAAGCCCGCAACAGCATGTGTCTATCTTTAAGGTTGGCTCAGTATGGAGTATAGCTAGTATACATATAAAGCTGAAGAGTTTGTTTGTTTGCTTGAACACACTAATCTCAGGAACAACTGGTCGCATTAGAAAAATTCTTTCAGTGTTAGGTAGCCTATTTATCGAAGAAGGCTATAGGCTATACATACAAAATCATGCAAAAATTATTATTTTTTTAATTCTTACTAATATTATGCCCAAGAACTTGTGGGCACAGCTAGTCTTGATATATAAAAATCTAGTTCCACTATGTATGTACTGAACTCCTCACCAGATCAACCAATATTAATAGTTGTCATTTATTTGTAATTTGGTCAAACTTAAGAGATAGGATATGCTATTTTAATGAATGGTCTTAAAATTGATCTTTTAGATTCTTCCTATATCACTCAGTGGTACTTATACAGTTTGGTTACTTTTTCGATAAATGCATGTACATTTATTCTTCTTCTCAAAGTTGGTCTTTGCACTCTAATGAGAGATATTCCGTCAGAGGAGTGTTAAAATGGGGCATTTTGGAGCATTTCAACATTAAGCACACACATATAAAAGGAATCATAACTCAAAAAAAAAATAATGTCAAAGAGTGCAAACAACAACTCGAAAAAAAAAAATTCATTTTCGGGAAGTAACCAAACAGCATAATTACCCACTCAGCTTCATCAACAAGTGGCCCAGCCACATCTTTTAGTATTTAGTAACTAATAGTATATTTAGTAACAAATTGATTTATTATATTAACATAAAACAAAACTAAAGTGACAAATTACCAAAAATATGTAGAACAAAATGTAAAGATAATAAGTGTTTCTGTCATTATCTCAATATGAATCAAAGAAATCTATTTATAATAAAAGTGAAAAAGTTTCGTAAAGAAAATTATTTAATTGCTTGAAATAACATTTGAATTTATATTTTTCATAAGCAATTTGTCTTGGTTACCTTGAGCCGCGAGCGGGACGACCCCGCGCGACCACAGTAGGCGAGGACCGCATCTTTCTGTAATGTCGCGTGCGTCGTCCGCAAGGCAAGTTCGAGCCGTTTGGCCGGCAGGAAGAGAAAGCGCATGCCATATCCGCCGCCAGCAGGACATTATGGTATGGGATGCTGTTACATATGGAGGACGTACACGTCTGCTGCATGTACAGGAGCCGATGACATGTCGCCGATACGTAGATGAGGTGCTTCCCTTGCGTTTCCCGTTCAGCGTCGAAATCAAAATAACAACACATTAAAGTGAATTTTCTTCGTTTTACGACATCACAATTTTTAACTTTATCTTAAAAATGTAAATTTAATTAAAATGTACTTATCGACACTCGTAGAAATCGACTACTTTATGCTTCTGGTTTCCGTCACTATCTACTAATAATAAAATCGTCAGTTAAAACTATTTGTACGATAAAGACTCGAATTAAGCGTTGTTTTATATGATATTAATTCTGGAATCTTATTTAAATGCAAGGTAATAAAAAATTTGGCGCTAGAGGAAATAGAATCTTGAAATTTTTTTTTTCGTTTTTTATTAAAATTATTTATGTACTTCGATTTAGAACAATATTATGATAAAAAAAGATAAATAACTTTGTTCAAAATAATGCATAGTTAAGTAAATAAACGTCTTATTAGATTTTCGTTGTATGAAAATCGGGTTTCAATCAAACCTATAGTTTTGTACCGAAAACTACCGGACTCAAAACTTGCATTGACGGAAAGGTCTAGTGGTAGCTCATCCAAAATGGATTTCATATGAATTACCATAATACAATTGGGCTTCCCAATAGCCCAAAGATTAACTTTCTTGTCATCTCCTCCAGTAACAAGTACATGCCCTGATTTGTGTCCAAGGGCAAGACATGAGACATTTGAAGTATGGGCAACAAAATCTTCTATAAAACATAATTTTGTGAGCAATAAATTGATAACAGTATGAGCAGATCATTAAATTACACTTACGTAGTTTGCAGGCTTTTTTTAACGGCAGAGCCATTTCAAAGCACCAAGCCTGTAAGACCTTCAGATTCCTGTTGTAACCTTAAAATGAACCGAATGTTATTTTATAATTGAGTAGAAAATTACCGGACAGAACATTTTAGTTTTGAATGACTCAATTAAAATTTTCCTTTCAAGATATACTCTAGAAAGAGGTGAGATAGGAAAGTGGTTAAAGTGAAGTGCCAGTGGTATATTGATTGTGGAGGTGGCAGAGAGTGGACTACTTGACTCGAGCAGTAGTTGAGGTTCGTCCTGAACTGACTGTCCTCTTGGCCACGTTTTCGGAGGGAACTTCTGTATAGAGTCGTAAGGTACGTAGTACAGTTTCGCTTGCGAAATGTGCCACATCCGAGATCGAGCCCGTAACTGGGTTGATTTTTAGACCCTGGGTCCTATCCCGTACAACAGTACCTTTGCCCTGGCGCGACTCCACATAACCGCGCGTCCTGAGGTATCTAAGAGCTTCCCGAATGGTATTGCGGCTGACGCTATACCTTTCGGCGAGCTTTGGCTCCGAGACAAGACGGTCACTTACCAAAAGTCTGCTGATACTGTAAACTTTTGAACTTCCGTAGGTGAGCATAAATACAATCCATTACCATGATTGCTAAAGCAGAATGTTCTGGCTATCCTAAAATAACGAATACAAAGAATTAAAATCAGATTTTTCCTGATAAAATAAAAATATTGCAAAAGGCTACATGGTCCAAGTCTGATTCGCCCTTTGAGTCATATGACCTTAAAATAACTTTTAAAAAGTATGTATATACTCAAAACAATTAATTTTTTTAGTGTAAACCAAGAGAAGTCACAATGCATAGTCTCAGATTAACTTCTTAAATCAAATGCACTGCATTTTGTAATGCAGGTTATTCCCTTACCCTTCTGATTAACCCATAGAATTGTAGCAATTTATCATTTTCTTCCATAGAATGCCGTTGATGCAGCTTGACACAATGAGCTTTGGCCTCTGTAGCAGTGTGGGCTGAATTCTCTAGCCTGAAATATAAAATTAGAAATGTGGAAGCCCACAAGCTCTGTATATGGTATCAACAAGCTCTGCAATCTGAGTATTCCTTCGCAGCTGGCAAAACGACCGATGATTCATTAAAATCTATGTATAACTATTATGGTTTTAATATGATCTTCAAATAAATTTACATAAAGTTGTAATTTCATTAGCACGTTCAAACAGATACGACTCTATTCTTGGCAATATGTACAGTTGGCAGTGGTCTACGTGTGACTCAGTGGTGCGCTCCCATGATTATCTCTGTCGCTGTTACTTCGTATTTGAAGGAAAAAATATCATCAACACAATTTTCGAGTTGAAGGCAATTTCCGGTAAATTTAGAACTTAGTTCTAAATGCGATAGCAATTTTTTGTAAGCGGATTTAAATTGTCGCGCATTTGGATTATTGTTAAATCCACCCAAGCTTCTTATTTTGCCAAAGAATAACTCCAAATGGTCCTGACTGAATTTAAATGTCGTCAAGTAAGATAGAGCTCTAGTCTAAACAAGAGACTCATATAAATATTCAAGACTATTTATGCACACTAATAGTCCTGTATTTGCCTGAACCCAAAACCTTTATATAAAGTTCCCACCAATATATAACTCTTAATCTTATAGTATGTGATTCATGTCGCGACATGTATCAACACGCTTTTCTTCATAAAACTATTCTTTTACCTCTTTATAACGAATTTTAGACCAACCTAACCTCAACATAACAAACTTCAGTTCAACGTAATTACTTGATATAACGAATATTTTCTTGTTCCCCTCCGATTTGTTAAATCGAGGTTGCCCTGTAGCTACACGAGTAATGTCTACGCAACAGTACTCGTGTGAAAGTACTAGAAGTTAAACTTGTTTAGATTGTAATAGTTTGTCAGGAGCTGACCACTGATCAGACTAGATGCTTCCAAACAGGCTTCGGTTATATAATGTAAGAGCGCTCTAAGTGTTATGCGATGAAATTATTAGATGCTTTATAAGTGCTAAATCATGTAGGCTAATTATTTTACCAAGTGTTTTTTTATTTTAATTTTGCAAGTCATTTATTTGTATTAAAAATTCTATATGGGTAACATTAAAGGAACATCGCCAGTGCAGCGTTTTAAAATACAATAAAAATGTTTTAAGTTCGGATTGCCGAAATAATTAATTTCATTGTATTTCGCTTCATTTCGTTTCATTTACTTTTATTTCGTTACATTTCATTTCATTTTATGTTCTTTGAATAACCTTTATAAGACGGACATCTTCAGCATAACACAGCATTGCAAATATTTTTGTCTTGCCTTAATATACACATCACTCGATGCATCTTCAGGATTCATTTTAAAAAGGTTATTTGTAAAGTTAATGACGTAGCATTCAGGGTATACGCGATAGATTCTGCTTATCTATTGTATTATATTTTCTATCTCATGAATTACATTTTTAAATATATTCCTATAAAAACAAAACGGTAGGTTTACCGATTAAGGAATATTCTCAAAATGCGTGCCGTTTCAAGCATTACTGTGTCCTGTATCCGGCCCTTGATCTAACTACCAAAAAAAGAGTAACTTTGTTTATCTTTTATGAGTATCATTTATTTAAAACTCTTGTTCTAAATACATTTTAAAATATCAATATAAAGAACCAAACATTTCAAAATATATTAGAAATAGATATTCACCGGCAACGGGAAAAGGATCTAATGGTTAGGGTTCCAGAGTTAGGAATCTCCTCACAATACGAGTAGTGTTAAGCAATACCGCCTTCTGTATCTGATCCTTGATCCGACCAACAAGCGAGAGCCTCTAAGAATGGCGGTCGGGACTCTTCGCAATTAGTCTAGACATGGACGAGGGGCGTCTATTGTTCAAATTTTAAATGAATCTGACTCTCCGGTGCAAATTATATATTTGGTTATACATATACTTGGTTTCAGAAAGTTTCGTTACACAAAATTTGTATAATATAATATGTCAGTTTCCTCCCGATATTAGGAAAAGAAGGCTGTGAAATATGAACGCCGTGTGACTGCGTGGACGATGTCCGATGCACTTAATCTAGTTGTCGGCCTCATGTGTGAAGAGGCATGTTGCCCTCGTAACAGGCCGCTAACCGAAGCAACTATCGGTACAATAAATAATGTTATTATTATTGTTGACAGATGTATTTGGGTAATAACCATGATAAGCGCCCTCGTATGCTCCGTGTCCCTGGTCTGGATAACATTCACCCGTTACTACGCTGCTCCCCTGGTCACGACGCAAATGCCTGAAGGGGTGTCAGTCAGCAAAATAATATTCCCAGCTGTCGGCATTTGTACTAATAACAGAATTAGTAAGCGAGCAGTTGTCGAACTGGCTAGGCAATTGTAAGAATGCAGTTTACATATTTATCTCGAACTTAACTTTTGAACTGTTTTAAAAATTGTTTTTCTGTCTTGGTAATCAGAACTTTTGATTCGATAACGTCTTATAAATCGATGAACGGCGGCTGCTCGCACGAAAAAGCATGACTCATTGTCACGTTCCGAGCCGAGCTTGCAACCAAATGTAGCCGGGGACTTTGCGTAACTGCACAAAGTTTTGCAGTACTTTGTAGACTTCAAGGACAAAAATGTACAAACACTTGAACTATGTCTGGCTCCCGTATTATATACATAACAATATCGATATCTTCTACGTAAGTTATTGTAACGCAAAATTCCCAGCTTTTTGTGAGCGTTACAAACAAATAAATTGTAATATAACAGTCACTTTTTATATATTATTGTATACAATAATGTAATCGCCATTATTGAATATATAATTGTATGCACAAATGTGTCATATGATGAAGATTTTATTTCAATTTACTTGTTTGTAAGGCTCTACTGTGAAGTTGGGAATTTTGGGTTACAACAATTTACGCGGCAGGTATGGATATGTTTGCTATTCATTGTGATTTATAGGTTAAAAGAGGAGCGGAACAGAGATTTTACTGAGAAGGAGTTGTTGACTTTACTGCTAGATCTCGGGCTGCTGTACAATAAGCAACCAATGAATGAAAACAAAATCGAACCGATGAGACTTCATCGCGCTTTGGGAGAGTACGACGTCAATGAACTCATGAGGAAAGTATGTATTCTAACTCAAACTAACTAGGGGCAAACGAGCAGGCAGCAGGCAGCTAAGTGCCTACTGACGCCTCTGGACGTCTGCACAACCAGGAGGCAAGCAGATTTATTGCCGGTCTATAATGACGAGTTTAGGCCACCGGGAACTCTCACAAACCGAATGAAACGCGACAACAATACCATTACTTGACGGGATAGCAATGCCGGCACTTCACGACGATCTTATGTAAGAAAGAGGTACTGGTACACGGACGCGCCGGCCCAATTCGGCTACAAGCATGGCGCTACCTCTAATTAGAAAGATAGGAGTAAGGGAAAGGGATGGAGTAAAAGGATATTAAGGGACATGGAGAGGAGAGAAAGGATGCAGATACTACTGTCACTAACGGTAAAGGGGGAGTGACAATAGCAGCTACGGTGCTGATTAAAACTAATTCTACATCTCCTGAAATTGGTCTTATCTTTTAAAGTACGATGTTGATAATTAAAATTGAACTCGTAGCCGTCATTTCATTACTAATTTAATTGTTTGTTTCAGGTTTCAACTATAAGTTAAAGTCTATTTTAGTCATTATATTTGCATTTACTTTTTCAGGTAACAGTTTTTCTAGAGTTCCATTAAAGGAAGAAATGGTAGATGGACCTGATTTTTCTTGTAAGATTTCTTTTTCTACTTCTTATATGAGATTTAAAACTCTGTATTCATAATTTTCATGCAGTATATTATTTAATAGAATATGTATATTGATTGATAAGTAAGCTCAGTTGGTTCATTTAACTTTATTTTCTTAGTTGCGGTGGATTTACTAAAAAAAATAAATTAAGTTTAAAAACTTTAAACATTAAAATAAGTTTAATTTGTATAATAATCATTTCTTAACTTAATAAATCGCTTTAATTCGAAAAAAGAAAATAAAGAAAACTTTTGATAATTTAATATAAATAGTACAAAAATATCTTAATGGCACTTTCGGGTTTAAAATCTAATAAAAACTTACTAATGTTAGAATTAGCTTTTTAAAAGAACCATTAAACTTGCATCAGTTGAATAGGATATTTCTCGTGCTTGCTGTCAGAGATTTAGCACTGATGTTGGAGGTGCCAGCAGAAGTAGCACATGGTATCCTGAGGCAGAGACAGTGAGCTTGGAACTGGAGAAGTGGGAAGGGCAGTAATGGAAGAAAATGTGCCCAACTGAATGTATTTAGGCCAAGAAATATCAATATGGACGTCACGTTACCGAAGTCTGAGGTAAAGTTAGTGGTGTTTTAAATTTTAATGGGAAAGATCGGTTTATGCAGAACTAGAGCGGTTGATGTTAAAAGGCCTGATAACTTAGAATCAATTTAGCGTATTGATTAAATGAGTTATCTATAGTGTTACGGAAATGGACTTAGTTGAAGTCAGGTAAAAATGTAGATTGTATCTTATTATGAATAACTAATCTTTTTTACTACTATTATGAAGGGGAAGTCAGCCTGCAGGACCCTTCTTCGTACAATACAATACAATACAAATCGTTTGCAAAATGTGGGTACATTTCTACGAAAGAGTGCTAAACACGCCACTTTGACGTATTCAAACTGTAAAAAAATCACCATTACAAAGCGTCGCATTGAAGATGGGTTCGGTTTTGGAGAAAAGTACGTAATTTTCAGTGATCAAATAGAGCTGTAATTTAGATGTGCTGATGGATTCAATTATTACTGGGACGATCTACGAAAGGAGAGAATTGGCAGAATTACATGCGCATTACAGGCGCAGAAGAAGTCGCGAGCAACACAAACTTATTACGTGTATGGTTGAAAGCAAAATTCAGATTGGAGGTCAGTATGATTCTTAAATATAATTTTATTCGATATATGAAATTCAATAGTTCATTGATAAAGAGTCGATTTAGGAGATATGATAGAAAGGAGAGCTGCCTTTCACAAGAATGTATGATATATAGATTAGTGTGGAAGTGTGGATAATATTAACAATATAAAATTAATTACATACCGTGCCACAGGTGCACAAGATCAAACCCAAAGCCCTAAATCATAAACCCTAGACCCTAACCCCTGAATTCTCAAATTTTGACCCCGGTATCGATGATTCATGACCTGCTGTGCGATGCAGGTACCAAAATAAATGAGGAAAAAAGATCATTACCCGGGGGTTTAACTGCTTCGGCAGCCGGCAGCTGATCTACAACTTCCCGGCGGAGCAAAGGCCTCGCAAGAATACCGTGGAATGAATGGGAAAAGCGGCGGACGGCAAGAATAAGAATACTATAATACATATAAATAAATAATATTTCAATCAATATTTCCGTTTATTCCCGTGAACAATAAAGTTGACAATGTAAGTATATTAAAATCTAGATGTAGTTATTTACATCTCAGGAATACTTTTTACATTTTTATTTAAATAAAACACACCTAGTATACGATTTACCTACTAGAACTAGAAAAATGTCGCTGGATAAACATGGCGACACTTACGAGAATAGCAACATTTTTATTATTATTTTTAAATAACCACAATGTGCAAGTGCATAAATTAATTAAATACAATTGGTTAAAAAATGCCATTATCATTAAAGCATTAATCGTTGCTAAGCAACAGAAATACAAACATGTCAGTAACGGCTTTATCAATACAGTGTTATGAAGGACTTATTTTATTAAAAAAACAATCATTTAAAGTGCTTGGTAAATAATATATAATAATAATGTTTTCATTATTATTTTTGTAGATACCTACATTAGACAATAACAGCAAATATGACTTATAAAGCATCATTCAAAAGTGTAAGGAAAAGGTAAGCTGTATCGATGGCATCGTGGCAAATAGCGTTCAATAATCAAACGAACAGAAATCGAACGTGAAGAGGAGATTATGGAACCTATTTTGAACTGTCAAAATGTTGAGAAACGCTACGGAAATAAGGGGAGCATTACCCGCGCTCTTGACGGAGTGAGCTTTACGGTCGATAAAGGAGAATACATTGGTATTATGGGGGCAAGCGGAAGCGGCAAAACAACCCTTCTTAACTGCATCTCAACCACCATTCCCACTTCAACTTTGCTGACTTCTACCCTACATCCAATACCCCAGTAATTGCACCCAAGGTGGTGCAACAACGATATTAGATAAGATTAACTTATAAATAATAATAATCTATTTAAATTAAATGTTTAATGAAATAATAATAGGTAATTAATTAATAAACTAGTTAATATTGTAGTATCCACTGATACTACGTAAATATTATTAAATATTTACTGTAATTGTAACTCACCAAATTGGTGTATGCACGCGTCGTAATCACATTGATCACAATATACTTAGATAGTTGTTACCCAGTCAACGGTCGTAACACAACTGCCCCGCATAACCGATTGTCTCTGTATTTATAGTCTAATGAACAACTACCCTCCTCCATGTATACACTACAAATATTACGAAAAATGGAGTAATAAATAGATAATGCAAAATAGCACTTTTTGTAAAGTATCACATCATTATTCACAATTTCAAAATCGAGTTATTTTTATTAGATATTGCACGTCGAAAACAGAGCCCTAACACGTCTTGATATGTCGTACCCAACGTAAATCAGGATTATCCCTCTTTTAACCAATAAAGATGTGTCGAATCCCGTGGGAAAAATATCTGGACAAAAATCGTAAATAAATCCTTGTATCCAATTTTCATTTTCATAAATCCTTGTATCCATTTTTAGACGCATGATTATTTGATGAGCAACATTTCGCTGTGTTTAAAAATTTTGATTTTTGGAGCAGTTTTTTAGAAATATTGATTTTAATTTTACTGTATATTAGCGGACCCGGCAGACGTTGTCTTGCCCGAATTAAGGTCCAGTACGAACGCCATCTGTTGGAATTATTTCGAAGATGCCACCAATTCTGCATTTTGTAGTATTTTTCAATTATTTATTCCTTGGAGTTTTTCTTTCGTTCTTTTTTTTTGTTAAACCTTCCGCGAAAAATGGAAAGAAAATAAAACAAACTGGACTCAAATAGGCCAAGCCATTTTTGAGTTATAGCGAGAATCATACTTAATTTACGTTGCATACCGACAGCAGCGCCATGTAACGGGCCAAAATTATCTGAAAACCATCTACGAACTCCTTGAAATATACACAAAATTTCATCCACATCTGCCTACTCCTGGAGGAGGAGTTGGGTAACAAAGCCTAGTATACTCGATTTTTATATGTATAGATAACTAGCTGGGCACGCGAATTCGTCTGCGTAAAATTAGTATATAAAAAAAAGTTCACTTTTAACGACTAACACTGAAATAATTCTTCAAATCGGACAAGTAGTTTCTGAGATTAGCGCGTTAAAGGAAACAAACAAACTTTTCAGCTTTATTTATTAGTATAGATGACTTCGCACCCAGCATTACTATACGAATTGTTAGCGAACATTCTAGTTACAAATTTGTGTAACGTCATAAAAATGAATGGCGGGAAATCTTAAGAGTTTAATTAAACGCGAAAAAATCTTCATTCAGTAATTACAAAACTGTACCGACCGCAACCGCTTATAGAAATTTGCAGAAAATGTAAAGAATAACAAATGCCTTCATTGCGTTTCGACCTTTTCCTAACAAAGGAGCTTTTCTGTTAGTAGGTATATGTGTTGCAAATATACAAAATTAAATTCTGTTTATTGCGAAACTCGTATTTGTTTTATTTCTAACAAAGATCTCATCAGCTCAAATATCGGGTTTTAGGACAGAAACTCAAAATTAGTACTCCGCTTAAAAGTTAACACCTTTTTACTTATCCCGTTTATCGAAGAATTTGTGAATATATTTTTTCTTAAACGTTAAATTCAATTGCCGTTATGCCGGAGCCAGACATAGCTCAAAGTATTTGTACATTTTTGTCCTTGAAGACTAAAAAGTATTACAAAACTTTGCGTAGTTATACAAAGTCCTCAACCACACTACATGATCATTCAAATTATCATTGAAATGAAGCTATGTCTGGCTCCGGCATTAAAATACAACAGTATGCAACATGTTTACTAACAGTACTGTCACGATTTGTATAGAAATTTTCTTATTTTTTATAATTATAACGTAAATTATAACTACCTGAATAAGTTTATTAAACTAAAACTGAGGCAACAGTTGTACTATATGAAGTTTGAATTTAAATAATAGAATGGCATTAAGTTGAAAGGACTTTTCACAGTTCAAACAAAGGAATAGAAACCGAACTAAAAAAAGCTGTCGGACATTCATTTACAAAATGGTAAGGGTTCATATTTCATACCAACAACTGTTGTATTGATTTCACTCGCTGTTTGTAATGGCAGGGCAGCCCAAGAGGGGATTTTGCGTAATACTCGACCGCGTCAGAAAATCATTTCCTTGCATCCTGTAAAATGCCCCCACCAAATATGAACTCTTAATATAGGGGGATTATTGGATCCTTGAAAAACTCGAATGCGTCAGATTAAGGTAATGTAAGTTAAATTACACGGATATAAGATTACATCTAAGTAATGTGACGAATTTAACGTGACATAAGAAAATGGTAAAAAAAGAATACCCAGACATATTAAGGTGTGATTTTTTTATGAAATCCTTTAAAGATTACGGAAAACGTGTAATCGAGCGATTTTCTCAAGGCAATGTAGTTAAACCAACACGGGTTCTATAAAACTACGCTGCTAATCTACGTAATGCGACAGATCCCGACATCGCCTTAGTGACTACAAATTTAGCATCTCCGCCTCCCCTACTATAAGCGAACAGAACCAATAAATAGGTCGACCAAGAACGAATCGTCAAATGTAATTTATTTACAACGGCTTAAAAATTAATTATTTACGTCTGCTGTTACTCATTACGTTAGCCCCTTGTACGCATTTGAAGATAATTCGAACTTTACGAATAACCTTTGTAGAGTCTTTCTCCTGATGGTGCTTCGGTGTCGAAGCGAAACGTGCGTTGAGGCACATCGGAAAGTCAGTGTAGTGCTGTGCTTTGAAAAATATTTTGTAATACTTAAAAGAAAAAAGAGAATGACTTTGTAAAAAATGCGAATAGATATGTTAAGATCTTAAGATAATTCGAGAGAATGTTTTATTAAACCAAACTGAACAGTTTTTTTTTTAATTTTGGGGATCACCCAGCCTCTATAACGTGGGTACCCTTAATTCGGGAAATACTTAGGGGTTAAGCATAATCTCGAACAAAGCACCGTTGTCCTAAAAACAGTACATTTTCTATAAATTTTGATAACAAATTTGACACTTACAAGACTTTTATATAGCAGAAACATAAAAATATGCGTGTTCTAACAAAGTAGAAAATGTGCGAAATTAACTTACAAATATAATATTCATCAGTGTTACGGATTCAAACTATTAACAATCTTCAATTCTGTGACTACAAAAGAAAAGGTGATACCGGGAATAAAACCAGATGACAATTATTTCAATATTATCGAATAACTTAATGAAAAGTTGTAATTAGAAAGTTCATCTGAGGATTCCAAACTTTAGGCTTTGGCGTGCTTTATTATTATTTAACTAGTCTCCAAATAGTTATAAAATACGCTTTTGTCCTTATTCTGGATCCCCACCTTTTACAACGAGTAATTGGAGCTTGGAGTAATAATACTAGTTATTATTTAAAAAAAAAACTCTAAATTCGTCAGTTGCGTAAAGGTTTTCCGTAAGTTATACTAGTGTAAAACAAATTATTACTGTTTTTGTCCTTATTCTTGATCTCCACCTTTAACAAGTCCCCGATTAGATTCAATTTATTTTACTAATTTAAATCCATTCACTGTGTCCTCAATGTGCCTACATAGAATAATAATCACAACCATTTCAACATTTCAACAGATTGTCTCGCCTCATTACAGATTTATTATAAAAACATTTAACATTAATTATAATTTCCCTTTATTAATCTCATAGTCATTTAAATCGGAACAATATTTATATTATACAACCAATATGTATTTAACCCCAAGTCAATACGTCAACAAGACGTCAGACATTGGGTATTGAATTCGAAACCGTTCGTGTTTAACCAATATCAAAAATTCTATTAAGTACTATATTATATGCGAATATCCAGTGTTTTATGTGAGAAACTTTCAGACAGATTTTTTTTCATTTTAATTTTTATAATAGAGGCAAAAAACTTTCTTGTTTGGTGGAGCAGTTTTCTGTAGATCTGTTCTAAACCAGTTGTTGCAATGGAAACACTCGGCTGGGATCAGCGTAAAAATATTCTATTAGGAAGTTATTTATTCTGGGGTTTTTATTTTATTAACAAATTTGAAAATGTGATAAATACTTATACAAAAGAAGGGTATTATTAACAAATTGACTTGACTTTCACTTTAAGGTTAAGTACAATAACTGATTGACTGATAAACTACTTAATGGATTATAAATATATAAATAATTTCTTATATAAGCATGTGAAATATTTTATCATTATTTGAATTAAAAATCAATTTATGGCGGGCGGCATGGATGATTTGCTAATTTTATAAAGTATTATTATATATTTTTATAAGTGCCTGATGTAGAGTATATATTACCAATGAAAATATCTGTTTCTTACACATTGAATTAAGTTTGGTTTTCACAATTGATTGCTAATTGTGGAACACTGCAATGGAAAAGTGTTTTGATTAGGGTTTTAGTTGCTGTAAATATTTATTTGTGATTAAAATGTTAACCCGATTGCTCATTGATAACCGGATGGATATAAACTGTAATAATTGAATTTTTTTCTATTTTATGTTTTATTTTTCTTCTCTTTAACTGATCCATTCTTCAGAAGTAATTTTTATAACTACTGAATATATCTGTATTTTCAGTAACTTTCTCTGAATTTAAAGAGAAAACAGCAATGTTAATTTTTTTTCAAAAAACTGGTGGCTGTTGCAGTCCTGTCTAAATTATAGTATAGAAATTTTGGCACAGAAAGGATTACAAAAAAAAACTGAAGGGTTTACTAAAAATACAAACCTTGCCCTTTCTTATGCTGAGTACAGTTCTAAGTTTATCATCTTTTAAAAGTGCACTAATAGCTTTAGTAAAAATTTCTGTCGGATTGACATTTTCAGAATAAACATATCTTAATCTGTTTATAGATTTTTATCACGTTAACTAAGGAACGTTGGCTTAGGTAATATTATTGATGATCTGAAATGTTTAAAAACCAATGTAATAATAATTTATTTTATTGAGAAAAATAGTTGAATTTCGAACAAAATACTTCTTAATTTTTAAAACTTAGCTTTTATCATTTTAAAACAGAGTGCTCCAATGTATTATAATATTAGTCAATGAAATTATTTTATACCAATTTTAATTTTTTTTATTTAACCGTTGACGTCTTCAAAGTTAGAGAAATGTTGTTGGTCTGCATAAAGAACAGTATTTTATTTTCTAAATGAGGAACAATCGTCTACAGTTTTTGATCAAAATCATTACTCGAAATTTTGTCTTTTCTAATCAGTTCATAAAAGACGAAGGTATCAGTTAACAAACATTTAAAAAATCTTCAGGAACTTTTCTCTTTAAAAATCAATACACTCGACGATGCTTGAAAATCCCTTTATTATCGTCCTCAATAGACATGGGGTAAAATGCTACTGATACGACTCGGGGACCAACAAGACAAGAGTAGTTTATATAGGACTTTGTAGCCGATGTCGAATCTGGCTACTGTGGGCCTAGCACTAACATTGTCGTTAATTTTACTTATTTTTACATCAAATGAAGGTTCGTGTTTGCATTTTTTATACGGCGGTAACGTCGAGGATTCGATAGGTGCGAGTTCTGATTTCATTCGTACTATCAATATTTAGTAAGTTGTGTAAAACGGTAGCCTTAATATTCCATTTGACGTTTGGATTCGAACGTAAAAGTAAGTAAAACTATCGAGAATGTTCGTGCCAGGCTCTCAGGTCCGTCCATAGGCATAGGCGTTCGTAGTCAAGTTAAATAAGGTTTAAAGTTTGTTATAAATACATTTAGTTGTTAAAATAAAACTGCACTCACACCAATGCAAAACTATTTATACACACAAGTACACAATTTACGTTAGTGTGTCAAAGAGTAATCGTGATGACCGTATGTATTAATTGTCAAATATGAAAATGTGGCTGCACGAAGAATTAAAATTTTGCACATAAAATCAGTATACGGTATGCAAGTCTTAAGATTTGTGGGCGAGTTGAGACCAGCCAGCTATTTGTAATGTATAAGAAAAGACAGTGGCACTCCAGGTCTTGAGAAGTGAAAAGTTGTACATACAGAGGAGTCGGTAACGATAACAGTGTCGCGTGTTTAATGGTTTTGTGCCAACCAAAAAGTGCCCAAGGCGCTTTATAGAAGTTCTCATCTTGTAAAATACTACTCAAAAGAGGCTCCAATCGTATATTCTATAATTGTAAACAAAATGGCCGAATAAATAAACTATTTATCATATTTATTTATTATTTATTGCTATTGTCAAATTATCTAGTTAATGACTTTTTATTTAATTTTATTTACATAAGTACAAAATTTTCGATATCTCAAAGAGTGGTACTATTACTATCCATCTGGTACCTACTGCCCAATTCACAATACCTTAGCCAAGTAACTTATCAAAAACTTTTATTAAACAAACACACAAACGGATTCTGCGTCTATCGCCCGGATTGAGATGTCAAAATGGACGCAAAAAATATTTTTGTTATCCATCTTTAAGGTGTAAGGTACAATAGATTCCTTTGAAATCCCCAAACTGATTCCTTATTTGTTTATTAAATCAAATATTTAAACAAGCCCAGCTTCTGTTAAAAATTTTATACGTAACTAGTTAAAACCCGCAACTTTTTCGGTGTTAAATTCAAGGGTTTTAGATTTTGTCCAAATTTCGATGGTCTTAAATCCTTTTCAAGGAGAGTCCTAATTCTTTTTTCCTTTTCATAAGAACTAAGAACCTTTCCTGGACAGTTTTTTTCATACGAGCATAACATGGGGTTTACCAGAGAGCTCGCAGATGCGTTGCCGCCCTTTGTGGAACGAGTATGCTCCTGCCTCGTTTCAAGTCAGCACCATTTCCGAAAATGAACTGTAACAATTTGCCAAATTAATTTCATGGCACAATAGCGGCCACGTGGCCTTTATTCTCCCACCCCTTGCCTAATGCTTGAAATGAATTGAAAATATGATACAGATTATATTGCGGTGCTCAATGGGAAACCATAGATTCTAATCACTTTGATTCATAAATAAATATTTTTGAATTAGGAACATCGCTGGGTCGTAATTGTATATTAAAAACTTTTACTAGCGATCACATCGTGATTGAAATTAGGCCACAAATCTGTAGATTTGCGTACTATATGCTTATTTAAAGCAATATGCAAAATTTCAATTCTTTGCACATCGATATTGTAACATTTGACAATTAATAATTTTTTAACGTCGTCTTAACTATTCTTTGTAGCAATCTTATAGTTAAAGGTATGCATGTGTGTGTAAATAGTTCAGCATTGGTGTGCGTGAGATTTTTTTAAAGCAATAGTTAAGTGTATTAATAGCTAATGCATAATTTATAAAAATATTAGCATTCGCACAATATCCTCTATATACACCATAATTGTGCCAAATAAAAAGGAATATAAAATTCCTCGCATTTTTGTAAAATGGAACAGAAAGTTTTTCACTTGTTATTATATAGATTAATATATTATCAACATAAGAAGAAACATTACATAACTAAAAAGACATGAAATTCCAAAGGAATTAAATTTAAAAGCATATTTTATAACAAATTCCTTTTTATTTTAACGACGAAAGATACTAAAGACTTTATTTTGAATTAGGAACGCGCTAAGTAATTTAGACATTTATAGAGTAACTTTTTTGTTTTTAGTGTAGTTTCATTTTATTGATATTTTTTACTTATTTTTTACTATTTTGGTATACTTACTTATTGATAAAATAGGCCCATATAAAATAGAAGTGTTAGAATTAGTCGTATTACATCATATTATGTACCTAACTCAAAAGATTGACACAGATTTTTTATTAGGAGAATAACCGATACTTAAAACATTAAAGAAATTTTTCTATGTATACCATACTACCAACATACACTACTGGATAGATTGTAGATGCGTTACCGGCTTTTGAGTAATGTTCGTATAACAAAGATTATTCAAATCGATATAATTCTATAGGATCCAAAAATTAGTCCCATTCTATTGTTAAAATCACACCGCCAAGTTACGAAACTTTTCGGTAAAATGCAACTGCTTTAATTAAATATTAGGTAATAAGTCATACATCTGCCATAACTAAGCAGATTGTATTATCACTTACCAGTAAGTGATATCATACTTAAACAATTTGTTGACAGATAATTAAAACAAAGGAATACTTTATTCAAAGGTTAAAAATAATTATCCGCCTACAAATATTGCACAAAAGTACCAGGAGCGCATAAAGTAATCCAGCTTTGATTATTGCAATGGAATACCTACAGTCGTTCACATTTATAAGCCGACCGTTTTGAGTCAACACGCATTTATTAGCAGCCCGCGCTCTACCGGAGTAATCCATCTTGAGATTCAATAAATGTTAACATAAGTTGAAAAATGTTCACTTATATTAGAGTAATTAAAACTTTTAGGTTTGGAAAAATTGATAAATGGTGTTCAATGAACAAACAATAAAAAAAATTAAAAAACGTATTAAAAAACAAACATATTATATATTTAAAAAATTGAAGAAAAGACCAATAAAATAAAAATAATGAGGAAAATCCAATGAGATAGCAAAACCACAGTAACAAAAATATCGTAGATATTAGATACTCAAAGGTACTCGTGATATGCTAAAATTTCTTTAATAGTTGCATATATATTATTTTACATTGAAGTATTTAGACTTTTTAAGTTTTTAATTGTAATCCTAAATTCAGTTATATTTTTCTGTCAGAAAAAAATCGAGTATTAGTAATTTAGTTTTTTATTATACTTTTGTATTAAATTTGCACCTGCGCAATATCCCATCCAGCAAATTTGATTTCACTTATTTTTCTGCTCAATTTGGCAGAATATTAATTTATGGTAACTGATTACGAGACAAATGACTAATCGCAATCATAATTTAATTAATCCATATCACCATCTATCGTTGTAAGTCGGAATTAACCTGACAAGCAGCCATTTTATAATAATATCAGACGACCATCTTGGATACCCTTTTTCGATTGTTTTTTTTTTATTTTTCGTTTCCCTTTTGTTTTATTTTAAGTCCGATTCACCTTTCATCCTGAAGATATCGGTCGCGTCTTGCCAATCTTTCGACAGTATAAAGAGAAGCGCAATTACCATAATCATAAATTATTGAACTTTTATTATTTTATCAGGTTTCCATTGTTGTCCAGACGCCATTTTATCTCCCTGTTAGAATACATAGAGACACTTATTTGGTCAAAAGTATCGACGTCTTTTATTTCATTGTAAAAAAACACAATTTATTTTCACTGACTGCGACATTTTCATCGCAAGATGATAACAGGAATACCACCTTTGACGGTTTGGGTTTATAGGAAATCGACGTCCATTAAAGCAAAAGATTTATGAACCCACCAGGCGCGAATCTTTATTAATGAGATATTTAATCTTAATATTTTATCTTTTATTGAAAGAAAAAAAATATTTTATTCTTTTATTTGTTGCTTCAAGGTGTTTGGTTGGAAGGAAAAAGATGTTGCAGAAAATCTTACTCATTTATTTGAAATAGAGAAGTTACCTGTGAAAGTATCAACTTATAAAGGCATAGACAATGAAAATGAATGCTATATTTGTTTTATGAGTACGATTGAAAATGAAGAACCACCTTCTAAATGGTGTAATAATCCTCGAAATGTACAGGATACTTTTAAACAACTAGAGTTCAAAACTTAACTAGTGCTTAATAATGAATGAAACTATTTAAAATATACACACGAATGCATAGGAAACAATTAAATGTTTCAAGCAACTTTGTCTATATAGTTCCCTTATTATTTTAGAAATCTTCTCCAAACCGTACATCCAATGAAGATGCGAAGTCGAAAGCTGAAAGCACCAAAAAATCTCCAGCAAAGGAGAAGAAAGAGGAGAAGGTAAAAGAAGTAGAAAAACGGCCAACAATGTCATAATTAAGCAAAGCACGGGAGACGGTTCGTGCATAAATAAAGCGCGTGACCCAAAAACGACTGCCTCCCGAACTATGAATTTCATCCGGCGTGTCAACAAAATGTTTAACTACACATGAAATTGGAAATGCAAACAACCCTTTATTCTCTCTCTCTCCCTCTCCCTATTAAAAGTTTTATATTAGTAATATAGAATATGTATGTTTTTCTATATCGTACAAGGTATATGAACAAGGTGGCCAGCCACCAGTCTCTTTTGGGAGTGATGTTGTGTAAGTTTATTTATTTGGTAGGTTCGTGGTTTGATGTTTTGTTGTAATTGTGGTAGTGGTATACAATGTTTAAATATTGTGTTCAGTTTTCACTTTTTAAAGATAGTTATATTCCACTTCGTTTTAACTAAGTTTGTAATAAACAGTCTTATCTATTTTTCGAGTAGTCATTTTAATTTATATTAAATTAATGAAATTTTGTCTGATGTGTACAGTAGACATATGGACAGCCATAATAAAACAGTGTTTCATTCTTAAATTTTAAAGGTGGTAAGAAAATCAGAAAATAAAAACATTTTCCGACGTCTCAGTATGTAACAAAATTATTTTTCAATTAGGGTTCAGATCAAAGGATGTTAAAATTAAGGAACTATGTAAAGGTCCATCGAAACTCTGTATCAGTATGAATATCACCAAAGAGAATTCAAACAAATTAGATCTTTGTAACAATACAAGTTTATGGATCGAATTCGACACTAATTACGATAGTTTTCAAATCGTTGACCTGCTGCTGGGGCAAAATTATACTGGTACTGTGTCTACTGTTTTTCTTCTCGACCCTTTTGGAATTTTTCAAGAGACGATAGGTATGGTGGCTTTAATGACATAAGATAGTATTAACAAATAAAACAAGAATACAATGATTGAAGTAACAAAAGACAATATTCAGAATGTTGTAAGTGAAGTTTGCTCTTTAGAAAGAGGCTCATATTTTTGTATAGACCCTACACTTATAGCACATTTTTTGGAAGTTATTCCACGTAGTGAAGAACGTACTTCAATGCAATCCATCTGGAGAAACTCCGAACTCTTCAATGTCTTTTTCAGTTTGTTTAATCTAAGTGTTGTCCATTTTTATTTTTTAAGCTGTTTAACCATTTAAAAGTCTCTAAGCAAGAAACTCTAAAATTCCTAATAAATTAGTTTCAAATATAAATATACCAATTACAGTGCTCCTTAATTATTTTGTTGTTTTAGGTATATGGCGCTCTCAAAGCAATAGGAAATGCAGGCGTCATAACGGACACAAGACAGACGCACAAACATATATTATTTTCACATCTATAATATGCGGTGCACTCTTACTCGTGAACGTCACAAACTAAAATAATAAAAAAAAAACAACATCTTCGTAAACTAAAACTAATAAGAGATCGAATTTCCTGCACACAATCAAGTTTTAAGCGAACAAAAAATTAAATCGGTTCATCCGCTTAAAAACTGTGACGTCACAGACAGACAACCACATAGATTTAAACAGGCTTACATACATATGTATATACAACATACATAGCCGGGAATTTGTTCCTCTGCTGCGGTGAGAGGTGAGATTTGCGTGGATGCGGTGGGAATGCACCTTTTTTTGTTTTTTTTTTATTATCTGTTAATAAGATCTGAATGATGTAAATTTGCTTAAAAAGAAAAAAAGAACAATATTTACTGAAACGTTGTTCTTTTTTTGTATTAAATACAGCGGAAATATCATCCATTAATAATTTATTTAATATCTTCAATTTTTTTTATATCTAACCGCTCTGTTGTAGTGCTACTGAATATCATACTTCTATTTATGTTTAAAAAATATATATTTTTTATTATTTTCAAGAATGAACCATTTGAAATCATAAAAAAAAAAAAAAAAAAAATATAATCGCCCCATATTATCAATACTCGGTAATACTGTCGACCGTTTTAATAATACGTTATCAGACTATTTCAGAAATTCCTATATAGATTTTTTATAGTTACTAAACAATAAGCGGTGGTTATTTATTTCTAATAATGATTAAATAAATAATGATAATAAAAAAATTGTGAAATTAACAAATAAATGCATTAGTACACTTTGTACTAATAATGTTCCTTTTTTCATTAATACGGCTATAGCCAAAAAATTGAATGGCTACATCCGTCATTTGTGGCAGCGTGTTAAACTGTTAAGTTTATTGCATTTCATAGTGTTGAAAATGAATCATTATTTTAATAGTTACTATCTACGTACCTAATTTTATTCATATTCAGTGATACTTTAGGTCTATAGTAGATGTAAGGGTGACCTTTTAACAGTGACAGATGGACCCATCTCTTCAAAATAAAATTATTAATAATAATATTACTTTATTAATCTAAATTTTTTACATAGATACATACAAAATTAAGAAAGTATAAAAAAAATGGCCTTTTGTATCCACCATAGATTGCTCTTTAACAATTAATGACAAAAATTTATAAAATTGCACAAAATGAAATGCATACCTTATGAATAAATACCTAAATTTGAATAGGTTCTCGAAAATAAGATTAAAAACAAAAAAGGAAAAATATCAATAAATTGTTTATTAAACGCATCAACACAAGTTCATTTTCTTCTATTCAGTTTTATCTGTAATTCGACCCCTGGGAATGATAAGGTTGCAAATAACAATTCGTATATTTGTGTTAACTGACGTCAATATTTTATTGATTTATTATTCAGTTATCTCTCGACCCTTAGTAGCACATTTTTATTTTCTTACCTCGGTTAAGTAATAAATACTTATTCCTGGGGTAAAATACTCTGAACATGCCATATCCCACGGAGCCAAAACAATAAAACATTTTGGAATACTTCTAGCCAGTACTTCATTATGCTTAAAAGGCCGCCGAGAGCGAAATGCTTCAAGTATTCAATCGTATGAGGAGCAAGCGAATTTTCACCTTGAAATTCTTCCATAAGTTTTTCTTGGGCAAGTTGCATAAGCTCTTCTTGAAAAGAGGAATCTCCGTTATCGCTTAAAAGTACTTTTACGAGAGGAGCATTGGCGCGACCATATCCGAGAACTTGTACGAGGACAGCTATGGCGTTATCGGAGACCTCAGAGAGATGAGCCATTAATAAGTAATCAATTAATTACAAAACGATTGTTAAGGGTTTTCTGGAGAGCATAACTGATTATAGTTGTATTTTGTTTAAATCTATAAGGGCATCAAGTTTTTGCTAATAATTAGCATTATACTTGGACTACACATAAATTGTAAAACCCAATCCATTTTTTTTAAATAATTGGAATTTTTTTATCTCTATACACACAGAGGCTATATGAAAAACAATCCAAAATTCTAATTCATAAATATTTTAATGTACATCCCCATGAGCAAGACTTCACAGGCGTAAAGTGTACGCGGAAATAAAAAGAGATCCCAAAAGATACGCCATAGAAAGGGAAAAGGAAAGATTACGGTATATTAAAAGGAAAGAACAGAAAAAACTTAAGTCAATATCAGAAATGAGTCCAAGAGAAAAGAAATTGCAAAGAAAACGGTGGAGAGAAAATGCGAGGAGAAGAGAGATGCGTTTACATGATGAAAATAGTGAATGATAGTGTAATAAATATGAGAAACCAGGGCTAAAATAATTTGTTAGCAAATTGGATACTTGCCAGGTTGCGCAATTCTCTGTTCGAACGACATCAGGTAATCGCTCTAAGCGCAATTGGTATAAGGTAGATTTTGCTGCAATCGCAAAACTAAGGTAATACAGAACATGCCGCAAAAATGTAAACATTTTGCTATATAATTGATACATTTACTGCCCTACTTTTTATGCTTGGGTAGGTGAATAGTTTTTTTTTCCTATATGATAAGGAGTAAACGCGCAAACGGCTGACCTTCTAGAGTAAGACCCTTGAACAGATTTACTGTATTTTGTAAAAGCTGAAAGTTTGTCAGCGCATGCGCTTACGGGTAAGAACAGTGGCCCATTATGAAGTTTGAGTAACCGTGGCTTTGGCGAGTATATGACACTAAAGGTGTGAAAAATGTGAATTTATATTTTCACGCCATTAGTATCACAAGCTAAATAAATTAAACTGAATCCACGCTGTAGATTCTTCGTGAAAAAACGGGTACATATAAATCATAAACTATGCGAATTGATTAAAGCAGGGATGAATACTTAATAATGACCATAGTGTTTCAACGCTCATGATACGCCAATTTGTCGCTTGTACAATCAAATGCACAGCGCTAACAGCTTAATGACAAACACACGACCATAATGATTGTGGTAAGGTCTCCCTTCCGTTAATGTGGCAACATTAAAACTAAATTTAGAAATTCAAATCATCACTTTAAATAAAGCAGTCAACGACGCCATTGCGATGAATGTCTTTTAAAAAATTCGCTTATACTGTACAACGTGACATTCTCAATTTTGTTTAATTGACATACTTTAATACTACATTATGCGTTAATACAAACAATAGATTAGTTGAGATAATTAAGAAGTAATTAATATTATACTAAATGACTGCAAGTCAACAAAACTTTAAATATAAATATTTCAGCGAAAAACAAACTTTTATGTGGTTAGTTTTTACTCTTTATGTACCCATATAAATTTTGGCGCCAAAACGCTCCGAATTATAATGGCGTTATTATGACGTAACGTCTTACCAAACAAAGAGCTTTACTTGAGCGCGACTGGAGTGTACTTTAGCAAAAAAAATTGTTTGGCTTGATGTGAAGTCATGCGCTCAGATTGCTGTCCGGTGTCACATGATTTATGTCTTTAATTTAATTGATTCATATTTTCAAAATACCAAACCGTCTGACATATTTTAGTAATTCAATTTGATTTATATAATATCTAAACCTCTATCAAGCCTCTACCTAGAAAAAAAAATTCTTGGGATTTATTTTAGTTGTAACTGCCTTAGTGAATCGCCGAATTGAATAATGTCTTTCATAGCGCCTTATAAGATAGACGTTTGTATTGAGTGTAAAGAACATTCACATGCACACATATGATTAAAATGCAACAAAAAAAAAATTAACATGAAAGTACAAAGAATCTTTGCTGTTTTCTATGATTGATGATTTGGAGTTTGCAAGTTTCATTTATTTATTTATTAGGATAAATAAATAAAAAATGGCTTTTTGACTGGACTACACAACATTTATTAAGACAGTATTGAATTTAGATTTTTTTTAAAAATCTAATCGGTAAATTAAAGTTTTTTCAAAGCAGGACATGTTATGCGTTAACACCATATACACATGGATTATATTTAAACATAACTTCAATATTTAGTACTTGTACTTGGAATACAACTTGAAATAATTTATTTTACATACAGAAATATTAACAAATACTCAATTATACTGACAGTTTCCTAAAAATAAACAGCTCATAATTAGTATTCTTATTAACCTTGAATCGTTTAATGCATTTTGAATACATAACATAATAAACTTTTTCTGTTATAAACAATGATTATAATCACGTTCCCATATCATTTCAAAATAGCTACACAATAGAAACAAATTTATATTAATCTGCCAATTAAAGTAACGTAAAAAATAATGGGTAAACTTATTAAGAGGTATTCTCATTATATTTCTCTTAGGTATTATAATTAAATACCTTTTAAAGGACAAAACAGTTAATCAACTCTTATTTCGGTCATCATACTAGTAACGCCATCTATCCTAAAGCGCGGTAACTAAACGGGCAATATTACTGAAGTGTACTGTAACTGACATTTTCCGCATTTATTTCACTATGCTATGATCTTTATTATTGTATATTTATAAATTATTATTTTTTTAATTTATCCAATAACAGGATATATACAAACAAACGGGATACACGAAAAACCTGACTTAGTAATTTCAGGATAAATAGATTTTCCAAAAAGCTTTATTTAACAACGTACATAATGCTTTCTGCAAAATATTTTTTTTTATTGGAGATTATTTATATAGTTCTAATGGTGTAGTAAAAATGAGTTTAGGAAGTCTAACACGAAAATAATGGTCGTGTGTTTGCGGAGGAAACGTCGGTGTGATTATATCTGCTATAAAATCTGTATAAATGCTTTATCTACTAATACTGATATAGTATATCCTTAAAAATTGACCAATTATACATATGTAAAACGCTGTATATTACAAATCTATATATATATAAATGAATCGCAAAATGTGTTGGTAAGCGCATAACTCAACAACGCCTGAACCAATTTTACCAATTCTTTTTTTTAAATATTCGTTGAAGTCCAAGGAATAATCGCCGAGAAAACCCTAAAAACAGCTTTTTTGCTTTTTCCCATACAAACATTTTTTAACTAAAATGCAAAATCAATTTGAACTTTATCGCTATTCAATAAAGTTAATATTAAATTACAAGCACTCACTCTTGTCTAAGCAATGTAGGTGTGTTGCTAACATCATCATACAAACATTTTTTAACTAAAATGTAAAATCAATTTGCACTTTATTACCGATGCACAAAGCAGAAATGATTCGTAGTCATTCGTTATTTCTAATAATACGGGAACGGGGACAGGGATGATAGAGGATAATAGAAGTAAATAGTAGGCCATACCGGACTGCGGTTCTCCTCTATTATAAATTTATTCTATATAATTTATTTATATTAATGTTTATTAATTATCCTGAGCTAATAAGTATTTAATTATATACGTTCGCTTAAAAATATTTATACGGATTATATATTTCACCTTAATATTTATATTCAATTAAATTACAGTTAGCAGTAAGTTGAGTAAAACCTGGTCAGCTGATGCATTTGAGTAGACATGTTTAAGCTTTAGGTAGGAGCGTAATAATTTTCAAAATAATTGTCTGTTATGTTGTTAATAAAATACAAAATGTTATAAAATAAAATACAATTAAAGGATTACTATTTATATTGTTTATAAAAAATGGTTAATAACTTACAACAAGGATTTTCATAACTGTGTGACCTATATCTGTATACAATGGGGGTCTGTTTCTAATTGAAACAAGAGGGCAAGGATAATATCGATACTCTGCTCCAAGTCTCAGAACAAGTCTTAAAGGGAAGAGTCTTGCCCATGGAGTTTCCCATCTGAAATAAATCAAGAAATGCACTTATCAGTAGAGCGTGATAATACCCCTTCAATAAAGACTATAATAAAAAATGGTGGGTTTTATGAAAGAAGCTTTGAATTTGAGGGTGAAGAAGCGGACATTTACAAAATTGTATTGTGATGTTAATGTCAATTGAGTTAAGAAATTGGAATTTTGTTAAGCAGTTGTAATTGTGGATTATTTATATAAAATTAAATTTAAGGAGCTAGATATGAATAAAAAAGTATGTCTCATATCATCAGGCATATTAACGAAATCATCTTTACTCTGTGGAGGAAACTTTGTCTACAATATACGAAATATATATGAAATATATATGAAAGTATAGGCCCAAACAATATAGTGAATAGACTGAAGTTCCATTGGACCAGGAAGTACTGATGGCATCATAATCCATATTACATTGTTTTGTCCTAGTTCAGTATCTTGTAGAAGTGAACATTTGAGGGAAGAAGTATGTGCATCTAATTATAAAGCATTTCTACTGACAAATAACAGAACAGTTAAAAAGTGCATCTCAAACTTTAAAATGAGAGTGGAAAAGAGAATCCAAAGCATCGGATCTAAGGAACAATGGCATGGAGCAAGACGTTCCCTTCCAGATCAGCAAGTTCCAATGGGCACTCCACGAGGCTAGGACCACTCTCAAAATTGGGGGAAGAATGGGAACAATCCATAAATTCACCCGAAAAACAATGCTTATGAATTTCAATGTATTTTAATCAGTTGAAGTTAAATAGAAACGCGACCTGGTATCCCACGTTCCAAGTTGCACTAAAGCGACTGTGTTGATCCCTGTACAGAAAGGAAACTCCTGCAGACAAGCACAAACTATGGTACTGTCTTTACTACTTCAAAATGCAAAGAATCTTACTACTTCATAAAAATTATTGATATATTAGTTTTTTTACTTTTCAAATATCAAATAAAAAAAATTATAAATATTGTTTATTTCTAGTAATAATCTTGAGTTATACCAAAATGAAATTCTATAATCTGAAGGAAATTACAATATTTAATGTGTTTGAATTTTTTTTTAAAAACCAAACAAACGAAAAAATTGGTTTTTCCCTGTTTGATCATTTTTCTTCAGCCGTTTAGAGCTGTTTAAACTCTTTTTTTGACCACACCATCATGTTAGAAAAATCTTTTACCCTTTGGTATTCAATTATTTTATCTGCCTAGCAAAATAATTCTGAATTGAAAAGGAATTTGGTCACAAATGGTTAGTTAGTTTTGCAAGGCCATTACATTCCACGTCTATAATTTTAATAATTTTGTTAATAGCCGCGAATCGATCCTACACTAACACAATGTATCTATTTATAACTAAATGACCCAGTGAACTTCGTAGTACTAATGTGTATTGAAAGTATAACAAATTTGCAATTCCTTTACAAAAGTAACAATTATGATTTTACTGCTATTATAACTATGTGTTGAGAAATACAAATTTATTTTTTTAAATCAAGTCCCATTTTTGAGTTTTTATAAAGTAACAAACAGAAATTATTTCTATTTGTTGACAAATTCAATTATAATTATAAACAAAACCAAAAAAAATGGCATATGATGCAGTCGTCGAGTTATTTAGGAATTTTAATATTTTAAACATTTCAGCACCTATAATAAACATGTATAAGGTTTAATTTTATTTTTATTTTTAAAGTTAATAATTTGATCATAATTAAAAAAATAGATTAATTAATTAATTGCTATTGTTTCATTCGTAAATAGATAAACCTACTTTCGGAGAATACGGATAGTAATTTCGGAAAGTGGCAATAATGATGAACAACCCTATTATCCTGCTATCCCCAAATGGCGACATAATCTCCTTTTTGGCCTATGCTCTTCGTCCGATGCTGATCTAGTTTGTTTTTCCCTTCTGAATAATAGAATTTATTGAAGCCTGCAAAATAGTCATTCACTTCTGCAATCCCTCCTCGTTTGAATAAAATCTTTTTAACACCAGCCTTTCTTTATATTGAGGAACAAATAATAGCCGCTTTAATATAGCATCAAAATAATAGCCTTTAAGAAAGTAATGTTTAATCAACACACGGAATTCTTTTTCATCCATTTGTTGGAAAGGTGGTCCATCGTAGGATTTTTAAACTATTAAATGCAGAGACGAAGTTTTCCATGTTTGACAGGACATGCTAAAAATTTTCAACTCATCAGGAAAATTGTTTTTCAAATCGGACGGATTTTATATAAGCGTGTCTCAATAAAGTATCTTTTATTAAAGTAATATTAAAATATTTTTTATTTAAAAAAAAAATTTCGTATGAGAGTAATTACAACAGCTACCTGAACATAATAAATATATTTTCTTTGAAAAAAAAAGAAATCCTGCTTTGGAAAAAGTGCTGATTAATTTCCTCATACGTATTTATTAAAAAAAAAAATATGAAGAACAAGATTCTTTTACGATAAAGTTTGCAAACAACTGCCTAAGCTAAGTCAGAGCGTTAGATTTTTTTAACGGATACAGAAAAGTTGTAGAAACTACATAGATAACACGCGAAAGCGATTGTTGGAATAAAAGAGATGCAATCACATTACATATAAAGATATGACGAATATATTAATTAGGAAGCCATGTGAACATTTGAACGCACGTCGGCTCACACGATGTCATTATGGACATTAAGTTTGTCGCAAACTGGAACTGGTTGTCTCAAATAACACGAAATAGTTCGTTTACCTCATAATTACTCTCGTGAACTCGACAAGTGTTAATAAAACAAGCCAGTTTTGCGTCACGTCGTTAGCCGGCTAGATCTAATCGGGCTAATGCCGGTTATAGCTTTCTTTAATTGGCTGCGATTATAAGAATGTTATAAGTTCAAAAAAGCTCGCCACATTCCATTTTTCTCAAAGCGTATTAACCATGACAACTTTGTAAGTAATGTTTCTGAAAGTGATTTATTTTTTTGAATATATTTAACTAACCCATGATATTCAAGTCTAAATTGACGCTCAGTTGTCTATTAGATAACCCAAGAAGTTTCTAAGCTGGAAGCGGTATCTGCAAGAACGGACTGCATTGAACCAAGACGGCTTACGTTCTCATGACCTTTACATAGGAATTAAGCACTACTTTTGTCAAATTTAAACAGTTAAATTGTTTAAAAATAAATTGTCATTTTGATATAAATTAAAAATACTAAAGCTAATCAGAACATGTTTAGAATATAATTCATAGATAAAGCAACAGAATGCGGCGCGTGCGTCGCGGCGCATCCGTGCGATAGCAGCTTCCGTCGGGGCGCCGGGGCCCTTACTAACAAACCATTGACGAATTCAACAATAACTCCTCTTCCCCGCGAAGTTCTAGGGACTGGTTATTAAGTTTGGAAGTTCATTGCGGCAATATCTATCCTGTCTATATGTGGCCTACATTTTCTATATTAATTATAAATAGATTTCGCTCTGCCTCTATGTCTGTCTGCGAAATTTTCGTAAAAGGGTAAAGTTTTCGCTTCACGTACTTATATATAAGTAAATAGACAGGTAATGTTATAACTTTGAATTTTACTTAAAATTATAATATATATATAGCATGACGTCTTCAAGATTTTACAAGTTGTTTGACAAATTCCCATAATAATTATAACGGAATTAGTGTAATGAACGATAATGCGCTCTTCATTAATCGACAGTTGATAAACAAATTGCTACCAGCTCTGCATCTCCTCCCCCTCTCTCCCCTCCCCCTCACTCCCCCTGACTCCTCATCACATCGCCACACGACTGCGACGTGGACACGTTTGATGTCTTCATTAACGTCTGATGCACATTTTATTGACTTAAGGAATATCTCAAACTACGAAATAAATTATATCCTATTAAAAAGTACAAATTTCGCAATATTATTTATTAAATTGCACCTACAATAATATTATACATAAGTAGTGCCCGCGACTTCTTCCGCGTAAAATTAGGTAAAAAAAAATAGATTCCATTTCAGCGTGATGATATATACATATATGTCCTCCATAAATAGGCTATCAAACACTGAAAGAATTTTTCAATTGGACTCTAACTGTTTGAACGGGAAATTTTATGGTACTATTTGCTAGATTCTCTTAGTTTCCTTTTTAAATTGATCTTGATAGGCTCTATTCCAATTAGAACCTGATAAGATGAGTTTATAAATGCAAGGAAGATTTAAGTTTCTCTCTGTGATTTTTAAAGAACTACCTCTTTTAACTTTGATGTTGAACTTTTTTCGGAAATCAGCTTGGACTTTGTCACTGAGCTGGATTTTTTTTACTATTGATAAATTAATAGTAAAAAAAAAATAACTCTTTAAAGTATTCAATTCACGTTTCTCATGGATTTCTGTAAAGTATTTTCTAAGTTTGTCATTATAACTGCCTATAGCGCGTCCCACAGTTTGACGTCATTTGGACGTGTTCAGGGAGCCTTATCAGGTGAATGCACTTGCAATGTCATTAATCAGAGAAGTACGTAAGAAGGGAAACATCTTAATTTACATGTAGAATGAATTATTTGTCTAATCTAATATGGAAATTTTATTAATAAACGTTCGATAACTAAAGCGTTAATGTCGTGTATGTTATTCTTTTATTGCATCAATATTTAGGTTTGCCCTCTCGCTTAATTACATACAAATAACATAATGTGCTTATTATCAAACACTACTTTTTTCCCTTAATCACAAAGGAAACGAATACTATTAGTAACTTTAAAAATGCAAAAATTTAAAAAAAGATAAGGTCTTTTTTATTTTTTTTCACGTTACCAATTAAAAGAAATCCGTTTCTCACGCATTTAATTGAGGCCATTAAAAATACGCGTATAAAAATCTCTCGAAAAAACAAAAAAAAGGGGTTACTATTTTGGCGAAACAAAAACGGCAAGGTTTGATTTTGTTATCTAGTTTATAATATGAAATCGCTGTCAAGACGAGATGGCGATGTTTGACACACTGCACGAAAGGATGCACAGCCAGTATATACACTGTAGACGATGTTCTAGTACGTTCTAAAGTCAGTCATAATCATTGATATAACAAAATATGACACGAAAACTCAAAAAACAGGTAAAGTTATGCGCATTCACGGTGCTGGGAATGTTGGCAGCCCCCCCCCCCCAAGCCTTTATAGACGCGGCGCGGAATTATTTAGGAGTCTCCCGCATTTAATACATAGATAGTAAAATCTGAACGAAATAAATAACACTCGTAGTCCAATCTCGGTTGAGGGTTCTGCATGATGAGATTTTTTCATCAAAAAGATGTACTTCCTAATAACCCATGATAAAGAAAATGTGGTTAAATCTGTATTGTTGCGTGCACGTCGTGTGTTGAGGCGCAACAGAATATCAAAGCAGGCGTGCTTTGGTGGTGGCGGTTTATTTACCGCTAAAATTTATACCATTATCTATTACTTACCTGTAATACCATTCATGTTGAACAGAATTTCTATCCTTTTCAGTTTTGTAACTCTTGCAAAGAAACTTAATATATTCTATTTTTCGACTCCTGGAAAAGTACTCAATGTCTATTTTTTTTTATTAAGTATTCACTTAGATAAACTGCCGCCCATAGATATCTACACAACCAAAGGCTTCCAGATGCGTTGCCGGCCTCTGAAAAGGGGTTTACGCCACTGGGAACGCTCACAAACCGACATAACTAGCATGACATGACAGCACTGCTGCTTCACGCCAATCATTAAGAAAGAGTATTGGTAGCTGGACAAGTCGGCATAATTCGGCGGCAAACCAAAAAGACTGCAAGTGTGGCGGTACCTTTTATTAGGTAAATAGATTGACGAAAAAGGATGCGGATACTACTGTCACGGGCGGCGTAAGGGTAGTGACAATAGCAGCTAGGACAGTCCGGGTTCGTGTACCCGTTGTGAATCAGATCAGGTATCGCATAGATAAAAATCAATCCTCTGGACATAGGAAGATTATCTCTTCTTCTTCTCTTTGCAAATGAAACACTTTTAACGATGAATTCATTAATTAATCCTAATTACTTTCTGTTACTTAAAGTATAAACATACCTTGTTCCATAAGGCTTTTGCCATTAAAAATCTCTGCATAATCAGCGTATAAAAATGTTAATTTTATTTATTTCGCTTACAAATTGTATAACTACGAAAAAGTTCGGTAAAAAATTCCTTCTTAATACATGCAGATGAGGTAGATTAAATACTGTTATGTCTTCTGCTAGAAAGAAAAACGCGAGACGGATAATAAAGTCGGATTAAGTCGGGTTTATTTTTAGTATTTTAGCGTTCCAGGGGAGAGAAAACAGAGCAAACTTGTAGGCCGCGGTACAAATTGTTGGCATTTGTTTTACGTTAAATAAATTGAACCGAGACCTTGCGGTGAAATTGTGTTTTATTAATACGGTCGGCCTACATAGTTCGTTGTGTCATTATATATGTTTACTGAAATATTACATTATTTGTGTCTGCATTATATTGAATAAATATTACCTTGTTGTAGAATGTCGCGTAAAAAGGTACTATATGAGAATCTTTACTTAATTCTTCTACCTTCTATAGGAAAGAACTTTCTATTTATATCATTTGTGACTACAATGTATACAAACGGAAATTTTACTTTCTTAGGGGCAAAATTATATAAAAGACGCACATATGTACATACATTTCTAACCAAAATTAGAAGGTATCTTTTCCGACATTTCAATCATTCGAAAAGACATTTAAAAATTCAATAATTGATGATAATTAACAACTAATGTTATAACGGGTAACAAATAAAAAATGTATATACATTCAGTAATAAGCTATTTATCAACCCTAACCCCTAAAACACAAACAGAATAAAAGGGTGCAAATCTCTTTATTTTCCTTGCAAATAATATTAACGTCGGGGTTAACAAAATAAAGTGCAGACAGAGAGTTCGTCTTACAAGAAATGTAATCTTTTTCGGGCGCCCACCTCGTCCTTTCCATTAAAATTCTTTGTGTTATTTGCACACTACGCACCCAGCAGACGCTATCTTACCCGAATTTTGGCTCTTCTGCTATTAGTCAAATAGCCAATCTCTTTTATATGCTTTTTCATAAAGTGTGACACTGGCCAAATATTTAAGAAATAATAATTTTACATGGTACGTTAGTCAGAAGGTCATCTATTTGAAGTATATGGAATCAGACCAAATCTGCATTTTTTATATAATCTTTTGACTTTTCTTTACTTCCTTTTCTTTTAACACTCCCAAAATAAGGGGATTAAAATAAAAGAAGCAGAGATAGTTCAGCTATATCTGAGATTTAATGAGACTAACGAACAACGATTGATTTTTAATTATATATAGATAGATAAATGCTATCTTTTATTGT
>JANCMC010033613.1:55913068-55975773 GCA_024363005.1 Charaxes varanes | reverse complement strand
AGAGCAAGCAAATACTGTATTGGAAAAGTTTCGCTTATACAGACATCAGACATAGTAGCGAAGCGACCTCGGGTGATCCTGGTTTAAATCGTGGCAATGACATTATGAGATGTTTTCAAATTTTTTATACAATAAATACACGTCTTTTAAAGTATATTAATTAAAAAATAAACAATGTGACATCAGTACGTGTCTACTAAATCGTACGAAAATATCAATTAATTTTCCCTTTTCAGTTCCTTGGCGTTATAAGAAGGCGTTTTTTTGTTATTTAAAAATTATTCGTCTTTTAAACCTTCCTTAATTACACAGCCGCAACAACGCGTGGTCGGGTCTGCTAGTTTTTTATAAATTCTCACATCGCCGTTAGGGAAATAGATATACGTATTTATCACCCACCGATTCATATCAAGACATAACAATTTGTGTACAATAAAATCTAACGGCCCACTTATTCAGTTACGAACTCCCCTCGTTTTATAACCCAAACGATATCACTCTATCACTTAATCGTTCATAAAACTTCTTTATGCAGAAGAACGTCTCCGCTCGCAAATAACACTCACACTTAGTTTATGCCCCGAGAGAACATAACCGACAGTTGGGGTATGGGGGAAAATGGTAAATAGGTGCCTGTGGGATGTTTTATCAAAACGGTGCTTTACCAATACTAGTAAAAACCAAACGAGTAATGTGAGGATAATAAGAAAGAATTAATAGAAATTGACATTCATAATGGGTAGTCTGATTTAATGAAGACAACAAGTGATACCATAGACGACAATATATTTTATAGATATTACAATGCTCGTTGTTTGTTTGGTATTGCAAGGCACAATAATATTTTCTGTGTACAGTTACCATACATTATACCTACTATATAAATGTGCTTACTAGAAGACCCGGCAGACGTTGTCTTGCCCGATTTATCGTCTGACTAAGTCCAGTACCAACATCATCTCTAGGAAGTATTTCGAAGATGCGATCAACTTTGCGTCTTTTAGTATTTTGTTTTGAATTTTACCTTCCCAGAAATAAAGGCAATATACAGGAGTCAAATGGGCTGGTATAGGTTTTTGAGTTAACAAACCTAGTTAAAATTACATTCCGACAGCTAAACCAACATCCGGGTCCCTCTTCTTTGCAAACCATCTACGAACCCCTTGGATTACACATACAAAAATCCATCCAAGTCGGTTTCGATGGAGAAGAGTGACAAATGCTGACAGACGATTTTTATATATAAAAATAATTTAAGATGTTTTCTTTCCTTACTGTTCTGCATGTATATGCAGTACAGTAGTAACTGTACAGTTTTTAGCAACAAATAAAGAAAATATTTATTCATTATTCGAACATTACCCGTTTACGAATATACATATAAAATTTTCCTTTTTTCACGGCCTAAAGCGATGTATCTCTCAATCGTTCATAAAACTTGTTTAGGCAGAAGAATGTCCTCGCTCACAAATACCACTTATGTTGAATTTATTTTGTGAGCAGATATAAATAAAGAGGGAGGGAGGGTTCCGAGGAAATTGTAAGTAACTGGTGAGAACGGTGCGGCTAGTTTTACACGGAGCCTCCTCCCGTTTCCGAGTGGTGCGTGAACGACGGATGGAAGGGAACTAATGGACACACATAAATCTCGGTTGTCGTACCACCTAATACTCGACCTAACATAGCTTTACGTAGGCGATATGAGATCTTACAAACATTTTGTGGCCAAGATATATGTTAGAAATGTAACAACAACAAAATTCCGAAACCTGGTATATTTATATAATGCAAACACTTTTAGATATGCCCTAACGTTGTAAGTTATTTTAAAGCCTTTACTATTAGTACACATAACGATAGCCTATACCTACCTTATAAACTTTTGAGCTATCGAAGAATTCATTGCGCATTTGTCTCTTCACATATTTAAACAAAAAACACGTTTATTCCTAAAACTCATTATTTAAAAACCTCTGATTGTGGAGTTCTAAGTATGACAAAGAGGCCATCTAAAATTTAGCGTTTCTTTACATATCGAAAGGAATGAATTTACAGCCAATTCTCACACCACTGTCTGTTGGACACCAATATAAGCCGGCAATCCGTAAGAAACGTATACGCTATTACAGTTAAGCCTTTCGGGCAATATCTCGAGTACAGACAGCGAGATGGTATAAATTACCCATGTCGGACATCCCTTATAAATATGTAATAGCCGCGAAGTCCCGGCCTCTTTCAGTTTTCATATAATATGGACCGGACATAAATTCGTTATGCAATCCCGCTACATATTGTATAGAAACGCGCGACTCGACTGGGATATTCAAACGATGGAATTACGTAAAAGGAGAATTGTAATGTGTTGGATCGATTGTCATATTCATACGTAAAAAGCAATAGCATTATCTGGGTGAAGATATAAAGTGTACCCAAGAAAGCAATAAAGTTACATGGGTAAGATATGAAAACGTTATTAAGGCATTTTTATTACTGTTTTATGTTGAAGTCGTGTTTATTATAATTTTAAAAATTTTACGTCGAGCGTAAAAAAATATAAATTTTTATTTTATATATTTTATGTTACAACGATAATTTCAATTTTACACTTTAAACATACGATTTACCTTTATATATACATGTTTCATAAAAATATAAGTTAGGCACACGAAAAGCTATTTACTAAATGTTGCACACGTTAAAACCATGACAATGAGGGCATCTTTGTCATGGTTAATATGGGAAATTAAATTAATTTTTGAAAACCGTGTTAAATCTTAGCACACGAAGTAAAGAGCACTTAACTTGAACTATCCACTTGTGCGGCGGTGAGCGGTCAAAGGCAAGTGTAATCCGGCCTTTGCCGCTGTTTCTTTGCCCTTTACTTGCATATTCTCTTGAGAATATAATTTTCATTTTTATCAATTAAAAAATAAATAAAAACGGCTGCTTTGGGTGTACATTTTGTTTTCATAAAGACTTTTGTCTCCTACCTAAAAAGTTACTTAAAGCTCAAGATTTGAAATCATTAAACACCACTCTCTCAAAGTGAAGTTCAGATTACCTTTAATAACGTCCAATTATAAATTGAAATATAATTAATAAATACACCAGTACAACGCCACAATTACCTGTTATAACAATGTGTTAATTGTGATAACCTTTTACAGCAACATTTAATTTAACTTTCCTTGGGTACAGCTCCCACCGTAGAACCGAGCAATAATAATTACATGTTTTACGTTAAAATATCATTTTGATGTATGTTTCATTTTACCTTAATGTAATTTCTATATTACTTAATGGCGTACCTGTTGTAAGGCTGTGTTCACAACGATATATTTTAAGTGATGTTTGTGGTTATTTCTAAATTCAATTCGATTTTCTGAAAGAACTTAGAACGTCATCATCATTGCGTATGGCATCCTGCATGGATTAAAATTTTTAGTCCAGATCCCTTAACCACGCCTCTGCTGCTGCTCAGATATGAGTGCTACTCAGATATGCCGCCAGGGAGTAGACGGAGTGGGCACACGTTCACAACATGTGGCAGGGTTTGATCTGGTGCTCCGCAGTCACATTGTGGTGAATCTATTAGTCCCCATTTGTAAAGGTGGTGATTCGATTAATGACTTTTACGGTTTACCATTATTTGAAAAAATAACATACATATATTTACCCATATTAAAAATATTTCTTTTTTCAGTTTTTGAATCAAGCAAATTGGATCAAGATGTCACGATTAACATCAACTACATTCACGCAAAAACGCCCGTAACGCCAGGTATGTTGTCACCTTTCTACTTTTTTACTTACTTTTTCTTCTTTCGGTTCTTAAACACTATTAAAGTGTTCAGAAAGGAAAAATTGGAAATTTTTGTTATCTAAACATCGAAAAATACATTGGTTCATAGCGAGAATCGAACCTGGACCTACTGAATATTGTCTGGCCCGATCAAGCATTTTTGCAACTGCGCCACCGCCGCGTTACACTATTAAAAGTAACAATTACATATTTCTAAAAAATCTCTCAGGCCTTATCCCATACTAATGTGGGGTAGGCACATAGGATTTTAACCTTTGAGATTAGGTTAAAACTTTTTACGGCCGGCCGCCTATCTGACGCCTTCCCTTATTGATCTGTGATTGATAAAGAAAATAGTTTTTCGATACTCATGCCCAAAACGGGTACAAAGAAAAAAAAACGTTTGTACGCAAAATGTTATTCTGTTGTCATATTTACTTAAAACTTAATACATCTACTTCTTGATGCTAATAATGAAATATAAAACACAAAACGTATCAATATTAACTCCTACAAAGGAGTAATGGGGTAGTTTAGTTTACATAGAGAAAATAATTTCTTGAAGGAGAATGGTAAAAAAATCTGTATTAATTGAACATTTATTCTAACCTCTAGCCTGAATAAAGCATATGAATGAGACCTTAGCCTGAATAAAGCATATGAATGAGACCTGAGAGCTAATACAAGCGCCCCATTTGTTCTGCTGTATCCCGGCTCCACCTCGGAGCGTGATTGAAAACGCCTGGACCAGATCTTCCACTCCGCGCAGTGCCCTCTGTTGACAAGTAAATTGCTTCCTGGATCATGTTGGCAGCCGAGAATCTAAAAAGGCGGCGCTGAACGGCGGTGGGCTGAATCGAAACGGCCGGGATAAGCCCGTCCCTACGACCTCCGTCATGCCGCGCTCTCGTCGTGGCTCAACGCCGGTGTACCGGCCACCGAGGTCGCCGAGCGCGCCGGGCACTCGGTCAAGGTCCTGCTCTCGGTCTACGCCTCGTGCCTCGACGGCGAGCGAGCGGCCTACAACGCCCGCATCCAAGAACTGCTCGGCGAAGGGTGACGATCTCCATGGACGTTCTGGGCCGCGACTGGGCCGCGACCACCGCCGCACGCCCGGCCACCGTCACAGCGCCCCACAAATAGAAGTATATCAAGTACCAAATTTAAAAGCAGAATATATTATTATGAACAGTAAACAAGAAAGACTTTTTGTTAGTTCGGAAAGATTTGTAAATTTCATATTTTATAATGAAAAGTAATGATTTGCTAATTTTTATTTTGACAGCTACATTATTCTTAATGATTATATACTACCTATTATTCACAGTGGTCTTGAAACCCCGGCAAGTATAGTGAAAATGTGGAGAGGTAGACTCAACGTAGATTTTTTTGGGATTGCTAAGAGTTTCTACTGCTCTGAGTGATGCTAGAAGTAGCATTAGCTGCGATCTCCCTCTGCTCCTGGACCTGACTCCGGTAAAAATCAGCTGTATATTATATATATATTATATCACGTCTACAGGGGTATGAAAATTCTAAAAACGGTATGACATGGCCCAGCCCAACTACAGTCTCTTGTCTTTTCCCATGCTTTCCCATTCACAAATGTTGACCCAATATTCAATTTTACTCTCCATTTTCAATGTTGCGCTCACTGAGGATTTATGTCTTGTCTCGATGAGTTACGAAACGTTTTAGGTGATACGATTCCAGATAATATACTAGTATAATCAGTGCTCAAGCATAAATTTAATTATAACAATGCTTTGGATGAAATACTGAACAATAAAAGTCGAGATGAGGAAAAAAAGAAGCCAGAGCCGCCGATTCCACCTCCTGCTGTTATTATTGAACCTGTCAAAATACCGGTAGTAACAACACCTAAAGTCATTGCTACAAAAATTGAACCCAACAAAGCGGCTGTGAATAGCCTATTTAATTTCTGACTAATTTATTGTTATTGTCAGATGGTGACCTCCATTTGTATGGTAGAGACTGTACATTTTTACTAAGCCAACGCCTATACAAGAAGGAGATTTGGCTCAGACCTCGCTCAACCGCCCTAGGAGGGTCTGGAGATCTCACAGAGTTCATCTATAGCTTTTAACACACCAAATAATTTTTCTGCCTCAGCCTGTTTTGAACACGGAACTTTTAAGTACACCAACACGGCACTCTACATATTGACCAGAGAGGCAGTCGATAAACCGGCAACGCTAAGCAGACAATAAAGAGACAATCTGTCCACTGCGATGAGCCGCCCTAATCCCGACATCAAACAGTCGCTCAGTCAATACTGATTCAATCCCCTTCAGTCCCCGGCTCCCGGGATTACCAGATAATCCTCGGAGCTGGAGCGGGAGCACAGGCCTCGTGAGCCGGCAATCGCCTCGGGGGATTATCGGCAGATATCTTGAGATCACTTTTAATTTTTCTCAGATGTCGGATGAGCCAGGCGGCTGTTACCTATAACACAGGCATTAAGTCTACCTTAGGAACAGACGTCCGTGTGTCATATAGTCCTGTATATATTTATTTATTTATTATAAATAGTAGGTTGTGAATTTGGTAATTGTAATAAAGCGTAAAGGAAATGGCGTCTCTTAGTATCCCAGTCCAAGATCCAGTTTGGGTCGCTGCGCCACGTTAGTAAGTATAAAGCGTAACGATTTTTTTTTTCGAGATAACAGCAAGGTAAGCTGACGCACAGTAAAAATTTGATTACAATAATAATTAATCACTTTAGTTCCCCGACTAGATCTTTACAACCATAATTAATGCCTTCCTTGTTCAAAGGATCAAACGACACACGTCAAGTGATATATAGTCGTCACAAGTTCGTTAGTCGCCAGAGCTAATTCTGGCTGCCCACCGATCGTCCCATGAGGATGAGAGCTATTCGTTTTCCTTCCCAAAAATGTAGACATCGAATATCTGTCTGCTTCTAATTAAATATTGCGTTTACGTACTTCTTCCAATCCATAAATAACTAGTTAAATTAGACGTATACCGCTAGCGCCGCGCCTTCTATAGATCATTACAATTTGACTTATAAAAAAAAAGTTAAATTAGAAATGTGGCACAACGTCTAAGAAGTGTAATTGAGTAATCACCGATACGCGATAATTACTTTTATATTGAATAATTATAATGAAAAAAAAAACATTTAATATTAAAAGTTTTAAACAATTGCTTAATTGGGAAAAATAATTGTTTTTTATTACGGAGTCAGCACAGACTTATATGAGAGTGGTGAGAGGGACTATATGACCGCTTCTCCGACGGCACGAGACACTTTCCCCTAAATTCGAAGGGCTTGGACAGGTTTTCCCATTATTTATAGTGTCCGGTTTTCGAAGCAGGTGATGCCAAGGTGTGGCTTTGATGAATGACTTCTACTAAACTTTATTGTTCAATGTCGAAAACCTAGTCGTTATTTACGCATCTCTGATTTTTTTTATGCAAGAATTTAGTATTTTAAAATTGTAATTTGTTTAAAAGGTGTTCTTCATTAGGAGGTTCTAGTTTATTGAAACTTTAAGACAGAATGAAAATGATCGATTAAAAAACGGTTAATTTGCATTAAGATTTCAACAAATTTTTAGTCTATATCTATGTAAATTCTAAGGGATGACATCTAACGCAATTATTACCGTCCTTATGAGCCTACTCGAACACGCATTACAACTTTCCCAACCAAAAGCCGGATCACTAAAGCATTAAACTTTCATGATCGCTCTTGACTCCACGTTCACCTATAGTTTAGTGCATTATTAATTTCAGCTACATGGGAAACACGTTTCTTAGTCCGTTACATAGGTACCAAGTTGCAAGAGTTCGTTGCAAAATATACCGATGCAGTGATGGTATTCTAAAGGACAGGTTCGCCTTGAAACCGATGCAATCTATTGAATGCTGCAACCTAACTTAGATTTATAGTTTTGTTTTACCGGTTAAGAGTAGACACTACTACTACGTCGAGAATATCTAATGGTTTCGAAATCGTTGTTGCAAACTATTGCGAAAGTTCCGATAAATGCGCTCAAGAACTGTAATCTTGGTGGGCGACATCTTGACTTGAAACACTAGTTCCGAATTTAAAGAACGACTTGTTTATATTAAACTTTATCTTTCAGGCAGTTTAGTATCTAAATAAGTAAGTTTTTATTTCTTTCAGTTCCAGTTCAGTGATATACAACGCGATAGCAGATAATCAACTTTTGTATAATGTATCATTAGATTATGTATAAATAAAAGAAATACCGCCTTCAAAAACGCCAAGGACCTAAAAAGCACAAATAATTGATACTGACAAGCGGCTTAGTAGACACCTACTGATGTGTTGAAGTAGGAACAATCGGTTTAGCTGAGAACCTATTTGACTCGGTACCGACCTAAGGCGGTTTAGTGTTATTTAAAAATATATATATTTTTTAAAGGTTTGGGGAAAAGTAGGTGTATGTATTTGTTTATATATTATGATATGTGTAGACTAACTTTAAATATGCCGCAGCGAAATGTTGGAACAACATTCCGCCACCAATTCGAGATCATAAGAGTAAATGTTCGTTTAAAATTAATTAAAAAAAATTTTTACTCGAGCACCAAACCAAAAACGAAAACCTCGCGGCTGAAATATCTATACTATGACTATCTCCTTATAATTATAATTGGAAATTATTATACATGACTAAAAGTATTTTATTTTCACATTTTTGTTTGCATTGTTTCTTTTTCTTCCTTATATATTAATTATTATGTGCAATATTATGTGAGAGTGGTTCAATTTGTTAGGCATGGTATAATATTATAAATATATTATATTATAGCGATGTACATACATATCTAGTTGTATTAATAGTTCTTAATTTTATATTGTTTGTCAAACACGTAGCTGTGAAGCTAATGGGTCGCAGCTGAAAATCAGCGCTGTGTATTATGTGTTTTTACATAATTTAGGGCACATGCTGAGCTGTCATATAGACCCTTTCTCTGTCTAACACAGACAGCTCAAGTTGGAAGTTATTATTAATTTTTAACCTTATATATTGTTTTAGTTTTAAGTGGCTATCTGTGATATCCGCAGAGAATAAATGTTTTTCATTCATTCATTCATAACTAATCGTACTGCTCTAATGAGTATGAGTAATTCGAAGTAAACGAAAATATCATGGAGGTGTCTTCGTTATGTATATGTATATCTGTGTTTAGAGTTTTGTTGATTTCCGAAAAACCGATAGACCGATTTGAATAAAAATTATATGGGACCACCTATGAAGTATGTTCTACCAAACAAAAAAGAATTAACAAAATTGGTTACTAATTGGCGGAAAAGTAGCATACAAAAAAAAACATACAGTCGAAATGAGAACCTCCTCCTTTTTTGAAGTCGCTTGAAAATAATATGTTTTCGCTCAGGGTTAATTGAGCCAGTACTTATGAAAGTGGTCAAAATCAAATTAAAAAAAAGTGAGGTTATAAGTTATTTCAAAACTTATTACTTTAAGCTAATTTAATTCAATGCAACTTTTACAATATTGACAAAAATGAGCAATTCAGTTAGAAGTTATAATTTCAACATTATAATGTAATACATTTACCATTCAAATATATACTATAAAAGTGGTCTAGGACAAAAGTTTAAAGAAGTTGTATGAACAAAACTGTAAAATGATGAGGTTTCGCATTATTTTATCAAATTAAATAGTTTTAGTTAAGTTTATAATTTTCCACCTACAAAGTAAATTATACAGTGTTCACAATACAAATGTACTAGAAACAAAATAATATAAAGGTATACCTATAAATGTAATTACATTTCCTATTACTCTTATTGAAAAATCAATTTTAGGAATCTAAAGTATACAAACACACTGTTCATTGTTTGCTGCATCACATATTCAACATTTTAATTCATAATCAATGTAATGTACATACAAAAAACAGTCAGTTAACACGAAAGCTTTCCTTTTTTTAAGCCCCCTTTCCACCACGTAGTTACTGTACAGATTTATAACAAGCATTAAACCTTTCAATGTAGAAGATTCTTTTTTCTTATTTTGGGGGCAGTTTTAAGCTTTTAAATAAACAAAAACATTTGGAGTGAAAAATTTTTTTCATAGCATTTTCCTAATTGCTAATGGAATCATACAAACTCAGGCAATTTTTAAAATTAATTAAGAATTCAAGTTTCTAATTAGTATGGGCAATGTAATAAATTTTATTACAATTTTTATTAATTTACCATGTATACCATTTTCAAATAGATTTCAATTTTACCTCGCATCAGAGAAAATCATTGATATGTTAATTAACAATTAATTATAATCGATCATTGATATCATTAAAGGAAATGTAAATGACCAACTACATCCACACCAAAATTAAAAGATTTTATTCTTACTGCTTTGTTACTATGGATAGTAGCATGATATTTTAAAACCTAAAGCCTTTCTTAATAAACAATACTGCCATCAATCAACAAGGAGCCCAATAATAATAGCCCGAGATGTGGAGATGGTCCCTGAGTGCTGCACAGCGGTTGTCTTCTGCACTGAGGAAAAGGTCAAATGCAGAGGACAGGTTTTCTTACAGGGATGAGGACAAAAAAAAAAGAAAAAATACTTGCATTTGCATTTATTTAAGATATTATAAGAATACACACAAGCGTATTCTGTGTTCATTGTTAGTGTGATTTTCCTTATTTTTTATACATATTTTTTTATTTATAAGACGTACTTAAAAATTAATTAAAATAAAAAAAGATACACTAATAATCGATTCAAGAAGTTGTAAAATACATTTACTTTGTATTTTTACATTTCATTCAATAAAAGTGTGTAATATCCTGTATGTTGAGTAAAAACAACTATAAATGTATCTTGAGCTTCAGTAAATATTGAGTAATATTTCAGCACATAGGCTGCAAGCTCAGCGATAAAGAAATCTTGCTAAGTAAAAATTTTGACTAAGGAAAAAAGAGAGTAAAGTGACGAAAAACAGAGAGAAAACCAAAGAAAATGAAGGGCAACTACTTCAGCATCTCAGTACCATGTAGCAGTAGCTTCAGTTCCACTGCTGTACGATCCAAACCCCATAAGGGATCATGTCAAAACAACTGAGAGGGCTGCAGCACCGGTGAGAAATGGGAAAGCACAGAGACGCACAAGCTCTTCCCATGGAAGCCTTCTTCTCTCTTACAAGTCTGAATTTGCGATCTTGGGAATATCATTTTAGTTGTTGGCTTTACAAAGGCAATTATGTGTATTTTAATTCTCAATTTGCATATCACTATCATTAGCTTTGTAAAGTATTAACTTTTATCCATTTGACAAGCACTTAGTAATCTCTGAAATGGTGTAAAATTTCTATATTCACAGATTACGACATATTTTATGTAAAATATATGTGTGTATTGTTATCTTTATATTTCATTTTATCATATTTATTATATGTTAAATATATAATATATATTCCATTTCCGCTGAAATAGTGCATTAACTTCATTTTTTTTGATAAACTTTGAAAATTTGTCTTCAAGAACAAATTTCTCCCTTCAATGCCATCGTTTTATCTGGTGACGTGCTAAAGAAAAGTCCCGTTTCAACACAATTAAAAAGGTCCCATTCATCATAATTCTTGATTATAGCATTTAACTTTACGAACTAATCATTTACATATCGAAACGTGTATACCTTTCAAAGAAAATAACAAATTTCAGTAGGGTTGAGAATAATTTGAAAGGAAATCGGGGGAGGAAAAATGGAAACACGGATGTTTTACATTTCATAAGTGATTTTATCAATGTAAATCACCAATCTGTGTTAGATTCGATAAGTTCGATAAGATATGCAAGATGACTCAACGACTTTATTTTTTTTTATATCTATACCAATACTGCTGGCGATAAATTACCTTATTATTAATAGTTTTTTTTATAATATTTTTGAATTTAGAATCAAGCATATTTTTTTATTATAATCTTATTTTAAATTATCATACGCTTTCTATTGTTTTCAATTCAGTCGAAATAAACGAGACATCTCACTTTTACTGCCAAATTATATATTGACTGACCCGTTGGCGCAGTGGGCAGTGACCCTGCCTTTCGCTCCGGGGGTCGTGGGTTCGATTCCTACCTGGAATCTGGGTGTATAATATTCATCTATATGTATGTATTTATATATTTCAAAAAAAAAGACAATAATCCCATGAAAACTCCTGATGATAAGTGACAACAGAGATAGTGATATAAAGAGCGACCCGAGTAATACTCGGCGCCACTTGGTAGCCGGGCTGAGTGGTGTGAAATGGACTACCGAAGCGTCTAAGGAGGTAGATCGTCAGGCCTCCCTGGTTCGTAATGTTACTGGCGGTCAAAGCTTGAAAAAGTCCATCCTTATAGAGCATCGCATTGGTACTTGGAATGTGCGTGGAATTCTCCAAACTGGAAAGTTGTGCATCTTAGAAAAAGAAATGGAACACCACAATTTGGACATCTTGGGGATCAGCGAAACCCATCTGAAAGGCGGAGGTCATTTTACTACCACAACGGGCAATATTATGTACTCATCTGGAAATGACGTAGAAAGCAAAAATGGAGTAGCGATCATCCTGCCTCCCTCTCTTAACAGATTTGTACTTGGATACAATACAATCTCTGATCGTATTATTTCATTAAAGTTGAATACTAAGCCATGCACCCTCAACGTTATACAAATTTATGCCCCAACGGCACAGGCACCTGACGCTGAAATAATATCTTTTTATGACAGTTTAACTACCGTTTTACACGCTATACCTAACAAAGAAATAACTATGATCCTTGGCGACTGGAACGCCAAGATAGGAAAAATTGTGACAGAAGAACATACCAGGAGCGTCGTGGGTAGATTCGGCTTAGGTGTTCAAAATGAACGTGGTGAAAGACTGCTCGAGTACTGCATCGAACACAAATTCACTATAATGAATACCTGTTTTCAGCATCATCCACGGAGGCTATATACTTGGAGATCTCCGGGAGATAGGTATAGAAACCAAATTGACTACATTTTAATAAATACACGCTGTAGATCTGCGATATCAAAAGTTAAAACGTTCCCCGGCGCAGATTGCGGTTCAGATCACATCTTACTTGTGGCCAGGATGGCGTTACGATTTAAGGCCCCCATAAAATCCCCTACGTCGTTACCTAGAACCATGAATGCATCTGAAAAAATCTTCTTAAGAGAGACTATGGAGAAAGAACTGAAAAATTGTCAGTTTTCTTATGATATGTCTCCGAACGACATCTGGCAAGAATTTAAAACACCTCTCATAAAAACCTTACACATAATCAGAAAAAAGGAAAACCTCCCTAAAATTCGCAAAATGTGGATTTCAGATGCAACATGGAACATCATTCAGAAGCGGAAAAATTTACTTGCTGGATTAACATCTAACGATAATGGCGATACCTATGCAAGCCTAAGTGCCCAAATTCAAAAAGCATGTCGTTGCGATAAGAACGCGTTCATAGAAAACATTTGCAATGAGATTGAAAAGCATTCCATCTTATTTCAGACGTCTGATTTATTCAAGAAAGTCCGACTTCTCTCTAAAGAATTTAAACCGAAGACGTGGGCTGTCGTGGATGTTGATGGCAAGACTATTCAAGATCGAAACAAAATCGCAGAAAGATGGCGCAGCTACTGCGCCTCGCTATACATGGATACCAATGTGCAATCAACATCCTTAGTGGCATGGGATGGTAATGACCTCGAACCTAGCATACTAAGATCCGAAATCGAGTCTGCCTTGACATCCTTAAAGAACAGAAAAGCCCCGGGATCTGATCAAGTGACTGCTGACACTCTGAAGGCTTTGGGTGAGTCTGCCATTGAAGTGCTTCACAACTTGTGTCAACGAATTTGGCAAACCTGTGAATGGCCTACAGACTGGACAGAATCTGTGATTCTACCACTTCACAAAAAAGGGTCAACTAAAAAGTGTGAAAACTACCGCACCTTGTCGCTGATATCTCATGCTAGCAAGATCATTTTGCATGTGATTAATCAGCGGCTACGAAGCTTTCTCAGTTGGCAGATTCCGCAAGAACAAGCAGGATTTGTTAAAGGCAGAGGTACTCGCGAGCAAATTTTGAATATCCGTCAACTCATAGAAAAATGTTATGAGTATGACACACCTGCCATGCTATGTTTTGTTGACTACAGCAAGGCTTTCGATAGTGTCAATTGGCAGCGGTTATGGGACATACTAACAGAACTTGGCGTCCCAAAACATCTCACCTTTTTGTTACAATCCCTCTACCGCAATAGTTCAGGAATGGTAAAAGTCAATGGTGTAACATCAGATCCATTCATATTTAAGAAAGGTGTGCGCCAGGGTTGTATTCTCTCCCCACTTCTTTTTAATATTTACGGCGAATACATCATTAGAAAGGTTCTTGCTGATTGGAATGGTGGAATCAGTATTGGTGGTACAAAAATAACGAACCTACGTTACGCAGATGATACTACTTTAATAACATCTACCGAAACCGAAATGGCGTGTTTGCTCCAAAAATTGGAGACTTATAGTACAGAGTTGGGGCTCTCCATCAACCGCTCAAAGACCAAATTAATGATCGTGGATCGTACCGGGAAGTTGGAACTCAATGGGACAACGGGATTAGACATTGTTAATGAATTTATTTACCTGGGTTCCAACATCTGCAATACAGGGAGCTGTGGGGCAGAAGTCAGACGTCGAATCGGAATGTCTAAGGGTGCCATGTCGCAGCTCTCAAGAGTGTGGAAAGATAGAAACATCTCACTTAGAACCAAGACACATCTTGTAAGAACATTGGTTTTTTCCATATTTCTTTACGGGGCTGAGACATGGACCCTTAAGGTCGCCGATCGCAAAAGAATAGACGCGTTCGAAATGTGGTGCTGGAGACGGCTACTGAACATATCCTGGACTGAACACAGAACGAACGTCTCAATATTAGACCAATTAAAAATCAAAAAAAATATTAAAGTTAAAGACTAGCATTAAAGTGATCCAACATCCTTTTTTTCCATTAACAACATTCACTTATCCATGTGTAAACGTGTATTCTTTGACACACTCATATTTCAAAGACAATTTGACCTGCAGTCTTTATTTTCAAGCAATAAATTATTGATATTGAAATAACTGGATATACAATTATTTTTTTTCTTTATCAACTACTTTATCCATATTATACTTTGTTAAATATTTTCTTTTTTAATTCTTTTAATTACTAGCAATGAATTGTGGATTAGTTAATTTTTAATATATTTTATCTTATGTGTTTTTTTTCAATTTTTATTTCTAGTCGGCTGATAGGACTTGATAGTATTCCTGATTTGGAAGATTTACAAAGTAAGCTAAGTGCCTACTATGCCAAAGTGGAAAAAGGTCCAAAAAAGTATGTTTTATTATTATAATCTTCTGTTAGTATTTGATTTAAGTGTTAATATTTTTACATGTTTATTTTAAATTATCTGTTTTTAATCCAGGCATGATGCAATATTGGACGAAATTGTACCGCACACCTGGCAATAGGTTACCGTAACAGTTTTTCCCATATGCTAGTCTTAATTCAGCAAGTGACATGGAGAAATAAATTTAGGTGTTTTATGTATTATCGTCGGGATTTCACCTGTTGGTCTTCGGGAATATTATACAAATAAAATGTTGATATTTTAGAAAACATGAAAGACTATTGTCCATCTCTAAATATTACTAGCGCAATAAAGATCAACAGACAACCATCCTTCACGGTATGACTAATCCATTGAAATTTGTAGACAAAGCGACAGACAAGACAATTTACAACAAGCTACAGTGCATTTCTCCATAGAATCTCCATCAGGGTTTGGTGGGCGAGAGCGGAACGGATTTCTTCTTGAGTTGGCTAGCGGACTGGTGGTGTTTGACAGCTTGCTTGCTAGCATCTTGCACCGCGTGGATTGATTTCACCTGGGATTGTGGGATCGGATAAGGAATGGGTACTTAGGAAAAGAAATTTTTACTTGGAAAAGAAATCTTTCTATGGAATTTTGTCACGTGCCGCCATTCCCGCTAATAAAGCAATGCTTGTCAATTCTTTTCTTAAAATATATTTGCAATAGGGGTGGTACTATGACCATTTTTCTGCAAAAGTTCAAGCGGGAAGTTTGCAGCCACCCCCAATATGTATAGCATATATTTGGTACTCACTGACTATTTTCTTTTTCCGAAATTGAAGGAACACTTACCAGGAACAAGGCTCTTTCTAGACGGTGATGTGAAAGTTGGCTCTGCCTTAAGAATAAATTTAAACAAAATATAAAATAAATATTTTTACTTTTAATTTTGCACTTTCAATAATGCAATATTGTTTTTTATCTGTGAAACTTGTCTTTTCCTTCCTTAAGTTATAACTTTATATTCAAGAAATACAGATTATTTTGCTGTCAATATAATTATGTATTACCTTCGAAATATGTATATTTAATTAATAAATGGAGTTAAATATATCAAAACCGAATTCAAAATTACAGCAAATTCAAATATGCGCGACTCGTTCTCTAATTGACAATCCGTATTTAATGTTTAAAACTATAGATACTATTTAAAATCAAAATAATTACCGGTGTTTTGTCCTATTTCGGATTAAATCAATTTTTGATTAAGAAATAATGCAAAACAGCTTTACTGTATATAGGTCTGACAACACTGATTTCATTATTTAACATTTAAAAAAAAAGACCACAATATCAAGTCCAATGTGATAAGTTTCTACTTATTAAGGTTAGGTTGATAAGCAGAAAAGATATGAGAGTTGCCTAAATGTCACAAAGTTAGAGGTGCCATGGCGGCGTATGATTTGTTCCCTCTAAGACGCGAATTTTTAATTTAAATTTTTATTTTTGTTCAATAAAAATATTTCATGTTTCTAAATATAATGAGACAAGTTAAAAAGCTTTATTTTAAGAGAAAGTTATTATGTATCGGGCTTAATAAATAATGAGCAACTGAACCAAATTATATTACTGCCATATTTTTATATATCAATATGTCACAAATATTTTAAAAATATTTATAAGCTGTGTATACAATATCAATCAGTACTTGTCTATGTTATCAGAGATCATCAATCAGTCAGTGAAATCTATACCCGGATAGATACGAAATGAGTCACTTTAACTAAAACAACTGAAGTCTGATAGACATTACATATTGTTCGTAACCGAAACTCTGTAACCGTTACATTCCCACGTGATCCGGTGATGGTATATAACACTCCCATCCTATAGTCTAGTGTTTATATGTAATTGGTAAAAATAAGTTGTCAAAAATTTAACAAAAAAAAACTAAAATCTTCAATCAAGGTCGAGGAACAGGTTATACTCTGCCGTTTCAGCACGGTAAGTACTCGATTCTGCTCGATGAAATCCTTTTTTGTTCTTTAAAAAAAATTGTATTTTTATTTTAGATATCAACGCCACATCCGTTAAGCAATTCAGTGTCGACGATCCAGATGGTATAGTAACAGCTACCTGGTACAAGGAGCATCCTAAATGTATGGTCGTAATAAATGTTAACGAAAGAGACACGTACATAACGGCACCGACAGGGTTGCGCGTATTATATTTCACAGCGTTTTGATTGTTTTAATGAGTGAATAAAGTGTGTAATCTGTATTAATATATAAAGCTGAAGAGGGGGGCTTGCGTTCTTGAAGCTTTAAGGCATCTATTAGTAGAACAGTGTGTTAGAAAGTGTGGAATGTTAAGTAAGACACAGAAAAGTTTATTGTACACATTATTAAAGGGTTTTTAACAAGTTCGGCGCTGGGCGGGGCATCCCCTAAGGAATAATGAAGCCGGAATCCCTATCTACGTGATTAGAATCGTCTACACTTCAAAAACATCAAACGCGACACCAATGTTACTATTTTAATATTAAAGGATAATTTTACACTGCATTAAATACAATTACTCATTAAGATAAAATTAAAAATAGATGAGTAAAGAAGACCCAATACTAAATAATTTATAGACAAAATATAGAATACATTTAAAATAGTAACGAACTTTAAATGTTGTCATAAATATAATCAATCAAGACAAATTATATTCTAGAATTAAATAATACTCAAAAATTAATGTAATTTTATAGAATAAAAAGAAATATAAACTTGTACAGTTAGAAAGTAACATTGATGCTTTTAAAATGTAGAACTTGATAGTATGAAATGACGTGCAGTCGACTGATTTGATATTACAATGGAATAAGGATACAAATATATTAAAGGAACCGACTGCCCGTCTCATGATGGTGAAGATGTTGATGTAGCCCAATAGGAAATTGAATTTTGATTCAAACATGTGGTACAATTTACACCGATTGCCATGCACACCGATAAAGCATAAAGGACAATTTTCTTAGGAAAACACTCATGCTGTATTATATGAGGTCAAACATTGAAAGAATGAAGACGTAAAATTAAAAGATAACACCGATAGATAAAATTATGCGAAATACATTTAGTTATTTTAATATAAACACATATGTATAAATATAATATAGTATAAAGTTCATAATTTGGATTGCAACGATGTAATATATAAAAAGTAGATATGTTTGCAACGTCTTTAAAGTGAACTTTTAAAATGATATGGTAACATATAAAACATGATTATTTTTTTGACATCAAATGTATAAAACTACTTTTAAGCCTATAAAAGTAACTTTATATACTTTAATAAGCAGATTGCAAGAAACAACTATCTTTCATTAAGAACAAAAGGAATAACCGAATTTTGAAAGAATTATGATTGTAGCACAAAGAACTAATTTAAATTTGAAATTCTTTTCCTTTATATCAAAATTTCAAATAACACTCTCAATTAATATTCACACATTTAAATCGTGATCAAGAACTCATAGAAATTCACTCAATAGCAATTTATACGTCAGAGAATTTACACAAGTATTAAGTGTTAAAGTTTAAACAATTTAAAAGTATAAATCTTTCATGCTTAAACAATCAAGTGAACAATAACACAAACTCAGAGCAAGTCACTTTAAAGCCGTTGTTGAGTAACATATCTGTATAGATAAAGCATCATTGCATAATTAGCTAGGATATTTTTCCAACCTCTGAATTTTTTAAATTTGTACAATATTGACACATATAGTGATCCCATCATGCAGAATTCATGCATATTCCGACTCAATATAAATCATTGAAATGAAAACGACAATGTTGAATCCATTTATACCACAGACAGCGAAGACAAAATTACCTTACGCTATCTAGATTGCTATACCTATATTTTATATATTTGGTATAAAAGGTATTGTTACATACTCATTATTCTCATAAATATCATATCAGGTGTTGGTCTAAGAAATAACTTTAGTACGCCCTTTTTAATAAAATTTTCAGTCTATACATTTTTTAATGGAAATTCCTAAAAGGCTAAACAATAATTTAACTAAAGACAAACAAACAGTAAAGAGGATCTTTTTTTCAGAATTCTTCAATCGTATAACTTAATTTTTTGAATTTCATTACAAGACTGTACCCTGTAATTTTAAAGTTATCTCTAATGAATAAATTACGTGTGCAGATATTAATTAGAAAGCGTTCTCACGTCTGCGCTGGGCGCTAACGACTATTAAACTTTTAGTAGAATCTTGAAGTAAACGCGATTGCCTTTGGCGCCGTTGTGCAACAAAGATCTTGTCTGTGTGACCTACTACAAGTGCATCTTGACACTTCTTCAACTTAATAAGGAGAACGGCGCTTTGCCGTTGTCAGAAATGTAAAAAAACACCGAAAGTGTAAACTGTAATACAAGTTTTCTGTCACACTTTTTACACACTTTAAAGAAACACCAAAATTGGTAGGAGTCGTGCTAATATTTTTTTCAATGTGGCCATTTTAAAGGCACTTTTGACGATGGTTTTGAATTCTTTGAATTACTTTCATTATTCTTTGACGTTTACAAAAAAAAAAGTAAACTTACTCATAATGTAACGCGATCTTTTTACTGAAAACGCGTAATAGACCGTACACTATTGTGACCTTTTGATCATAAAGTGAAAAATGACTGAAACGACAATGATATTAAAAATATGTAAAATGTAAACTTGAACAAAACTTTATTATGTAACGATCGTTCTATCAGTAACTTGATGGTGGATTATAAATTTTGAATTAATAAGAATTTATTTTTGTCAAATGAGACTGAATGATATGATATTAAAATATATTTTAACTACCAGTTTCTGTTGATTTAACCAAAGACTTTGTAATCAATGTTATGAACAAAAATAATGGATTTAATCATTGTTAAAAAAAATACTAATTTCATGATTGATAAAACATTTATTGATTCAATCAATCACAAAGTTCATATTAATTAATTAAATCAGAAACTGGATGAAACTAATGACCAATACACATTGCTCAGATTTAAACTTGAGATGACAATTAATTGATTGGCGTATGACTCTAGATCAAAGTAAATACTAAATCAGGGATTTGAGCTAGATGCAGGAGGAGTACCAGTTTGTATATGTAACTGAGCGAAATGTATACCTATTTGACACCAATCCCAAACAATATTTTTAAGAACCACCCTTTCCAATCATAATATGGCCGCACTCCAAGGAATCTAAGACATTATTATTAAATCACCTAAGATGACTATACAATTTAAAGGCATTTCCGCCGCACCATCATTATTTAAGAGCAGCAATCAATATTAGTAATATGAATAATTCATGAGCATTAAACGTGAAGCTAATTCGATTTGTCTGTCTGTCTGTCCGCTACGAGATGGGATGTTTTGCGTGTTAGTATTGGCAATAACAGGGCTGATCACCTTGTTGCGCCAGCATGGGCGGGACCGCAAATCAGTATTTTTGAACAAGCACAGCTCTCTCATGATTTTTCCATCAATCAGCAAAAATGTTGACTAGACAATTTAAAATCCCTCTTAGTGATGCACAAGGCATCGTAAAATCTTGCCCATCATGTCAACAAATTGGCTTAGGCCTTGGCCTTGGTGTCAATCCCAGAGGCCTTCAACCTCTTCAATTATGGCAAATGGATATCACCCACCCTCCCCAGGCCCACATGGACAGCATTGGGGCTGACAAACCACAGCTGTAGGCCTCCGGGTTGTGTCACCGTTGTGTCAAATAGCCCCCAACTAATTCCTTCAGTGTTTAGTGCTAACCCCCTCATCATGAGATTCTACCAAGCCTGCATCCCCTGCTTCATCCTCAGGCGGTAGACAGTAAGCAGAGGATTGCCATGATGGTTTTAGGGTGTCTTCTGTAGGCCAGCAAGCCTCGGCAGACATAAGAAGGGGGGAGCTGTCGCACAACCGTTGTCTTTGAAGTAGTACTGAACCGAAGACCCTTCAAGGGTTTTGTAGTGGTACAGGTTGTTTTTTAATCTTATAGCTCAGTTTTTCTTAGTCATTAGATTTTTCTTTAATAATTTCTAGATTTGAGGAACTGCAATATATATGAATTAATACTTGTAGATAATATGATTTGCATTTCAAATGGGAACTATCCACATTCAACATTCAACCTTTACCTACTTTCTTCCTCGCGAGTAAGCTACTTTCTCTAGAAAAATGATTTACAGATGTAATCCCCATACCCACAGTCTCCCTCACCTCTGTGCCACTGTCCCACCCCCGTGACAACCCCAAAATATGACTCAGCCTCATATGAGCAGCGGGGTTCAAATCTCTTTGCATTAATCCCCTCAGCTCTCTGCCTCTCTCACCTTTTCTTCTGGCTTTCTCCATGATTCTCCCCCTAACTCTAATTCACAACCATTACAAACAGCAATCATATTATAATAAAATATGTATGTATATTATCATCCTTTCCAGTTTGACAGTGGAACCCACCTGTTCACCTCCAAACAGAACTCAATACTCTGTTAAAACTACTAGATATTTACAATTTGTCAATTTGTTCTCATCCTAAACTGTCCTTTGTAGTCCGCTCTATTCCTTGTGTGGCCGTCTGCACTTGCTTTCTCCTGCAGCACAAAACCCCATGTCTTCGACACATTTGCGCCTGACCTCATGCCTCAAACACTTCTGCTCTCTTAAGTGTCTCTCTGCAGCAGGTTAATCTTCAAAACACTCCTCTCCACATAAGGCAATTTTTAAGGTAATTTGCGAAGTTTTATGACTTTTTGTCCGTAACTCAAGCCGTGATTCTGTCAGGCCATTGTATGTATGACCTTAGGGTGATATTATTCAGGTTTTATTCAGTATTAAGTGTTACATAAATAACTGAGTATTTTTTATTTTATTTTTATTTATTTATCAATGTATTATAACATTGAAGGTATTGAAGAACAAAACACATTTTAAAATAATGAAATCCTTGAAGCGGAGCTGAAAAAATATCAAATTAATCTTTTTTGTTTAAGTACTGTCAAAAAGTTATTTGTAAATTAGCTATTTTAGACGCGGCTCTGTTACAACTTAATATTATATTTTGACGATAGTAATTGATTGAAATATTTTCCTACATAGTTTATTACATTGATTTGGTTGTACCAGATTATCTAAAACTTACGAAAACGCGTGTTATAACTAGTTGCGTAGTTAAGGTCAAATATTTGGCACAAATCGAGTCGTATAATTTGCATTTAAATCGCTTGTAGACATCTCGCCGCGCTGCACCGCTTTCACGGCCTCGACGAGGCTGTCTCTGTCGTAGTTTCGGTACTTCCCTCGCTTGGGTCTCGTCCCCTTGCCGCCCGTCGCCGGCTGCCCGTTGTTGTTGGGCATCGCCTTAGAATTGCTGGGCATCGCATAGTTCCTCTGATTGTCGGGTGGCGTCTTTATGACGGACACGTGCCTGTCGGGCGCCCTCATGAACGGCAGGTCGGAGGGCTGCGGCGGTCTGTCGAGGGGCTGCTGGAACGATAATGTAGCCCTTCCGATATATCGGTTAATGGGGTGAACGTTATGGCGAAACGTTTGGCAGCTTTTAGCTAGATTACTACAGGTCCAGTAAGTGCCGATGTCATTTGGTTTTCGGATGATATTATGGACTAAGAGCTAGTGGCTTCGAAAAATCACGTCATTTTAGAAATACTCTGACTCTTTGACATATAACCGCCTACAGTTTTAATGAAAATAAAGTTAGTATATATTGATTTAAAAAATAGCTGACAATCGAGTAGCCCACAGTATATACTTTGTAATTCGGCCTGGTACTAGACTGGGATAACACCAGAAATAAGAGGAAGATACGGGACAATCAACAATACTCTGCTCACCCTAATGTATGATGTAACGTTATTTCTACCACGAAAGGAAACATTTACCAAAACGCAGTATATATCAATATGGTGTTGGTACTAAAAGTTTCTGCGCAATTGGACTAAAGAATCATTCAGTTGGGATATATTTTCGTGCGTGGGCCAAACGCTAAACACTAGAGTAAAATATACGATGCACGAAAGAGCTGGGTACTATCGCGGTGTTTGTTTGCACTGGCTGAAAGAAGGCAATCTGGTGTTCTAAAGCTGGGTGCTCACTGGCGGAACATTTTACAATACGTACACCATAAATCTCGCATCTTGCATTAGATATCACTGTTTTTTACTTGAAGACCTCATAATTATGTGCAATGTACCTCAAAATAGCATACAGTGATGTAAAAACGAGTGTCCACTGGTAATTTTGCAAGGAAAACTCAAATGATAGTTATACACGTCTAGAAGGTAACACTTTCTGCCCAGAATGGGTTCTCATTGTTCGGACATTTGATGCGAAGCAAACTCATTGTCCCGTCACACTAAATGTTACGTAACGTCCTTCAGGTCATTTCTTATACATGTTTGTGCCACCGGCAGTTTTTACAAACCGAACGAAACGCGATGACAATACCATCACTTGACGTGAAACCATTGTAGCCACTTCATGCGGATTTTATGTGAGAAAGAAGTACTGGTACCTGTGGACCAAAATGACTGTAAACGTGACGATACCCCTAATTGAAATCTGGTGCTTACACCACTACCGGGTTTGTTTCGAGTTTCGTGTCTCTGACAGTAGTAGGAGTAAAAAGATATAAAGGTAGATGGAACTGACAAAAAGGTTGTGTATACTGCTGTCACGGACGATATATGGGCAGTGACAACAGCAACTAGGTAGCAGCTAGCTAGGTAGTATGCATTGGACTTGTAAGCGTGGCTATAGTAGCTGCTAGGAAACTCATAAAAAAGACTAATTTCGCAGCGTAATTAGATAGATACAATATTGCCGCCAAAGTTGAACTGTCAAGCTAATTACCCGGCTATATACAGAATCTAATGTAGGGAAAGGATGTGTGTACAGTTGCTAAACCTTTATAATTGGCAAGTTAATATCATAATGCACATTCAGTATTTCAAAACTTCCCATTAAAATTATGAAATATAATTTAGGGAACGATTAAAATCTCTTAAAATAAACGACTTCAATTTATGTATGTGTAATCATCGAGAAAATCGAAGCCAATATTAGAGAAACCGACCGGAAACGGCGATATTAAAAAGCTCGTTGGCCTGCGAAAGCTTAAAGTAATTCGTAAATATCTCGCCGGTGAGAAATAAACTCGGTACGAGGACACAGTAAAGCTTTTAAACGCATTTATTTAGTTGCGAAGAAATGCGGAGAAAGTGACAACGATGCAACTAGCCGGAACGCAGAGTACGGCATTCTAACTTATTAACTTTAAGTTCTACATCTCTATACATATAAATCGATTGAACAGGCTTTTGTCATCCTATTCTTCCGAAGCCATAGGAGCAAATTGGATGAAATTTTGCGTGCATATTTCAAGAAGTTCATATTTACGAACCAATCTGGTTTGCAGAGAAATTGCACCGACTGATAGCACTGCTGTCGGAATATACCTCAAATTAAGTATGTTCCTTGCTGAAAAACGGCTGGGCCTTTTTGACTCCCGTCTATTTAATTTTATTCGAATTATTTATGACAAGTTTAAAGGAAAAATAAAGAAAGGCAAACACAAAAGAATATATAAAAAAAATAATGAAAAATTCAGGGTAAGTCGCAACTTTAGAGTACTTCTAATACCGGAGCCAGACATAGCTCAAAGTGTTTCCACATTTTTGACCTTGAAGTCTACAAAATTCTAGAAAACTTTGTGAAGTTACACAAAGTCCCCGGTCACGATACATAAACACTGAAATAATCATCAAACAAAGCTATGTCTGTCTCCGGCATAATAGACGGATTTAGTACTGGACCTGACCATAAATCGGGCAAGACAACGTCTACCGGGTCAGCTAGTTTCGTGTAGACTGTGCTTTAATAAGTTAAAGAGGTCACCTGATAGTAAATGAGAGTTATAATCAATGAACACTTTAATTCACTTTAACTGCTTTACGATTGACAACCTTTTTCCTCCATTTATGCACATATTTTACTGTTATCGCTGACTTAGGTCAAAGAATTTAAATAATTTGCAATTTAATGATTATTCATTTATCTTTAAAGATTTTTTAGAGTTCCGTGTCTCTAAAGGAAAAAAAGGAACCCATATTTGCAACCGACTACAAAAAGGAACAGATTCTCAATTTTGTACCAAGAATGACTATGTATTTTTATGTTTGTGACCTAAGAACTTTTAACTGGGGGAACCGATTTTGATGATTGTTTCTCATTTGAAAGCTGATGCTTTCTATGTGGTCGTAATGTAATTTGGTCCAGTTATGACATTTTGAAGTCGGTTTTTTTTTAATTTTTCAACTACTCGTTTGGTACGGGACTTTTTAGAATTTGAAACTTTATGAGATAAGTTAGCACTCAGCATTGTTTCACTGTTAGGTCAAATTTTGTATATTTTAAAACAAGTTTTATACATAAGAAATGCACACACGCACGCCCAATCCTCATTAATATTAAATCAAACACTTAGGTAATAATTCTTTCCCGATAAAGTAGGTAGGAGTGAACCAACATATAAATAAGTCACACCTGCTTAGTGATTAATTTATATTTCTATAAATAATCTTTTTATTTCGCGTGTGTGCACTTCGCTCAACGCTAGCGAATTCTATTTTTGATGTTTAGATCGGCAATGCGCGTAGCAGTTTTATGAACAATTTTGCGGCCGCCCGGATGAGGCGGTAATACAAAAGCTTTACGATATTTTACGAAAAAATCCAATTTCTCCCGCTGGCACAAAAAACGACAAAATACACTCGCGAGCTTATTCGCTACAACATGAAAAACTTTTTGATCTCGCAGCCATCACTTTGGAACTTTAATCTTCCATTAAAATTAACACATGTTACATGCCATTCGTTCCGGTTTAAATACCATATTCTCTTTGAAAATAAGCATGTCCGTTGATCATTGTGTTTATTGCCCTGCACACTATACCACCATTAATATCGACCTTCCTGGAGCTTACTCAAGTTCTATAATGTGGCTACCTTTAATTAATAAATATAAACAGGAGACTGAGTGTAATGGTAACGTCCTTCCAGAACAGTAGACTAAAAACCGCGGGTTCGAATCCGGCTGGGGTAGATAAATTATTTAATCTGTTAACAGTCATAAATGGAAACTGTAAGATCTGTCGGTTGAGCGTGTCTCGGGCAATTCATCTTGTTGCACAACCGTAGTCCTTGAACTAGTACAGGATCGAGCTAGGAAGAAGCACCTAATCTTCTAAAAAGTAACATGAATGAACATTTTCAGGCAACATTTTTCGGGATACTTTATTGGAAAATAATTATATTTCAAATTAAATGAAAAACTAAGTAAAGTTAAAAGTATATTTTATTTTACAACTTAATAAAATTAAACTAAACAGAATAAAAGTTATTGATTATTTTAGATGTAAGATTTGTTTTCTGTGTAGCTCTTTATTGTTAGTTTGGGTACATTCCAACATATGCTAATATTATCTCATAAAAACTAGTATTTTTCATTCCTCATACAACAGCGACCAGTAAATCATTTAAATGTTCTCCTCTGAAGAAAATAATTAATTTTTTTTTCATTTGTAGGTAATCAAAAGCTATCTGCTTTACATTTAAAATGGATTTTAGCCTTTGAAAAAATAAATAAATAGATAGATAAAATTGTAGTATATTCTTCTTCTTTTTTTACAACAACCATGTCTCTTCAGCTCAGTTAAATGTTTAGCACGTTTAGCAAGTACCACTGCTATTCTTTGAATCTATTTTTCTATACCATTTCGCTCAGACTAAGAAAAAACTTATTTTGTTTGAAATACATCAGTCTGCTTTATTACCTACTTCGAGGTTTTATATTTAATTTGTTTCTTTAACGCTCTACCATGTCTATTCGACCTAAATCGCTTTTTATTCGATGATATAAAATATTCATTAAACAAAAGACAACATAGGTTATGCACTTAGATATACCTTAAAATAGATATGTATTTAAAAATATAGTCAAAAAACTTTCCGTAAAAATATTATTCCAGAATCATATATTTTCTTTATCTCTTTTTCAACCAGTGGTGGTTGGACAGGATTTATTATACGTAATTTCTGTTTAAAGGGCTTCTGGTTTTGTTTGAGAGGAATATTGTGCTGGATGATATTTGTGGTATAGGACTTCAATTCTTCATAAATCAAACAAAAAACATCACTGGAATCTTTGAACAACTCAATATATTTATGTTTTATAAGTGTTGGCAGTGTCTTTGAATGTTTTATCATCATGGGTTCTTGTTCATGTAGCTGGATATTTTGTGAATATTTCTTCCAAAGAGGTCAATTAAAAATTATTCAATAATAAATTATTCCATAGATTACATCCTATATTAATTGTTACACTTAGTAAATACTGTTGCCAAGAACAAAAGTAGGGCAATCACCCAATTGTTGTAAACAAAACTAGGACCATTACCATATACTGTAAAACTTAGATAAGCATAAGACAAAGGGACTGCATTGTTTTCGTTGCATATAGGTTTTTGCCTAAACCAGTATTCTCAGCGATCCCTCTTTTGAATGAAGATAGGCGACACATTTGGAATTATAGATGTCTTTTAAAGACTGGTAGCCATTTTGATATATTTGTAAGTCTATTAACTAAATTTCACCTTAAAAACTAAAAAATATTGTTCCTCTTTAATAAGTAATCCTCTAATTTCTTTTCTAAGATAATCATATGAGCAAATTTCGTTATTCTATAGAAAAAAATTAACTAAGTCTACTTACCAACGTTGTGTATACTCTTCTGCGAGTTACAGCTCGAAAATGCATCATGCATTTTATTTTTTATTCGTTTTTCTTTCAAAGTAATTTGAATATTATTCTCTCATATCTGATTCTATACACTTTGTATTGTTTGCACTATGGTTGAATAAAAATAAAAAAGCAAACATGCAGAACACAATGGATGAGCCCAGATTTCCTCTTACCCTTGAACGCCTCATGGTAAACGCAGGGACTGAACAGCGGATCTGAAGCGCTCACGGCCATATCTGCGTTAAACAAAATATTCACAAAATAAACCCGAGGCATAACAAAATGTACATCAATGTACATTACATGTACATTAAAGTACAATCGTATAATAATATCAATGAGTATAACTGCTTTAGTTGAATTGTCTCCTTTACAGGTTCGTTCTTAAAGTAGATTTTCTTATTGTTAGTATAGTTTATTAGGCGGTAGACGTAAATGAGGCGTGGAAAGCAACGAAGCAATTTGGCAACCGGTTCTATTCCATTTTACTACAATAAAATAGCGTCTATCCCCGAAATATTATTGAGAGAGGATTTTTTTTTAGTTTTTGGGATTTTGCGCACTTTGCCTGGGCGTTGGAGCGTTGGTACCGAGCAATATGAAAGTAGGATTGATAAAATTTAGGGGAAAACGATATGCATTCTGTTGCGTCAAAATGGCCCTACGTTTCAGCAAAGATCCGCAGAGGTAACATACTTAAATTATAAACGTGATAACGTCTTGTAAATCGATGAACGCCGGCTGCAAGCACGAAAAAGAATGACTCATTGTCACGTTCAGCCTGAGCCGAGCGTGCAAGCGAGAACTATTCGACCGTCTCTTCAAATGGCTCGTGAAGAAGTGTAACGAGACCCTCGACACGAAGCAGAAGAGACAGCACTTCATCGGTGTGCTGGATATTGCCGGTTTCGAGATCTTCGACGTGAGTATCGACGGGTTCCTCGTGATGAAAAGAGGGACATTCAATTCAAATAACTGGAAAAAGTGATTCAATTGCAGATTTAATTGGCTGAAAGGAAAGTAATTCAAGCACCGGTCAAAAGCTTTGCTAAAATTTAGTGTAGGTTTAAGGTCGTGACTTATGCGCGCCCCATACGCGAAACGTCCGGAGTATGGTCTACTCTCACTGAATCAAAATCGAGCGATTTCGCGAACTAGAAATCACTCTATTCCTTTGGCATAGCACTTATTAATAAATACACGTAAGTGAAGATTTACGATTCGGAAGGATATTTTAGTGTCAAAAAAACTCATTGAAAAATATTTCCTTAGACGTCCCGTTTCTTTATCTGTGGATCTGGCATAATCCCATTCGATAAAGTCAACATATCACGTATTTTTTTAAAATTAATTGATAGATGAGGCTTATCGCCAAAATATAATACATACTAAATTTATTTATAATTCATTACGATTCAGTTAAACAGTGATTTATTTAGTTAATTCTTACATATTATAAATCAAAGTCCAAAGCCGCGTCTGTCTGTTCGCGATAAACTCAAAAACCACTGAATGTATCTTCATGCAATTTTCACCAATCGATTGAGGAAGCTTTACATGTATAATACATAAATATATTATAGTAAATAAAAGCCGTATTTTTGTGCGCTTACATGGCGTGCGTTGGCTAAACCTTACGAGATAGATCAAAATAATGTACTACGGAATTGTATATCTATCTGTCTGATTCCTGAGAATAACACAGTAACCATTTTTATATTTTATGTACTACAAAGAAATTATGACCTATTTACGAAGCTATTTTAATAAATAATGAATACCGTATTTATCCTTATTCAAAGAAATACGCTACATACATTGTACATTTTATGCAGATCAAAATTGACCTTTACAGCATATCACAAAAAATAATATCTTAAAGTCAGTAAGGGTAAGCCAACGCTCGGGCAGAACAATCTTTGCCGGGTCCGCTAGTAATATAATGTTTAAAAGATTTTTTCTTTTTTTATACAAGGTGTAACAACTGCTGTTAGCGTATGGGGCGTGCACTTTAGATTTTCCAAATTTTAATCATGTTACCGTTTGGAAATTACATTTGTAATTATTTTATTCTATTTAAGGGGTAATTCCCTAATATTTCTTACAAAAAAAAAACCTTCATCAAATTTATAAATTAGCATGAAGGGCTACAATTCCTAATTTCTAGTCACGTATTAATTGGGTTAAAATGTAGTAACCTGGACAATGAAGCAATTACAGGGTATATCCTAAGCTGAATATCATTACGGTAGTGTTATTTAACTATTACGATTGTGGTTTTATTTATTTGGTAGCAGGAGGAAACACACAAATGGAAGTCCAAAACGAGACAAAAATATTTCTGTTATATTAATAATTCTTAATTCTGTAGTTCAATGGGTTTGAACAACTTTGCATTAACTTCACCAATGAAAAACTGCAACAATTCTTCAACCACCACATGTTTGTGCTAGAACAAGAAGAGTACACAAAGGAGGGCATTCATTGGGAATTTATTGATTTCGGAATGGACTTACTGGCCTGCATTGACCTTATTGAAAAGGTACACTTGGTGCAAAAATATACGAGGGTGACGCAGTTCGTCCTCGCTGTTGGCTGTTTGATTTAGCTATCGACGAACCCCGCTCACTAATCTATTTCATAGTTCAGCTACTCTAACATTGTATCCCATCCACTTATTTGGGCTTCGTCTTGTTCAATAAGTACAACGGTTTCGAGCAACTCTGCATTAACTTCACAAACGAGAAGCTCCAGCAATTCTTCAACCACCACATGTTCGTACTCGAACAAGAGGAGTACAAGCAGGAGGGCATCAACTGGACGTTCATCGATTTCGGAATGGACTTGCTGGCTTGTATTGATCTGATCGAGAAGGTAATTTTGTCACAGCGGAGTCCCTTTGCTCGTCGTCGCCTGGACTACTGCAGACGGGATTGAGTTTGGCACGGTCGCCGAGTCTATGGGAATAGACGCGGTATTTGTTCATGCACCTCCAAGTCTTTGGCTAGGGACAAACCACCTACAGAAGGTTATTTGTAGCTCGTCTTGTTGATCGCTCTATTAATAATCAAAACCTATAGCTTTAACCTTGTGATTAATTACCTGCAGTTCAACGGTTTTGAACAACTCTGCATTAATTTCACCAACGAGAAACTTCAGCAGTTTTTTAACCACCATATGTTTGTGCTGGAGCAAGAAGAATACCAACGCGAAGGCATCGAATGGACGTTCATTGATTTTGGCATGGATCTCCAAAATTGCATTGACCTTATAGAAAAGGTAGATGGCGGAAACGCAACAATGAATGCTTGCAACTCGCCATGGTCATCGAGAAATGCCAAAAAAGTTTTTGTCATGCTTATGGTTAATTCAAAATTATATTTCGACTGTACTGAAGGCATTTCTCGGCAGACCAGCTATGCAATCGATGTGTTGTGTGATCTATTGTGTGAAATGTGTTCCATTTTTTATATTATGTATGTTTAAAAACCACAATAAATTACTACCATGTACAGAACCCAAGACCATTCAAGGATTGTTGTAAGTTTTCTTTTTTTTTTTTTAAACTTATATTCAGTATTTATATTACAACTAATGATTTTGAACACCGGAAATTATGATAATAATAATACTTAAGTAAGGTTTAGAATTATTTTTTAAATAATCATAGTCTACTACAAACTATGATTTTAACAACAAATAAACCATCCATTATGACGGTTGTGGAAGAGAGAAGTTATATTAACTATGTACTATCGACAACCTTCTCCAATATTATACAGCGTCATTGAAGGTGTTATGATAAAAAAGAAGTTGACGCTAGAATTGTGAGAACAACTTCGTAGCTGGAGAAATAACTCAATAACTAAACAACTCTGTATCAAGAGATTTGTTGTGTTTTAAACTTTAAGGGATGTAATGCAATAATAAGGTTTTGCGGACCCGAAGGCTCCATGCCGATTCCACGAATCTCTGCTTACAAAATTAATCTACGGATTATTCTCATTGAATCACTCTCAACACTATTCTAAATAAATAATTTTTGAGAATGTTTCGGAATTTTTTTAATGACTTTTGTAGATTATTATTGTAGGTTCAAAGGGATTTCAACCCATAAGTTTTCAAGAATTAAAATTAAATAATTGTAAAGAGCTGTTTACGGAATCCTAAAATGCCTTTTAATAACGATAACTAACTAAAAATTATAAGGATTATTAAACTTGTGAATTCCCGTTATAGTTTTTCATGGGTTCTGTTAATAAAATGTACGGTATTATATTGCAATAAACCAATCTCCTTGTTTTGTCTAATGCTGAACAAAACCTAAAACTATTAATATCTCTTGGATGTGACTCGCCTCTCTCGGTTCGAGTGTATACGCCTTTAACAAGTAAATTTGACTAAAAAATAAACAAATACGATTTTTACCTTTTTTAAAAAAATGTCACTCTATAGGTTCAATAAACATTCTTATTGTAATAATAGTACAATATGAAATAATTTTATTTTTATAAACGAAATATATTTTAACATAATCTGATAGTCGCAGCTTGAACCTACCTATGGTCCATATGTTAGATGGGATCTGTATAAGGAATTGGGATATCCGGAAATGAAATCTCTGGATGATCTTTTAGATGTATTGGAAGCAATGCAGAATCTGAATCCGGAAACAGAGACAGGGAAAAAGGCGTATGCCCTCTCTCTATTTGCTGATTGGGATGACAATATGATGAATGCGGTTAAACAGTTTATCTGCTTCTATGGATATGATGAAAGAGGTTTTGTTTTGTCAAGAGCAGACGGAACAGCAAATACAAGTCATATAATATCGTAGTTCGAATATCCCCTTTCAAATTTGTTTTCTGTTTTCAGCACATTATTTAAGGAATTTTTAAATATGTAGGTGCCTACTAAACACTATTTCTTTCATTAAGCTATCATTCTTAGTTTCACTACAAATAACGAACAAGAACTTTATTTCAATTGTTTTTATTTTCATTAGGAATTCATGAGGTGAATGCTCTGAATCTGTTGGTCCACGGCGGCAACTCCTAAGTGATGCTGGCTGAACTATTAATGCAACAATATTACATAATTTGCCTTAGAGGTTGCTGATTTGGATTTTCAAATATAGGACACAAAAAACAGCGTGCTATCTAAGAACCGCTGGTAAAAACAACATTATAATCTCTATTTATCTGTCCAGCTGTCTGTTTACTTCTCTCTATCCAAATCTCCTGCAGCTCTAAAACTCTCAAAATGCACTACAACTGATATTATCTTTCCTGATTCGTCCGTCATATCTGCTGCTAGTGACAGCTGGTGTTGAAGAAAGCCAATACGATGCGTACGAACACATCGACAATGAATTGTATCGAGAATTTGTGACCTATTTTTAGTTAATCCGCGATATGTGTTTCGCTAGCAATAAGAGCATATCCTCGACCTTATCTGGTTTCGTTGTCGGCGAAGCATATGTCCCAAATTAATTTACATTTCTGTGGTGCATAGCTCAATTTATTATCACTAACACTATACTATCGTCGTTATGAACATTGTGAACTAATACGCAGAATGAGATGTTGGTCATAGACACGACAGTCCGTTTTAAATATTCCTGCTTTGATAAATACATGTTTTATTTCTATAATGGTATTTATTTTATAACATATTTCACAAGGAGTCTTCTGTAGTCAAGTTACCATAATGAGTCATGAAAATAATTATTAGAATGTTTGGCGAAACAATAATTTAATTGTTTTAGTATTTAAATATTTTTCATTAATACTCCATTCATTTACCTATCTCATTAGGGTGCGGAGTAGTTCAATTTGTAAAACATTTGAAATCCTGGGTCCAAACTGGATTGTCTTTTTTCAATGAGTAGTTGAGGGTATGGAATGGGAGCTATTTATGGAATGACAATTGATAATGATTACACCGTTTATGTATATTAGTATCAATGCAATGTCAAACTGTCTGTCCTTTTCCTATTTGTTCTCATTCACAAAATATTGACATGATTTGCATTCACGTGTCGTACATCACACAAATCAAAACACGACAATTTTCTTTCAATTAGTCCTGGGGGGTATTGGATGAGTTTGAAGTGTTATGATTATGAGATGGATCGTGTGATCAAGCGTGCGTACTTGGGACGACCGAATGCTGAAGTCCAAAAGACCGACAACCAATCGGATGACCCAAGTATAAATGGAAAGGTCTGGTGGAAGGGGACCTAAGCCACGCAGTGGCATAAAACGGCACAGGATTGAAGGAAGTAGTAGTCTCTGAGGCCAAGATCCGATTTGGGTCACTGTCCATCTTAAGTAAGTAAGCAAGAAAAGTACCAATTGTATAAAGTGAAATGAAATAGAGTAAATGTATGACAAGTACATGAAACGTTGTCCAGTGTTGACATAACTCATTGTTCTTATGTTTATATATTATGATTAATACAATCGTCACTACACTATGTCATGGTCCATATATTCTATTGATAGTTCATTCGTAACAAACTTAGGGAAAGGACGGATCAGCAACCGTCATGAAAATTTTTATATTACTCATCTTAGTTTTCTTTCATCAAAATTGTGAAGTAACTTGTTTTAATTTTTTAAATTATATGACCACTAAATTTAGTCAAATGAAAGTTACATTAACAAGTGCCTTAAGAAATGTAAGAAGTTCAGTGACAGATTTTATGTTTCCTTATAATGTAAAACAAAAAGCTTGGTCCTTAGATATTAAATCAAAAATACAAAGGGCATTCAGTGATTTCGTTGCAGAAGAGGCAGCTAAATGTGAAACGGATATTCCTGAATATAATACTCTCCGGAAAGAACCAACGGCTCTCATGTCGACACCTCAATTAGCTACTCTGCATGGAAAGAGTATTGAATCGCACTTAGTTGTTACTAAAGACGGCTATATTCTTACGATACATCGCATAAGAAATTCGCCAACAAATGATATAAAATCAAATAATTTTACAATATTAATGCATCACGGTTTACTCGGTAGTTCCGCAGACTGGATCTTATTGGGAGCGAAAAAATCTTTACCGTATATACTATCGGATGCTGGATATGACGTGTGGTTAACAAATTCAAGAGGAAACTACTATTCAAGAGGGCATATTACGAAGAATATAGATTTTCTTGAGTTTTGGGATTTTTCTTGGCAAGAAATGGGCCAATTCGACTTACCAGCAGTCATAGACTACATAAAAAGATATAAAAAAAACAATGATAAAATAAATTTCATCGGCCATTCTATGGGTGCTACGGCATTTTTGGTAATGCTATCCACAATCCCCAGCTATAACAATGATTTTAGAATGGGTATATTACTAGCACCATTGGTATACATGAGCAATATCGAGGGTCCATTAAAAATGCTTACATCAATGGCCAACCGCCCTCCAGAATTATTAATGAAAGTCATCGGTGAAGGAGAATTTGTACCAGGTAGAAAGATTCCACCATGGATTGCAAAAAAATATTGTGTAGGTCCAGACCTGTATTGTTTAAATCCCTTACTATTCTTAAGTGGCAGTATTCCTGAGGAAAACTTATGGGATACCGACTTGATTGCAAGAGTGCTGTACCACGTACCTGCAGGCGGATCAACAAATACAATACTACATTACGCACAAATGGCCAACAGTGGAAAATTTCATTATTTTAATGATAAATCCAAAGAATTTTCTTTAGGGCTGGTCACTGTACCGATTGTGATGTTCAGTTCAAGTGATGACTGGCTTGCAACAATACCCGATGTTTTAAGACTATATTTCAGCATTTCTAATCCAATAGACCATTTCATTATTCGTGGAAAAAAATTATCTCACACAGATTTTGTATGGCATCCTGAAGCCGACGTGTTGGTATTTGAAAAAGTTGTCGAATATTTAGAAAATGGCAATTCTTCTAAAAGAAATGAGATCAACTGACTAAAATGTTTCACAAATTTCATGGGTGCTTTTATTTTTATTGGCCTTTCATAATGGGCTTATTTAATTTCTAAGTTAATTTAAAGAAAATTAAAACATTTAACGTTAACAGCTGAATTGTGCCATAGACATGTAAGCAGCGCTAAATGTAATGTGGATGATACTATTGAGTTTTAATAAATTGCTAGCTGGTCCCGCAAGTTTATTTTTATTTATGTGAACCCTATGCATTTTGTTTTTCTTAAAGTAGTCTATATACCCTAAGAAACAGGTCTATCACATTGCAATGGCAAAGGAAGAAATCAAAGCGGTGCCTGGGACCTTCGACCTAGGTGTAGGATTTAATTATTACTTTAACATGCGCACGCTAATCTAATTCAGTAGCAACACGAAAACGATGAGAAACGTGCTGGTCTAATAGCACATAAATAATAAATATTACTACAATATTATAGTTCCGTCGCAGTTTGGTCACGTGATCGTTTTATGGTTGATGTTTGGAGACAGTATGCTCAAAGAGTTTTATATAGTAATTTTATAAATAGAAATAAAATATTGCTTCTTTGACTGCACTCAACCGGCGACATTTTATACGAGTAGTTACTTCAAAATTCATAGGGTAAGTCGTTTTCAACAAACATACGAATTATTTATAATTAGGACCCATATTATTTATAAGTACTAGAGATCGCCAGCTGGTCGAGATTCTCCTACAAACCTTTTAGCGTACAACAACATAAATTGTTCTATTCAGGGAAAAATATAATTTGACAATAAATATAACATACGGTTGTCAGGATTATGTTTTGACATCATCCAATATATGTATGTATGTGTGAATAGTGTAAGTAGGCTGGCACTAGTGTGCGTGCGTGTAAAAACAAAGTATATTAGACACACCTTCCTTTATATAAGCTACAAATGTGCCAAATTTAATACTCTTCATTCCGGACAATTTTCTTAAAATGGTAGCAAGTTTTCGTTCCATGCATTAATATATAATATATATCCATAAATAACGTCACGCGAATTTTACAGTTTTATAACTCTTCCCCCTGGTCCTTGCTGTTATATTGTCGAAAGCCATTCTTCGTTGATGTGACATCACTGACATCATTTTTCAATTAAAGAAAAAACGTAAAGGTTCAGTCTTAATGGTTTATTCGGTGGCACATTTAACCGACAATTTTCGAACATTTTCCCCATTAATGACTCTTGGTATATACCACCATCACTATTTCTCCAATATGCCCCTACATCTACTATAATAAATCTGTAATGGGCGTCAACAAGTCCTAGCAACACAATCGAATGCTCATTTTTGTAATTAAAATAAGTTGAGCCGGCATTTATTGGACATATTAAATTAATGAATAATAAACTTTCCGTCCAGTGACAAACCATACTTTTTTTGAGAGGATGAGAAGCCAAGGGAAACAAGTGACAATCCTGTGAAAATATTTTAAAGTTAAAACATTTTCATAACACCTGCATAAGCCATTCTGTATCATGTTTATATGAAAGCTCTATAGTACATACTAAGAATATCCAGGATATTTCTAATACAAACATTTTATAGGTAGTTATTCTATAACCGCACTTAACTATATCTTTTAGAAAAAAATCACTTGTAGCCATTGGCTTAAAAAAAAAAAATCACAATGGTAAATACTTAATCAAATGGACTGGGGTACTTTTAATTTGAGTACTAGAGTCACCTAGAGATATGTTGTAGCATAACTACAATAGAGGTGGTTTCCTCAGGTTTTTAACAAGGGAATAAAGGGAATAAATCGCTGGTTATGCCGTCCTTCGGAAGAGATATAAAATGGGAGTCCTGAGCCTTTGGGATGTCTGTTACTCGTGAAAAATGTCTATACTGATTATACATGAAGAGGCAAAATTTAAGTCTCCAACTGCAGCCGTGGCCCTTTGTTCATTCGGCCCGGCTTTCATCGTGTGAACGCTCTTCTTATCTCCCTTGCCTTGCTTTACAGGAATGCTCTGTGGATGGATATTAATTAACTTGAACATTATCAATGACACGAGTAAAACAGTTATTATATTACTTTTGATTTACAATGCTCATTAATTGTTGTACATTGTGTAAATTCCTGATATATTACTTTACTTATAAATATACTTTTATTAATAGCCAAGTTGTCATCATCATCCTGCTCTGATCCATTTTTACGTTTTTAACAAGGAATGGTTGGACTAATTAAAAAGTCGACATGGAATATGGTGACAAAGACAATGTTATAACCTTGCAAAAATATTTGTCTGATTACCGTGGGTCTACTGTATCGGATGATTAGATGCTAATTTAGATTTTAACGAAAGTTTGTATAGAATATGAGAGCGTAAAATAGTAATTAATTCAGCAAGTTCTGGCATACATAGCTGAATACATATTCGCTTTTTTTCAGAGTTTTCGGTAAAATTTATCACAGTGATTTTTCTTATATTGCTGATACAGGTGGTATTTCAACAACAACAGCACTTTCTTACTCTGATAGCAATGTTACGGAGGCCAATATGGATATTGAAAAATTGCAGAGCCTGAAAAATACTTTGCGTGTAATACACAGGAAACCTCTAATGTATGTAGGTATTCCTCGAGAATGCTACTTTATAATTGACTTAATACATAAGCATACAAATATAAAAATCGAATACATTTTGTTAAGCTTAAAAAAAATTAGATTAAACACGAAATACTTACGCTAATGGGCTAATCAAGTTCCCTACGCCTTGAGTTCGAAACCGCCTTTGGGAAATAAATCATTTATTGTTTGTTTGTTTCGTTTAACGTCATTTCATGCTGCTGACTAGCAGATGGTTAATGACGATAGATAATAATGGACTATGACTTTGAGTATTAATTTTACTTGAAATAATAAGACAAATATTTGGTTGGAAAACGGGAAAAAAATGGCTAATCGGACAATGCTTCAATAGAGTCCTTAATTTTGCTGCAATAAATTGGAATCTGAGGCGGGAAAGGATGGAGCTCAACAATCAGGTTGCACCTTTTCAATAGTTACTGGGTGCAGAAGTGTTCCAGTGGCAACTTTGAGACCTGGATCTTCGTCTGAAGTATCAGAGGCAAAATTTTTGCGCTCTACTCACTTATCTGCAAGACGTTTGAGATTTGGTGCTGGAGAAGTTGGACACAAATGGACTTTCAGATGAGAAAGCAAGGAGTGAAAGTAATACAGGTGGCAATTACCCTCTCAAAACATATTTTTTTTCTCAAACATAATTTAAACTTTTACAACGTTATGATACATAACTTTACGAGTATAGTCTAAAAGACCAGGCAAAATTTGGTATCTTACTGGAAGAATACCATATACCCGTAAAAATGTAAATTATTCAGTGTTTAATTTACACTTGCCTGACAATTCAAAGCAGTCTGTTTTCAAAAGGGAGGGGTAAACTCTCATTTTAAGATGGGAATAGTTATAGCATATTATATTAAGACAATCAAGAGCTATAATCAAAGTACTTTAATTAAATGAATATAATAAAATATTTAAAATCCAAAAATGATAAGAAGGTGATGTAAACTATTTTATACAATCTAGTATTTAGATAGTACTCGTAGAGTCCTTCTGGTTCAGCTCATCGACGAATTACTTTTTATTAAAACATTTATAGTTCACACGTCAACATGCTCAGGTCATTAAACTATTAATATTGCGCCAGACTTCACGAAATTTATCAATAAACATAAAGCCCTTTACAAACTGGGCGTTCTCGGCGCGTTCAAACAAACAAATAAACTCTTTTGTATATTAGTATAGATTTGCTTTAACGCAAACACGAATTTTATGGTGAGCAATAAAAATTATTTAATTTTGTTCTTAAAATATTCACAACAAAGTTAACAATATTTTCGCCCTCGATAATAAGCGGAAATAAGCATTCTAATATTTATTCATTGTTAACTTTCTTTTGTTGTTTAAGTAAATTTCTTTCAAGAAACTTTCTGTCGGCTAAGAAGACGGAGAAAATATTTGGTCGATTTCAGGAATTTTCTTATTAAAGTTACCTTAACTTTCCTTCTGTTTCGAATTATGAGCATACTTTTACATCTTCATGTATTAAAAAGTATTTCACTCGTGAAAGGTTCTCTACTTCCCAATATTGTTTAGTATTTTTAAATTCTTATTAATTAGAGGTAGCGCCACCCTTGAGGCCGAATTAGGCCGGCGCGTCCGTGTACCAGTACATCTTTCTTACGTAACATCGGCGTGAAGTGACGGCAATGCTGTTACGTCAAGTGATGGTATTGTTGTCGCGTTTCGTTCGTTTTGTGTGACTTCCCGGTGGCCTAAACTCTTTATTCGCCGGCAACTTATTTGCTTGTCTCTTGGTCGTGCAGATATCCATGGGCGCCAGTAGGAAATTAGCTGCCTGCTGCCTGCTCGTTTGCCCCTTGTATCATAAAAAAAAGACTAAACAAAATTTGTTTGTAACGTGTGTTAAAGACACTTCGAGGTATGCTTGAGCTTGTCTTAGGAGTGGTAAGTCTAGTCGGGGGGATGGTTTGGGCTAATTATTACGTAAATCCGTCCCTAATTCTTACTAGACTTTAAATGTTATTACTATCAGTACAGAAAGCCTAGCAGGACTTTACTTAGGATAAAAATGTTCGTGCTAGACCCACAGCGGACCCTTCTTAGCGTCGACGCTTGTTGCATTAGCGTTGATTAAAAGCGTGACACGGTTAAGACTTGCCTCCTGCGGGTCTAGCACAAACATAAGTAAAGTCGAATCGGTTCGAAAAGTTCGTGCTAGGCCCTCAGTTACTACGTAAGGCCCTTCTTTTCCTTCGCGGCAGTTTTCCGCACTTAGTCGCAATAGGGCGACCATTGTGCCTGGGGGATGGCATGCAGTCTACTCCAACAAGCGCAGCGTAAAGCCCTTAGGCACTTCTGTGCAAAATCTAGACATTTTTATATCGCTGATAAGGCCATTACGCTCTTTAATATTGGCATTGAAGATTGGACATCAATTTACTCCGCGACATTAGAATGAGCCAATACATTTTATATACTTCGACGATAAAGAATTCCCACTGGAATCCCAATATAATAAAGAAGCTTTTCATGCGCAGAGCCGATTGCGGGACGATCGAATCGTGCAACGTTATTAGAAGGTCGGGTTTTGTGGAACATTTATTAAATCCATTTGGGATTTGGAAGCCGGCTCTTCAATTGACGTTATTGTGTTAAGAATTTTAAATAACTGGTACGTCGTTATATATAAGAATGACTCCCTGTCTCATTTGGTCACGGCACGCATGAACGGCTGGACCGATGTCGCTAATCCTTTTTTTTTGTGTTTGTTCGTGTCAGGAGAAGGTGGTTATGAGAGAAAATTGCGCGAATAATTAGGAATTTTAAGAATACTTAACCACCATAATAAATGACTTCTAATGTCACGGGAACGGAAACGGAACGGGAGACATTATATGATAAGAGAATGTAGTAAATAGTATGTTACCCAACGTTCAAGCAAGACAGCGTCTGCTGGGTCCGCTAGTAATACTTATTAATATTATAAACCTTTCCGCAAATTAAAGCCATATATTTACATTGAATTATTAAGTTACACAACCTGACTAAGGTCTAGAAATTTACATATGTAAACATTATAAGATAAATTTACAGTGTTTGCCCGTCTCTGTTTGCCCACAGTAATCTCTTGAACGGTTTATTATATAAAATAAATATTAAGCAGACTATTTACCTCTAGACCATATATCAACGGTCTCGCTAACAAAGTTAGTATGTTTGCATTAGAGGTAAAATGAGGGTGGGCGTCCTGTACAAACAAGAATTAATGGTTATTGGTCAGTTTTCGGTTATCGCGTTCATTTTTAAACTAATATTTGTTTATCTGTGTACATAGTTTTCAGTAATGCATTTGTCTTGTATGAGGTGTGTGTGCGAGCGTGCGTGCGTGTATGTGTCTGTGTGTCTGTCTGGGTGCGCGCGCACGCGCGTGTGTGTATGTGTGTGTGTGTATGTGTGTGTGCGTGTGTGTCTATATATTTTAATGTCTGTGTGACAGTTGACAGCAGTAGATAAAGTTTGATATTTGTTTTAATTATGTTTATATTACTTTTAAAGTAATATCGAGATTTGAAAATACATTCATCTAGCGGTTACCCGTGGCTTCAACCGCTTAAATTTAAACTTCCGAAAACCCTTGGATGTCCATAATTTGGCCCATCATAAAATCTGTTCTCGGCGGATATCTACTACCAATAAACTATCTCCTTGCCAAATTTCATCTCTGCATGACACACGGTTTTCCAAATTTGTTAATGGGTCACCTTTCCTTTTTATATAAAAATATAAGTATATATTTGGGCAAGACAGCAATATATATAACTAGCTGTTTCCCGGGACTTCGTCCGCGAAAACTTGTAAGTGCCTGTAGACCTCTAGCCATATTAAAAAATTCATTCTTAGCGGATGCCCACTAACTATAAATTACGTCAAGTAAAAATTTTGTCTTTGTAGGTCCCGCGGTTTTTTTAATTTCCTTCGTTTGTTAGGTGACCTCTCGCTTTTATATATACGTATTTTTTATTTTATTTATTTATAAGAAATTACAAGTTTGTTTTTAACAATTTAACGTTTAAAAACCAATGCGGTTTGTCCTTAATGTTAAGGTTGGCATCTGCACTATCCTGTAATTATATATAGAAAATAAAATATGAAATATAAATCTGACGTGAACAACACATGACTCCTTTGTACAAACATTAAACTATCAGATGGACTGGACCAGTAGAAGAGTTAATCCAATAGAGAGATACCTGTTCCAGGCATCATGAGAAATAATATCACATTTCAAAAAGCGTTGAGACGACTAAAGATTATTATGGTTATGATGTAATTAACCGTATTTGAGTAATGTGATAGACGAACGTACTTACAAGCATCATTTTTAAAATAGTCAAATAGGATTCTTATGTCGACTCGCCTTTCTTAACGTTACTCATTTCTTCGACAGAGGGTAGTCAACACCACAATTTGAATAATGAATATATTGGAAAGTACAAAAGCAACTAACTGGCTGACATTTGCAACGCACGCCGTACAAGGCCTACTCAATACGGTGAAATAATTAACAGCGTGTCAGTGTTGTCATATTAAGCGGAAACAAAAAAAGTATTGTGATTCAATTGCCGCGTCTCGTGCACTGTAGTTAAGGATGAATAGGGTGTCCCAAAACTTACACTTGAGTATTAACGATTATTAAATATGAAATCCAAGTTAAGATTTTATTTAAGGTTCACATCAAAAAATAAATAAAATGCCAATTTAATTTATTCAAATACATTTAAATATTAGTCAATATATGTTACATCATACATAAAAAAATAAACTGTTTATTTGATATTACGAACATAAAATCATTAAAAAAACAGTTTTGCCAATTCAGGCATCATCAGTACATACACCAAAAGAAAAATCATAAAGAAGATAATCTCAATATTCGAGATAAGTTTATTTAGCATCTGAGTCCTCTTTTCCATCTCTGTCGACCGTGGGTTTTGGACCGACGAGATTGAGTTTTTCTAAGTACGTGATGACTTTCGCAGGGGTGTCACTCATAATCTCTTCGCCTTTGGCAAAAGAATATTTCTCGCCAGCTGCTGTGTGCTTCACGTTGGCGGTGGAGTACTTCCCTGTACCTGTGATTTTTGCTTTTACCATTCTTTTACCTCCAGTTCGATACGGCAGCCCGCTTCCCAAAAAATTCCTTTTTCATTTGACAGCATAGGTACTTTCAGATTGGTACAATAATTTTCAGCGAAGTCGGTTCAGTAGTTTGGTTTTTTAAATCGAAATAACTAGAGTTACTATAAGTTACTTAAGGCAACTAAATTGCGTATTTAGCTTTTGGAGTTGGTATTAGTAATTATATTATATAAAGCCGAAATGTAACTATGTGTACGCTTAAGAGTGTTAAATTGTTGTCCTAATACGTAAATTTTATGAAATATTTTAACACCCGAGAACTTAAAGAAGTATAAGTATACTATAAAAAATAATTCAAACTCTGTAAAATAAGTGAACATTTTTATTATAAAAGGAAAATATAGCAACCATGCAAATAATAATATTTGTATACTTATGAAAACAATTTATCATTTTATAAACCCAATCTTTAAAAAAATAATGAACCAATTTTGAAGCTTTATTTCGCCATATGCAGTAAGGACTTCATGAAGTCCATGCCATTACAAAAAATTTTTTTTAAAGTTTCAAATAATTGCTAAAAATATTTTCACATTCACATAGTCTAAAATAAAGGCATGTGTTTACTGTTAGGAGAGAAATGAACACGAGAGTACAATTAAATCAATATGTAAAGCAGTCAACTGGATATTTACATACGACATATGTTAAATAGGTATCGCTTGTGATAGATCAGTCGGTCATCCTAAAACTAAACTTTCGCCCAATTTTATTCTTGTACACTCATTGGCTTACGTTTACTCCATATAATCCTACAAATAAATTTGAGGCATTAGTTGTGAAAATCCCAAGATCGGTGCATAGTTTAATCTTCGAGAGATTCTGGAGGAGGATGAGAAGATGCTTTAGTGGTATTTTTAAATTAAACTAAATTTTCAACCAAAATATAATTAAACCAGGTTTAGCCAGTTATGAATTTATTGACGTGATGTAAAAAAAAAAATGAATGACTGAAAAATAATAAATAAATAAATTGATTAAGTGCATTATTAACAATTTATTATTAATTTAGGAAAGATTGTAGTCACTAATGAGTTAGAAATACACAGACATAAAAATATTGTAAACACAAACAATATGCTTACATTATAATCAGTACATAAATACCTATATAAACTATTTTTTTTTCTCAATATTGCAATCACTTATTTTGTTAAGCTGCTCTTTTATTGTTCTTATTTTCTTCCAATAATAATAAAAAACATGTGATAATTATGGTCTAAAAAATAATAATAATAAAATTAAATGTGTTGTAACGACTTATTTCTTAAAGTGATGTTTTCTTCAAATAAAATATTATCACTATTAGGCCAGCGAAGAAGAGCGAGCGGTCATCATTTTCGACGAGATCGACAGCGCCGCTGGAACACGGGGGCGCGACTCTCACGAAGAGAATAATCGAGTAGTGGCACAGCTACTCACGCGACTGGACGGCATGGAAGACTACGGCAACGTTGTCGTAATCGCGACCACAAATAAAATCGACCACCTTGACCCGGCTCTTCGACGGCCGGGTCGACTTGACCGCGAAATCCACTTCGGCCCCCCGACCGAAGCGGACAGGGAAGACACTTCGACAAATCCGATGGGGACAATATTAGAGGATAATTGAATTTAGTAAATAATAAGTAACCCACGGTTCGGGCAGGACAGCGTCTTCCGGGTCCGCTAGTATGTTTATAAAACCGCGGGACACTTATAGATAAATTTGACAGAGGTTTACAGTTAGTAGATATCCGCTAAGAACTAATATTTTGATATGGCTAGACGTCTTAAGATTTTTGCAAATTTATTTTACGCGGACGAAGTCACAGGAAACAGCTAGTTTTTTAATCATCTTTTTGTAATCCTGTTCCTCACTTTTTGGCCGTACATAGCCAATTATGGCTTGACAGTGTAGAAATTAGCCAAATATAGCTTGACAATGTAGAAATTAGGCAAATATGATTTAAAAATGTAGAAATTAGCCAAATATGGCTTGACAATGTAAAAATTAGCCAAATATGACTTGAAAATGTAAAAATTGGCCAAATATGGTTTGATAATGTAAAAATTAGCCAAATATGGCTTGACAATGTAAAAATTACCCAAATATGACTTGAAAATGTAAAAATTAGCCAAATATGGTTTGATAATGTAAAAATTGGCCAAATATGGTTTGATAATGTAAAAATTAGCCAAATATGACTTGAAAATGTATATATTAGCCAAATATGGTTTGATACTGTAAAAATTAGGCAAATATGGTGTGACAATGTATAAATTACTTAAATATAAGCTTGACAATGTAGAAATTAGGCTAATACGCCATTTGTTGTTCTACCATTATTGCATACTAATTACGGCGAGGTACCAGGGCAGCATATAAAGCAGCTAATGTTTGCCCACCAGCGACCTCTGTTGACAGTGCTTTAATGAGGTGCACTGTAGGTCATATTGAGTAATGACGTAAATTTAGAATTGATATATTGAATTTAGATTATAATAGAGCGAGTAACCCTGCCTTCCGCTCCGGGGGTCGTGAGTTCGATTCCCGCGTCGTGTCTTGGGTGTATTATCCATATGTATGTATTTATATATTAAAAAAAAATTGTGTATAACAGGCGGCTGTTACCTATAACACAGGCATCAAGTTATCTATCTTAGGTGGAGACGTCCTTGAGTCATATAGTCTTATATATTTATTATTTATTTTATAGTTGTGCGATACAAGTAATAGCACGATTTGTAAGGATTTTCCTGCCTCGCAAAACTTTTATGTGCAACTAATTTTAAATTAATCCTTTTGCTTAGTAGGTCTATAAACCCTGCCCGGGTTGTAAACATCAGCTTCTTGAAGGTTTAACATAATCATCACATTTCGCAGACGAGGCAGTGAAAATCCTTTCCTCCTTTTGTACAACACTAGCTTTGCCCGCAACTTCGTCTGCGTAAAATTAGGCAAAGAGATACAATCAATTTTAGCGTGACGATATATAGTCCATAGCCTTCCTCGATAAATGAGCTATCTAACACTGAAAGAATTTTTCAAATCGGGCCAGTAGTTCCTGGGATTAGCGCGTTCAAACAAACAAACTCTTCAGCTTTATATATTAGTATAGATTCGTAAGAAGATATGACTATATACTAGCGTTATTCTAAGCTGGTCATCACAGGACAAATTATAGTGCATTCTTAAAGATTTCGGACTAATCAACTTATACTAAATACATATTTAAAGAGGAAATATTTGATTGTTTGTTTGCATTGAATATGCTCTGAAACTAATGGATCGATTTGAAAGAAATATTTTGCGATTATAATCCTACTTTATCCCCGATGAACATAAGTGATAGAATATTTTCAAAAAGTTAAGGATACTTATGAACACTACGGTGATGTAAATGCATATGCGGGCTGCTGGTTCTTTATATATGAAGCGGTACATCTCAATTACTACCAAGGCCAATGAACAACTGCACTAACCGAAAGATCGCGGATGCGTTGCTTGGATTTTTTTTTCACAATGTTTAATCTTAATACTAGTGATCTAATTTGTAAATTATTTTTATTTTTGTTAACAGAGGGAATTGAATGCGGTGGACTTCAAGTTATCAGCAGACCTAAAGTTCGTGCTGCTCATATCAGACGTCAGGCCTGGCTGGAGACATGCTCGTTTGGCGCGATATCACGTCTATGATGTGATAACCAGGTTAATACTATGCTTACAACTCTGATGCAACAACCCAAAGTAAGTCTTGGCTTCAAAATTAAGAGAGTGTCATAGGTCTCCCTATCTCGTGCCAGTTCCAGCCAGTCAGGAACTTGTAACTCTTGCGAGACAGTCGCCACGACGCGGCGGCGGCAGGTTAGTACTATGATTTTCCCTTTAATCACTACACATGCTTTCAAATAGCAGTCGGGCGTCTCAAATACCCGTGGAAGTACTTAATTGGAATGCGAGCTCGGGTATTAAGCGACAAAAACCATGCGAAATGACGACTTTTCATTTTCGGGGTCAAGATCAAATTTCTGGTTGTTGCGCCATTTTAGTTAACTTTTTTTTATTGCACATTTGTTTCTGTTAAAAGACGCACTTCGCACACCATCGCACAAGTCTTGACAATCTAGAAAGACTCTTGGTGACAGACTTGGCGACGTACTCCACACTCTACTACTCCCTCTTTTCCACAGATTTGTTCAGACTGTATCCTCTGGATTACAGTCTGAATAAATCTGTGCATAAGATCGCCAAGCAGCTAAGTAAATCAGTGAATACTGAATTCCACTCTATTTAAGGGATTTTGCAGAAGTATACTTAAACAATTTAAATTGAATTGCGTTTACAGTCAGTAAACGCGAACGGTCACCTATTACGAAATCTCGAAAAGCAGGTCTTTTTTTCTCACCAGAAATAAGATCCCCATATCACCAGTCGAGGATGACAGATCGGCGCCTCTTCTTCAATACGCGGAGTGGATTGTTTAGTTACATCAATATTTCAAATAATAAAAATGTATAGCTAAATTAGAGACTGGCAAATCTTGATCTATGTTAAGGAAATGAGTTTTTAACTATATTTGACAATGAAATGGTATAACTGTAGTGAATAGGTACATAAATTGAAAAGTACTATAGTCGAGCAATGTGTAGTTATTATAATAATGACGTGCCGTAGTCGATACGACTGGTTATTCTACTCTTCATTGCTCGCAGAACTGGACAAGAAGGGGAGGTGGCTCTATGATTGGTGGGCAGAGTTTTAATGTTGCTCGGGTATTTGGTGTTAACTTGGGAGCAGTTGTAGCACTTTAATGAAACAGCGTTCAATCACGGAGCCTACGAAATTGTCAGTAGTGATTGACAATGGCGAACAAGAAATAATCTTAGAAGACGTGGTCGTTGATCCTACACGGAACACGGTACAACTGTTAGATATGTTGCAAGAAGAGATATCCACTCTTGAGACAAATCGCTTGGAAGGAGAAAAGCTTTACCAAGAAATCAATCGGCAATTCAATGAAGAACGAAAAGCATTGCCAGAAATGGAACCAAGACAAAAGCGAACCTACTCGAAAAAATCAATTAATTTACGTATAGCGTTTGGGCACAAAAAAAAAATCCAGTAAAATAGACATAATATCTGAAAATAATGATAAAAAGTAAACAGCAAAAGTAATTTTTTTACAGTTACAGTTATTTTTATATTATAATTATTATTTGTTTATAAATTACAAAGTTCATTATTACGCATTATTTAGAACAATAGATCTATGCAATAGAAATAAAATATTTTTTTTCCTTTAGGAAGGATAGAATAAAAAAATTTACTAATCACCCGGAAAGATTTACAAATGTCCTGAGCCACATGACATGAGGATACATCGACACTGCAGCACTGAATAGATAGGCTGAGTGTTTAATTAGGTTTTGCTGGTGTCAGGCGGTAAAGGGCTGCTGATTAGAAGTACATCTCCGCTCTGCCAGTTCTGCTGCTTGAAGTGTTCATGAAAACCTCAACTTTTCCTCCGCGGTGTCCAACCTCTTTTCATCTGCGCCTTTTCATCTCCCCATCTTCTTCCTGTTGCTTTTGTCCCCCTCTGCATCCCTATAACCCACGTCTTGGATACAGTGCATTGTAGAGACTCGTTTCAAGTACAGTTGTGCAGAAAGGTGATTTCCCCGAGACATATTCAACCGCCAGGTTTTTCCACAGACGAGAGTGTACAAAGTGTTGTTCTACGGATGTTTACAGATACAATAAATTATCTTCCTACCTGGATTCGAACGCAGCACTCTATGAACTGAGCTATCCTCATGGATTGACAAGTAGTATTTCCCAACTTATTTAAAGTACTCTAATCAGATCCAAGTGAGTTTTGTATCAAGTAAATCAACTCTGCACACGAGACTTTGTAATGTTGTTTTTTTAATAGAAAAAGGGGGAAAACGAGTAGCGAATCGTATAATGTTATTTGATCCGACGCCCATGGATCTCAATGCCAGAGGAATCGCAGATGTGTTGCCTTTTAAGAAGGAATACGGTCTTTTCTAGAAGGCCCTACGTCGTAAGGATTAAGAACTACCGCTGAGTATAGTATACCATAACCTGGTAATGCAGGGTATAAAATTACAACAGAACCTGAAGCTCTTTCAGTATCTGAAGAACTTTTAAAAGAAACCAAGATTGTTCATGAAGAAATCAAACACCTTCTCAATAATGTGAGTTTTAAAGGTTTTATCTCAGCTGTTGCTAATTATATTTAAGATGAATGGATAATTTACTTAATTTGAAACCTAAAAGTAATGTTTGATAAGTAATAATATATATAAGACAGCTATAAGTATAGTTAACTAAAGCTAAAGATGCATCTCTCTGGCATATAGAGTAACAAGTACTTCACCCTTCAAGTAGCCAAAGCAGTCAAGGAAGTTACTGCTAGAACTGAGCAAGTCTCTAGGCTCTATGGTGAGGTGATCTTGCTCACTGCCAGAATGAATCTGTGGAAGTTTGCTGTCTGATGGGTCTAGGTAATTATACTCTTTCTGTACATGTAGTATTGTGGCTTTTTATAGTTTCAGAAGTATTTTTTCTGCTTCATCACATTCAGTAGATAAGAGCCTACACAATGGAACGTCCCTTCTTTTTCACTAGCTCTCCATATATTTTTAATATAGAAAGAGAACATAAAATTATCAAATGTACGATGCTTTATTCTACTGGTCATTAAGGCATCACATTTTGTGTTTCATTATAAAATAAAAGCACATTCTTGCAGGCATGTAGGTTATTTGGAGCTATGGAACACACATTGCATTGTGCATAGTCAGCCGGTGTCTGTCAACATTCACAAGACATTTCATCACCTGCTGTTGACACATGCTCCTGTCAAACATGCTAAAGGGGACAAATGTACAAAAACAAAATATGCTAAATCTATCAACTCATTATCTCACACTTTTTCGAGCGGCAGCCTGATGTAGCTAAACTCATTACCGCTCACTTGGTCTGACACTAATTCTCTGAGCAGGGACGTGCGAGCTCGAGATGCGCTGCTGCTGGCTGGTACACATAAGAACGCTTTATTTTGTTCTTTTTGGAGCAGTGGAAAAGGATGGAGGTGCATGTGTGTGTGTGCGGCTCATTAGGGAGAGCCATATGGTGGAAGTTGCAGCCCATTATCACGGTTTGATTTGTATTTTCTCGATAGGTATATTTAAGAAATATGCACATACTTGAATTGCCCTTGTATTAATACCTTGACCCATATCTACACCGGAATGTGCAATAGCAACACTACCATCATCGTTATAAACAGTCATGTTAATGTCAAGATACTGGCCCCCATATGGAGTCCACCTCATTAACGATACCCCTAAACCGCGTTTTTTCCACCTATTTTCTGAATTGAACTTTTCAACTGCAGCTTTTCTCTCTGTATATTGGGAATTAGTTTTCATTGATTCAACCATTTCCAATAAGTCACTATATTTAGCTGTATCTAAATTTGCTAGACGAACTTCGAGAGGATCCAAGTTTAATTCATAAGATATTCTTTCCATAAGCAATTCAGCCATAGCAATATTTTCTAAAGTACCTATAGACAAAAGAAAACAAAACATTTTTTTAGATTATTTTTAAGATAGATTGTTTGAAAATACGGCGTTATATTGTGACTAAATTTTTTTTTATACAGCTCACACTACAGTGTGTACATTTTTACAACAATGGAAAAAAAATACCCTGTTGCTTTAAATACAGCTAGATTTGTTAAATTCGCATTTGAACAGCGGAATTTAAATAGGAGATTTAAATGGCAAGCTATACAATGGATCTGTTATTGGAATGGGAGTCCCTCAGGGATCTATATTAGGACCCTTCCTGCTACTAATTTATATTAATGATGTTCCTTACATTGCTAAGGATAATCATTAGAAAGTTTTGTTTGCCGATAACATACTTCAATTGAAAACACACTTCACTCTTGTTTAAAATTAATGGGAAGCGAAACAATGGTTTGAAGCAAATTTATGGTTAAAGAATTTATTTTCTCAAAGAATTTGTTACAAAATTCTAAACAAATTTTTTATTACTGAATGGAAAAAAACAAAATATGTAGGATACTCATTTCCTAATTTTAAATAGGAACAGACCATACTAAATCTTAATAATAACGAAGTGGAGCTAGTGGAGTAGTACGACAGTCTTTTTAAGAATTACGTTAGATGCTAAGCCCCCATTGAGCTCATAAGCGCTTACGCAGTTAATAAAAATACGCGAACTGACTTATATTGAAACTGGATTTTTGGTTGGTGTATTTAAGAGACTCTCACAGCATTATATCATATGGAATTTTACTATGGTGTAATGCTGCTGTTATTGAAACTAATTTTGTTCTGCAGAAAAATGCTGTTTACGCAATATATAACATGAGACCAAGAGAGTCGTCAAAAAACAAATTTAAAGACTTAAAAATAATGACAGTAAATTGTTAATCTATTTTTGAAAATATTATTTAGGTACAAAGACATAGAAATAAATATAAAAGAGTTGCCGGAAATCATTAAAATAAAAATCAAACCAAAATACATACGAGTAGATTTCGTAGAATTAACTCTACATTTATGAGTAATAGTGTCGCTTTAATAATAAACTCCCATGTGATAATCTAAATATGTACTTAATTAAACTTAAAACCTTAACTATGTAATCTCATTCAAAAATACTATAATAATGTATATAATTATTGAAGTGATGAAAAAGCTTGGATGTTAATTTTTCTAACCCTATCTGTATTAACATAAAATGGTGATAGCACAAAAAAAATTTACTCGACTGGTCGCGAGGGATTCTCGTACACTTAGCTATAAGTCAAATACATTAAAACCAGAATATTAAACATCGTTTAAAAAAATGGTAAAAATGGCTTTCACAAGTCATGGTAAAAACCTAAGGTGCATATGATGATTTCATTTGAAATAAAGTTGAATAAGTCGTACATACCAGGAGCGCGGCATATTGTATTAGAAGCAGTATCAGTAATTGAATTATACGCAGTATAATTCCATGACTCCGCTTTATAACAATTGTTATAGACGTCAACACCTAATCCTATAATAGGTTCATTGAGCACATATCCATTATCGGTATAAAACTGATAGTCAAGATGTTGTATGACGCCTTTCTTGTTGACTGCAAGCTAAAAAAAATGAATACTATTAAAAAAGTAAAGAACATTTACTGTTGTTCGCATCAAACGATTTTCAAATGAGAATGAATTTATCTGAAAAGGTTTTTTTTTTTAAGAATATTAGGAATACTTTTTAGGTATGTCTAATATTCCCTTCTTCCCCTCCTACTAAGCTTAAATTAAAAGCTTGTATTAGGAGTGCGTGCGATAATACCCATACATAATAGATAATAGACATCGGCGGTGGAGTTTGAACCGAGTACCTTGCGGATTTCAGTCCATCCACCGTTGAGCTATTGAGGCTTGATATTATCGGTTTTGAAATGACACCTTCCCCTTTATGCTTATTAAATATAAAGACAGATTTAGATCTTTAGCTATCTATTCATATTCATTTAAAGTAAAATGGCCAGAAATACAAAGTCAAAATATTTCTACTAATCCCATTACCTCGAAATTTACTGAACATGGCAATCGCTTCCCTACTGCTTGCATATTAGTTTTAAGCGATTGTACAAATCGACAAGGTCTATTGAGCTTATGTGCCACCAAACAACATGCAGCAGCCACTTGGGTACTCCGAGAAGTCTTAATACCATAACCACCGCCTAGGCGTCGAACGTATATATTGATCCTGTTAATTATTAAAAAACAATCATTATTATCATAACAGATAAATTTACGATCTTTGTCTTCACAATATTTATATAATCTAATTGAACTAAAGCAGATATGATTACGTTTTAAGACTGAATATGACTATCATTTATTTAAATATCTTATTCTAGATTCCTTTTTAATATAAATTTAAAAATACAAACATTTCAAAATATATGAAAAATAGATGATCACCGGCATCGGGACAAGGAACCAAGCAGCCACTAGGAACGGTTGGAGATTGAGAAACTTCTTCAAATTACGTTCCGTCTCAAGCAATACCGCCTTCTGTATCCGACTCTCCCTCAGTAAAGTTTCTGTTTTGGTCCAAACTGTTCCAAGCTCCACAGAGTCAGTAGAAACAAGGACTTTCAAGCAAACACTTTCCCTTCTTCTTCTCAGCTAAAAACTCAAAACCAAATGTTAGTTATTTTTCTAGTCAAACCTCTTCATGATTAAATTAAAGTTATTACTTACTGACTCAGCTGCAAACTGCTGCAGTGAAGGCCAAAACTCTGTGGGAATTTTAAATATTAATATATTCCCAATAATGTATTCACAATTCGACTTCGAAGGTGTCAAATAGTTTTATAACAAGTATCACTAGTATAACTAGCTTAGACGGTTATCAAGGGGACGGGGAAATGTCACGACCTGTGAGTCGAAGTGCAGATCACCCGATGGAACCTCGGGAAGATGTAATTGATATGGATTGGCAAAATGTTCCTGTGACGAGAAGAGTAGATCCCATGACCGACTCTGATTTTTTTACTGAAAGCGATGCGGATGGATTAGACGAACATATGCAGAAAGGTGATCGAAGAGCACAGTGAAAATGGCATTTTTGACGATACAGTTTATCACAAATGAACTTTTAGTATTTGTGTTAACAGTTATTTGTTTAATTTATTTATGGTTTCAATACAAGTTTTCGTACTGGCCAAAAAAAGGAGTATTTTCGCCGAAGCCCACGTTTCCTTTCGGAAATATACAAAATGTGATTAAGAGGAAAGAACAGTTTTTTCAACCGTACTGTGATAATTACTTTAAATACAAACACTTACCATATATCGGCATGTATTGTTTTAACCAACCTTACAAGGTGTATCCTTATCATAATAATAGTATATATATATATATATATATATATCGTATTTTCAATATATAGAACTGTATATAGAGAGTTTATTGGTTGAAGCTTTTCAAATTAAGAACGAGGTATCTGGTATTCCATTTCTGCCCTGTATAATGTTCTAATGACCTGTCGTCATATCGCAATGCTATGGTTTCAATGAATGATATGGGTTTTTTGAGTTATAACGTTCTTTTAAAGGAGCGATATAACATGTTTATACTTGCACAACTATTAGGATAAGAACAGAAAGGTCATTACTTCCTATCTTTCATGGATTGTAATAGTACAGAGATTCTTGATAGCATAAAGCTGTACTCATTAAAGAAGCCATAATTTCTCATATTAATTAACAATTTTATTTCTAAAAAGAACTGTTTATTTTTCAAAATTTCAATTTTACGTCATCATAATAATAGTACATAAAGAAGCCCTAATAATTAACAAGGAGTCAGAAATAATTGATTAGTTTATTATATAGTAACAATGTAAATAGGATTAGTTGAAACTCTTTAATATATTTTACGGGTTTTGAACGGTTAACTAGATATTTTTTAAAGTGGGTAGCGTTATGGAAATTGAAGATCGAGTTGAAGATAACGCTAACAATATTGATGTACTTAAAGTTAATGAATGAGCGGGCTCAGTTATGGAAGAGAATATTCAAGCAGTATTATAAATGTCCAATTATACGAATAAAATACAAGTATTGACGGCGTTAGAACAAAAGCTAATGAAACAGACAGGGAAAAACAATATTTAAAGGCCACAAATGCAACAAATCTATGTCCATTTATCATGTGTGAAACTTTGCAAGCAATAGATTAGGCAGGGGAATGAAGAAAAATGTTGATAAATTTCACAAATTTGGCAACTAAAATAGACGAAGTCACTTAAAAATATCAGCAAAACATGCAGTTGAATGTGTTCCAGACAATAATGTTTGTGTCTTGATGTCTTGAATAAACTATAAATGTTCTTAAAAAACAAAACAATCCTTAATTCCTTTTTCTGACTGACGATGACACTTGAATTACATTTTTCCTTCTTTGTATTACATTTGAGGCGCATTAGTTGTGAAAAGCCTCTTCTTTATTATATTTTTCTTTTATGGAGCATTTTTACATTTTAAGATAATTTTTTTTTTAAAAAAAAGGCGAATGGTTCATATATAATGTACAAGTTAATAGTGAATTTCGAGTTTTTGTGGGTTTTCTATTGTTTTTTTGTTATTGATTTGTGCTTTGCATAGGTAAGTATGAAAATACGTAAAAATCACTTATTTATTTGTCAGCGGCTTTTTTAAAATTAAACTTAGCTTCAAACGCAAAGCAAAGTTTTATTCCATTAGAGAGTGACTGAATACCAAGTGAGCCAATTCTTATCGAAATGTTTCAAGACGAATTACTTTTATATTACATAATTTAAACCATGCGAGTATTGATCATAACAATGCACCTCGTATAATGTTTATAGTTATACATTAAATAGCGTGTCATTGGACACTTGATGGCCGTTGCTCACGCAGTTTTGTAGCACAGAAAAAAAGTAGTTCATGAATAGTGCTAGACTATTCAATCCCTAAGTTCAATGGTGTGTAATAGAGAGTATTTTAATACAATACTTTTAGATTATTGTACAGTATTACATTTAACAATTGAATTGAACACAAATATATTTCATGGTAACAAATAAATATAGAACACAGCACTGATGGTATATAAATTTGACAATGGTATAGGTTCCGATGTAAGTTAATTTTAACAATGCCACTAAGATTTTAGGAACTGTATGATCCATATCCTTGTCTATAAAGACAACTCTTTTTACTTGTTTTTAATACTTAATAAACAATAACGATTAGACATGATGATGGCCACAAACGCCTACCTAAGTTGCTATTAAGATTATAATCCCGATATCATAATGCCCTGTTAAGACCAAAGGTTGGCGAACTCTGTCCTGGAGGGTGCTGCTGTGATGGACTGCTCGATGACAATATAATCGTCCAATCACAGAAAACTACATGTTATAAAGAGCCAATAGGAATTAGACCAAAAATCACATCATAAAAGGCCTCAAGTGTGAGGCGGAGGACACAACTTATTCTTTTTACTACACGACTGTACTCAGTACATCCGAAATAAAAAGCCTTTTAATTGAAACAAAATACTTAAATAAATGTTTGTTATTGATTTACTTCTTAAGATAACAAAAAAAATACCCGAATGTGTTATTTGTAAGCAATTATTTATAAATGAATAAATAAAAAGTATATTATACACAACAACCTTTGCGTATCGTTTCGTATAAGATAAAAATTGTTTATGTTATTCTTATAATATGTATTGTGTTACTTTGATTACATGCAAAAGCTGTATAGCTAATCTTATCGCCTACACATCGTTTTAGTATATCATTTGATCTCTGTCAAATACGTCATCTATCATCAAAGCTATCTAACCAATACATAAGAGTTACATCAGCGTTAAGTAATCAAAAAGATTCACAACAGTGATATAGTAATCTATTATATAACATTTATTATTAATAATGGTACACAAAACAGGCTACAACTAAAAACAAGTACATATTGGATTATTTAAAAACACAAAATTCTTAGTTAAAGCCCAACTCTACGTGTACACATATTTGGCAAAAACAAAGGTCATATTTTAACATACAAATTTTAGGTTTGTACACTAATTAAGAAAATGTAATTAACAAAAAATTAAGGTATGTATACACGTTAAAAAATTAAGCTAGGCACTGGTATACGGACGCACCGACACAATTCGTCTGCTCACCAAAAGGTCTGCAAGCGTGGCGCCACTTTTAAGTATGTACAGTAATTTATGTTTTTCCTACAAAACAAAATACTGATAATATTGTAAAACAAAATTGAGAAATAAATATGTAGTTATTACTAAATGGTTTTTAACTCACGCATATGGTATATCGAGATTGCCTAACTAGGTCCGAACCCGTCCGGGGTTCTTCTTCACGTGCTCGCTACGAAGCGGTGTCGCAGCGGAAACGCAGTTTAAAAGCCGTTTAATTAGAGGTAGTGCCACGCTTGTAGCCGAATTGGGCCGGCACGTTCGGGTACCAGTGTCTCTTTCTCCATCCATGGAATGCTAACATATTCATCTAAATATCTTAGCATTATAAATCGCGTTGCAGAGGAAGGAACCAGAGCAGTGCCCGGGATTTTTGATCCAGGTATAGGTTTAAGAGTCTTTGCATATTGGACAAACCTCTGTGGTTTATAATATGCAATTTAACGATGTCTTATAATGTATTTTGTTATATAATATAAATAAATAAATAAAAAAAAGAAAAAAAATAGCAAGCTCTTTATAGTGATCACTAACACTTACCTTCACTGCCAGTCTTCCCTCCTCTGCCTAGCCAAATCTGGTATGATCCTATTAGCGGGGCTTTAGATTTCCTTCCTAGTAATGAACTTATGATGTAGTCTAATATTTCAAAGAAATGTTTAACTAATATATAAACTCTACATTCTAATTTATTAATAATATTATTTGCTCCAGCAAATTTTAAGTTGTGCTAATGAACGTTTTATGTTGAAATTTCGAATTAAATGCTTATTAGACATTTCCTGAAGTTCAGACTTACAAAGTAAGTATAAACGTTGTAAATGTTCATCCGAGAGGGATCTTGAATTATCCAACCCAGTGATTTACGTAACTGGTTCTTTACTCTGAGAAGATTAAAGGTTGCTTGGATATATTTTGAATATGTTTATAAATAAATATATACAGGACTATATGATACACGGTCGTATATTCCTAAGGTAGACGACTTTACGTCTGTGTTATAGGTAACAGACGCCTGTTATACACAAATACAGTTTTTTGTAGAAATATATAAATATATACGTATAGATAATACAATACTTGGGGCGGGGATCGGACCCACGACCCCCGTAGCGGAAGGCAGGGTCACTGCCCACTGCGCCAACGGGACAGTCAACGAATCGGTTATGATGTAAGGAAGATAGAAAAACAAACAACTTTACGATGGTTCTCGAATTCAACGCGAATATATCAGAAGCATCAGACTTTATCACTTGTGTATGTATTTCACAGACCTCAATAACTTTACCCGATGACGTGGAACAGGCGCAGAGGAATGGCTTCCCTTATTTCTCGAGGGAAATTACTCGCCGAGTCAACCCACGACCAAATACTGATGTTAAGGAATTCTCTGTGCGAAAACGTATTTCGCATTCCCTCAACGTGTCACAATTAAAGCTTCAACTGAAGCGATACGAAATAGCTTTGATGATAGTAGCAAATAGTGACTACATAATCTAACTATATGTTATACTAACAGTGCCCGCGACTTCGCGCGATTAAAATTAGTTTTAAAAAATTAAATACATTATCTATCTATCTATACTTATATATAAAGCTGAAGAGTTTGTTTGATTGAACGCGCTAATCTCAGGAACTACTGGTCCGATTTGAAAAATTCTTTCAGTGTTAATTAGCCCATTTATCGAGAAAGGCCACAGGCTAAATATTATCATACTAAAATTGAGTCTAATTTGTTTTAACTAATTTTACGCGGACAAAGTCGCGGGCACAGCTAGTAAACTATAATTGTCCCAAGCGCGTTCAAGCAATCAAACAAACTCTTCAGATTTATATATTAGTATATATATATAAAAATAATTTATTAGTTAATATGTCAGTAGCAAAACCTCATATAATATATTTGCTATTTATAAATTCCAGGGCAGCAATAGCTACTTAACCTAGCGATCGACTCAAATGCTGACCACTGATTATGCCACGACCTCCTCACTCTCACTAAAAAGGTGGCGCTGTACTGACGGCGCACGAACACTGTACAACGCTGAAAATGACCATACAAATTAATTCACACTAGCGAAGTTTCTATGTACAATCATTGTATGCAGACCTGCCGAGGAACAACTGTTTGCGAGGCGCGGCCGCCCCGATGGAAATATTATAAAATGATAATTGTGTAAATAAAGTGTAAAAAGAAATAGACAGGGTTCTATGCGCCCATTTCATTTTCATGTTTTTCACTTTGTATGGCAGTTTTTCGATATTTTCGAAATTTCCTTCCGCGTGCCCCCACAACTAGAACTTGATTATAAATCAAATGCAATTCGTAAAAAAATAATTGAACCTTACAAACAAATATTTCAATTTTTTTTATATGTATAGATACTATATATCTACATTGCACCCGTGAAGCCCGGGCGGATCGCTAGTTAGACTACATATAAACTTTAATTAGAAATATATAAATGATATAAAGTCAATCATTGAGAATAATCATTTCTTTACAGGAAATATCTTTGGAAATTATTCCACAAAGTTCTCGTTCAAACGTCTATTTTTTTAAGCAGCCTGTAGTGTCCCTCTTTTGGGCAAATCATCCCCGAAACCTTCACATTCTCACGAATAATATCACTCGGTGACATTCGTCGGGACCCTCTGTTTTACGTGCCTTTCGGAACACGGAGGAGATCGGATATTTGAAAATAAAGAAAATAAATATTAATTTGCGTTACCTATCTATCAAGCGGCCGCGATAAGTACTGCTGCAATAAGAAACAACCTCCTCGGATTTGTCTTAGGAGGGGCGTCTTGAAATTTTAATTTTATTTTATTAGTGTAAAGAATTTTTCAGATAAGAATCCTTAGCCTGTAGATGCATGTAATTTTTTTTTTTATAAAAAATAAATTACGTTGAGGCTATTTACTTTTATATTACGACGACGATCGACGTTACACAAATTTCAATTTTACTTATAAAACGTCGTAATGATTTTTTTACTTACTGTATAGGTTTATAATGATGAAAACGCAAGTTAAAACATTTTGTCTGTTTGTCTGTGGGTCTGTCTGTTACTTAGTTTCGGGTAATCCCTGAAACTTTGTCGATTCCAACGGGGCATTCACTGACAAATAACAGATGTTACAAGGAATAGCAATGGCTATTTTAGTTTTTGAAAAATAATTAGGCTTACACACGAAAAAAATTACCAAAATCTCTGACGAAGTCGCGGGTTACAACTAGTATTAAATATAACTTATAGGAACATAGAAAACCAATTCAAACATCTGTGTCGGGTAACGTTTTAAATTACCGTACGGTCATTGGTTTGGTAAATGTCAATTATTCTTTATCAGTATATGGTAAAAATTCAAATAAATTTGGTCCAGCAAAACCGTAGGTTGAGCCAATTCGTGTAGTAGATAAGACCCACGTTGGCGACTGTACCGTTGCCCTATTTAGCACATTGCCAAATTGCCATCCATGTAAACGCGGAATTATATTACTGGATAAGAAAGTGAAGTAGCAAAAACCTGAGCTTTGTGATGGCTTGCGTAGTTTTTCCTATGTGTATTATTTTTTGACAGATAATACATCTAGATATGAAGTTAAATTACTACGTTAACGCACAAATTTATAGGCGTGATAGTTTTTCTGTAAAGTGTACCATGGCACTGCACAGGTTGTAGGTTAGTATTATGCTGGGCCAAACATAGCTTCGTTTGAATCATCATTTCAATGATCATTTAGTGTAGCGAGGAATTTGTGTGGTTGCGCAAAGTTTCGTAGTACTTTGTAGTCTTCAAGGACAAAAATGTACAAACACTTTGAGCTATGTCTGGCTCCGGAATCATACATATTATTGCAACAGATAAAAGCACAGAATTTTAATGACCTGTACTATTGAAATAATCATTCAAATGAGGCTATGTCCGGCTCCGGCATTACACGTATAAACTATGAAGAGGACAGTTCACAGTTTTTATAGCCAATCTCCTCTAAAACTGGAACGATTCTCATGAAAATCTTTGCGCATATTTGGTAGGTCTGACAATCGGTCGCAAGCTATTTTTCACGCGGACGTAGTCGCGGGGTAAAGCTAGTAATATGTAGGGATGTTAAACAAGCACAGTAATTTCCATGAGTTGTCTTGCCAAACATGCTTCGCTATTTGTATTTTTATAGATAAAGAATGAAGGAGGAGGTCGAATCCAAAGTCACATCCTCTACAATATCAGCGGACCCTGGTACTAGGCCGGGATAGCGCTACGTAGAAGAAGTATAAAGGAGGGGAGGTACTAAATTGTCCCGAAATAAAAACTAAACCTATTTTAAATGTGCAAGTTAAAACATATGTTGTAAAAAATAGTGTTATTTTTTTAACAGGGTTTTAAGAAATTATTTTCTATATCCATGTAGATATTTGGGCAAAGTCCAATTCCGATTCGGGCTAAAAGTCTGTTTTATATTGTACCATTGGTACAGATGATAGCACTTTTTATGTTAACTTTTGAATTGGAATACCCAACTTCGGTATTGGATAAGTTGTTCATTTTATTTCAACACTTTGTTAGCCTACTTGGAGAAGTTTCTTTTTTGTAGAACTATAAGCGGGAATTGAGGTTTTTTTTTATGAGAAAGGTGCTTTAAGGTAATATTATGTTTTGTTGCAAACATAATCGCACGTTTATTCATAAAGTGACTAATATTAAAAGCCTTTGTACACATTCTTATATTATCTTGTTTTAGTTTACGTTATTATATTTTTACTATTCTATTATAGATTAAGTTTTAGGTCTAAAGTGACTTAATGATACAGACAGCTTCGTTTCAACGTCCTTTATCAGGCAATTTAAAAAATAAAAAACAAAAAAGAATTATTTCAATATCCCCATCCAATACTGAGATACATCTATATTTGTCTTCTTAATAAAAAAAAACTTATTTTAGTTAAAAAGACGAAGAAATAATAAAATATTTTTAATCACTTCAATAAATATTATTGAACAACATAATTTGTTACTCTAATGCCGGAATATGTTTTAATGACAAAACATATTTTGCGATTTC
>JANCMC010033613.1:55747646-55911042 GCA_024363005.1 Charaxes varanes | reverse complement strand
CGTACGCACCCGCGTAATGTTGCCAAATTATCTTTTCGAAATATCTCGAAATTTCTTCACCCAAAGTTTTTTTATTTTGTTTGAGTTGTAATTTTCTGAGTGAAAAAAAAGTTGCCGGTTCTGGTATTTTCGAACAGATATGACATAGATTTGTTTTTTTAAAAAGGAACGTATTTTTTTTCAGAAAACCGGCAATGCTTCCGTTAGCCATCTGGCAAACACTTACGAAGAAACGTATAAGTCAATAAACAACACAAATGTATATTTGTCTTGTAATTGATACATATACTAGCGTTTTCTCGCAACTTCGTCCGCATAAAATTTAATTTTCGAGACCCTTTAGACTTCCTTAATCTGGCCCTATAGAAAATCCGATCGCTCCGAATAACCTTTGTCTATTAACTATAAACTACCTCTTTGCCAAACATCTCTGTATGTCCCACGGTTTTCTAGATTTCCTGGTAGGTGACCTTTTGATTTTATTTATATATCAATACGTGAAATCAAAATTTTTAGGTACCATTCTATAAACGTTAGAAGTTTCAAAATCTGGGGTTCTTTTTCCCATTTGAGAGCTTCCGCTGCGTGCGCTGCGTAAAGGGTTAAAGTTTCGCAAAAGTCATGTTTGACAAAATTGTTCACATATGTCTATATCTTTTGAGGTTGGCTCAGTAAAACCTTTCATATGCTAATCAAATTTGTTATAAATAATATAAATAATGAAATAATGCATTATTTGTGAAAGTCCTTTTGTAAACATAATATTAATCCTCATTAAAAAACTATTTTTAAATGGACGAAGTCGTGGGGTACAGCTAGTTATGTATAAATATGTAATATGCCAGAGATTTTATACAGTTTTATCACTGTGTATCTGTAACATAAACTTTTTTTTCATATCTATCAATTACGTTATTACAAACAAGGCTAAAGCAAAAGGGATCTTTATTTTTATTAGGATATTTGTTTCTCCGCGCAGAGAGCGAGAGCTTTTACAAATGTAGTTTGTATAGAATATACAGTGATATACATTCGAGGCGCGTATAATCCCCCAGTAACGTAAACAATAATTCTGCCTCGGATGGGATATTTGTAGGGTGACGTGGTGTTTATCTTCACACGAGACTGCTGACTGCCCTTATAACAAATGAGGTAAGACTTATGTATAACTTACTAGCTGTGCCCGCGACGTCGTCCGCGCAAAATTAGATAAAAAAATACAGAATCAATTTTAGCGTGATGATATATGTATAACGTATAGCCTTCCTCGTTATATGGGCTATCGAACACTGAAAGAATTTTTCAATTCGGACCTGTAGTTCCTGAGATTAGCGCGTTCAAGCAAACAAACAAACAAACTCCTCAGCTTTATATACTAGTATAGATATAGATGAAGCAAGACTTATAACTATTAACAGATGATGGTTTATCTATTGCTTAAACTCTCCCGTCACGTGTCCTTTTGATAATGTGTCCAGTTGGGAGTTTTTGGATAGTCTTTTGTGAGAACTCTTTCTTTCTCGAATTTCATTCATACAGCAAAAAATGAATTGTAATACAAACATACTTATTGGAATTGTTACATGACGACCTTAGTAATAATATGTATTATTTATCTATTTTTTAAGGTTTTATTATTTTTGAATAAGCTGTGGTTAAAATATTTATTTTTTTGTAGTTGTGTAACTTTTTTGAATAAAGTTTTCATTCAATCATTCATTCAAGTGTCAGCCTATAATTTCAAATGAAAGCTAATGTTAAGGTATATAAAAATCGCCTTTTCGTTTTTATTCTGGTCAGATTGTTATGAATGGTAACTTATGAAACGTCTTATCCAATTTTGATAATATTTTCTCTGAGATAAATAAATAGGCCACAGGGTACTGTTACCCCGATATAATCGAAAGTTACTTCTACTACTACACATTGACACTCGGATTTCACTTCGATTGGCGTGCCTATGTCCCAGCGTGGAAAAAAGATATTACAGCCACGGCGCACGAAGTAATAAATAAGTCAGACTGAAATTTAAAAAAAATGTCTCATCTTTCATCAAACCATACACACCCTACAGGATTCGAATAACGGAGTTGGCGTGAGTTTATTAAAAATTGGATTTAGTCTCGGGCACGCGACTTTTTCATATAACCATCTTGTCGGAGGCTGGGGTGGGGTGACGTTGTTTGTCGTATGGGGGTTTATTGGTATCATATTATTATTATAGTTACAGGTTTTTTTGCATAACAAAGTTTTTACATTTTTGTGATATTAAATCATATTTCATAAAAAAAAAACATCTATTATACCTTAAATTCAAATGATTCGGAAACTTTCTTCAAGTTGAATTTTTTGACGCTCTTTTGGATGTTTAAATATTTCCTTCAGTACGATATTGACCGCCGCTCGGCATATTCAAATGGTCCATTGACAAAAGCATCGAAATAATCTCGGAACGCTTACATATGGGAGTGAAAGTTGGGTTGTGCTTGACAAGAAATGAAATACCTTCTCAGAATGGTCAGACAAATAATGATGGACCGTGTTTGGAATACAACAATAACAGACAAGCTACAAGTGCCTGAACTTAAGACTTCCATTGTAAAAAGACAATGGAAGTGGTTCGGGTATGTTTCTTGCTCGCTATATCACCACTGTGCAGAAGACCCCAAGGTCACCCTACAATCCTATATCCAGGTCATTTTTGAAAGTACTATAGTTCTTGGTAACTAATTCTTTAGCCGACTAATGCTAGCAGGAAAAGCAGTAGCAAGATTACCAGTTACAAACTCATTGCTCCTTTAACCAACTCTTCTAATAAATAAAGAGCTATGAACTATTGTTAATGATAATGACCCGCTCCTTTGGATGTACTTGGCTTATTGACATTTAGCTCACCTATTCCTGATGTTACTTCCGATACTGATATAGATGATTGACTACTAAGAACGTTCTCTATCGAACTGACGCACTAAGTCTTTTCTTATGCCCTCACAGAAGTTTGCAGCCACGATCTGTTCTGCATGACTACTGAAACTGTTCAGAGTGACACAGACTTGCAGGCAATTTCTTCCCCTAAGATGTCTCCCAGGCTAAACACTCATCCTCACAGTGTCCCCCCTCACAGGACAGTGGACTGTTCACATGACACAGCCACCACAACAAAGCCAAGATAGAAAAATTACATAGGTGTTGAGATCACATCAGGTCAAGGAGGTGTAACCAGACTCTCTTCACTTCGTCAGACCGCCACGCTGTTCTCTTATACTGGGCCCCAATCCTTCTTTTACTACATACTAATGATGCTGAATGTTTTATTATTTTCCCAAAGTAAAACCAGCTTGTCTCAATGTCATCAGAGTCCCATGGGTAATCTGAGTCTCTGGCCATTCTCTCAATTTCCTCTTGGAAGAGGGTTGCCAATTCATCTTCTTCCTTTAGCCTGTGTGCTTTTTGTTGACTAATTTGTTGACATTTTTAATGTAGGCCATACGGAAAACAAAAATTGTTAAAAGAGATTAGTGACAAATTTATCTTCTGAACAACAGGAGAATGGAGATTAAGAACGGTGTTTTTGAAAAGTCACAGAATTAAAACGGAAAATTAATTGAAAATAAGGATTTGAACTTTGTTTTTTTGTTTTTTTTTATACTTTCAATAGAAAAATATACAACATAACAATCATAAATCATACAACAATACGGGCTTCAGTGATTTGAACAGTTAGAGTTGGAACATTGGGGGTATTCCCGCTAATTGAAAAACACTGTCCTAAGATATCGATTTGACGACAACGCGACGGTGTAGAAACGTTTTTGCACAATTGGTTACAGACGCGACCACATTCATGACGGAATTAAAAAAAAAATGGCGATTCGGCGGTAATCAGGTGTGAATAAACAAAGAAATTATATAGAACAATCAGGTTCGTTCAATTTTATTCACTGTACCAATAAATGTCCCGTTCATGTTTGATTTGACCTCGTATTTATTATTATTCGTTTTCAAACATTTAATTCAATATACAGTCAGTGTTGTTTAATATATAAAGAATTTTATCTCTATAACCCAATATCCCTTGTTTTTATTGATTAACGAAATTGTAGTTTCTGTACGACTTGACTATTTTGTTTTTCCACATTTAATATAAAATTATTTTGTAGCTTGGGAAGGTAGCATGCTTATTTTTGTGAAGTTTTGTACTAAAAATTATAGCATTTAAAGCCTTAAAATGAATTTTTTTTTTTGTTTTTTTTAGGTGAGGAACATTTACAGGAAAAGGTTCGATACTGATACCACCTATTTCCGCCTGAAAACCGCCGTTCATGGACGACCACCCAAACACAAATCTGCTAGATCACTCTTAACGCAATCCTCTCATCGACGCCTTGTTCTACCTCTACGATATTTACCAGTCGTCTCAGCGCTTATTACCTGTTTATGAACTCATTCACTATCTAATGCAACAACTTTACAAGGCCACTTTAACCTTCGCGACGCTATCATTCAATTATATTAACCGTGCTCATGCTTTGAAATCCCATGCATTTGCGTCTGTTGTTCGCAAATGTAGCTCCTAGCTGCAAATTCTCCTCATTATCTTCAGCCTGTTTATGCCTCTGCTAAGTCTTTTCGATGTGTTCAAACGCGCTTAACTAAAAATACCGCGCACGGCAGCGACGGCGGCGCTTTATTTCATGTAATAATGATGCGGTTGCGTGTCGTGTGTGTGTGTGTGTGTGTGTGTTGCAGGAGGCATGTCTCGTGTCCACGGTGGTGTCCTGCAGTCAGGAGAAAGACGCTCAGAAAGAATATAGCAATACAACGTGATAAGGATGCTTTAGTTATTCAAGATCTTCAAAGACAAGTCAAGGAGATGGAAATGATACTGAAAAGAAAACATCCAGATTCCGTGTCGGCTTTAATAGGTAGAGTTTTCACTACGTATTATTAACATATGTAAATTCGTAGTCAAAAGAAATACGGTGGTGCTAATTGGTAAACAAGTGTATAAGTTAACACTTTTCATTTTCTTTTCAACAAAATTTTAAAGCGACTGTATATAAAGGAAGGGGTGTTTGTTTGTGTGTGTATACCCTACTCTCTCCAATAATAGTTTGGTTACATATTTCCTAACCATTACGGGCTATCAGCTATTCAGGCCGACATTGGCGTTAAGCGCCAAGCTCCTTAGAAGGAGCTCAATACTTTTGCTAAATGGTATATTTAGTTGAAATTTACTCTTTTGTTAATTATAAAGGCTTTTAAAAAGGCATTTAGGCAATCGGGAAGTCGCACAAACCTAACGAAATGCGACAACAATACCATCATTTGACGTGACAGAATTGCCACCACTTACGCCGATAAAGAGGTACTGGTACCCGGACGCGACGGCCCAATTCGGATGCAGACCAAAAGGACTGCAAGCGATAGCACTACCTCTATTTAAATAAACAGATAGGAGTAAAGGAATAAGGGATGAAGTAAAAGGATATAAAGGTAGATGAAAAGAAGAAAAAGGATGTGGATACTACTGTCACCGAGGATATAGAAAGGGAAGTAACGTAACTGTGACTAAATAACGTAATGTAAGAAAAGTTTGCGGATACTACTGTCACCGAGGATATAGAAGGGGAAGTAACGTAACAGATAGGGTAGGCCAGGGTCGCGTGGCCGCAGTGAATATGACCGGTTATCGAACAGATAAAAAGAAAGGTATAGCCCCTTGACAAACACTTCTACAGTTTTCTACAATTTTTTTCTTTTGTACCATTTGAAATTGCCAAAAATACAATACCTGTATAATGCTCGTTTTTCCAACCGCAGGTGCTCCCAGTAGCACAACCTTGATGAGGTCCAGACTGTCGGGGCTCGGCTCCACGCTCGGAGCACCCACCGTCAGACTCCCGACACCGCCTCGCTCCAAATAGTCGAGGTCCAATTCTGTGGACAAGTGGAATTTTGCTAAAGTTGCGGGACCGTACAAATTTCTACATATAATTACCAGCGGAACCACCAGACGTTGTCTTGCCTAAATTTTGGTTCGTTTGCTATAAGCCAGTAACCAACCACTTTTATTATAATTAACTTGACACGTCACTCAAAAGGTCAAATCGACTAAATCTGCATTTTTTGTACTGTTAAATAAGCTTTCGATTTATTCGGTATTTTTTTACTTTTTAACTGTCCCTAAAATAAAAAGAGGAAACTTCACATATATATTGTCGTTCGTTAGTCTCGCCAAAAGTCGAATACCGCTAGATATACATTTTAAATTTTGTTTTCTTTTATTGTTTTTTTTCTTAACCTAGTCCGGGTTGCAGGATATCGCTGGTTACAAGTGGCAGAACATCGCCATTCGTGGAGATTAATGGAGGAGGCCTATGCTCAGCAGTGGACGTCCCCAGGCTTATATATATATATATAGTCAGCATTTATGTATAACAAGGGGGCAAACGGGCAATTGATAGTAAATGCCTCTCATTTAATGGATTAGCCACGCGTCATCGATTCCATTGCGTTGTCGGTACGATCAACCCAAGTAGAGTATGTTACTTGACTGTAATAATTGTTTACCGACGCCCATGAGCCAAAAGCGTGGATATGCATTGCCGGCCATTTAAGAAAAAAAAAATGCTGTTTCTATTAAAAGTCGTATCTCTTCGCAATTACCGGAATTTGGCATTCACATCTTGGGATCTATCTTTTTATTTACGGTTTTAGACAAATAAACAAGAAATATAGGATAAAAGTAAAATTTCATTACATTAGTTTCATAAAAGAATTTGGAAAACATTAAATTATATTATTATTCTTAATCATCGACGATTACAACCGCAAACAAGTATTCGACGCAACTGAAACGAAGGTATTAAATTGTGTTATTCCAAACCATCGAAGAATACATTTACTGACTAGTATTCACGAATACGCACCAGAAAGACAGGCAGTAAATTGAGTAATGGCTAATTATTAATTAAGTATTCGTGAACACGCAAGTTTGCTATGAAATTTTGCTTCACGCGAAGTTTCGAATACCGCCGCTGAGTCTCCTGGAGCGAAATTGAATCTGAAATTAATTATGGACTTATATCGAATATCGGATATCCAATAACCGATACATCACGACTGGATTCCAGAAACTGCTAAATAACTGGAGTAAAAGGAGATAGTAAATTCAGTAGTGTAATGTATAGGACTTGTAGTGTATACATAAATGAGGGTAGTTGTTCATAAGAGTATAAATTATTTTTAAATAAAAAGAAAACCGCCTTCAAAAACAAAAAGAGAGGAACTAAAACGCAAAAAATAAATAGTACTTTCATACGATTTAGTAGACACTTACTCATGTGCTCAAGTCGGTAACGAGCCAAATAGGTTGTCCGCTAATTTGATGCAGATGACAGTTAAAATTGATACTGACAGACTAATATTTGAAGCTGTGAAAAATCAACTCTCTTAGTATACGCAATCAAAAAATATGACCATTTATGTCGCATTTCAAATACAAGTACATTTGAAAAGAAAATCAAAACCTATACAGGGTACTTCCTGTTGACAGAGAATCATAAAATTTGGCAAGAAGCTATATCTTGAAGTACAAATTTAGGAAAAAAATCCAAAAACTGTAAACACTACATCAAAAAAGAAAAATAGTAACCGTAGATCCTGAAATTAGGCGCTTACAAGTAAACAAAATAAACCAACTTTTCAGCTTAATATATTAAATAGATACAGATAATTCATGGCATGGCACGGAGGAGTCTCCGTAGGTGCAATTTTCGAAAAATGGTACCGAAAGTTCTCGTTGTACATATTCATATACTGATAATTTAAAATAAATATACATAATACACTTGCATATTATAAAAACGGCTTTTAAACTCACGCGTATGTTATATCGAGATTGCCCGACTAGTTTCGGACCCATCCGGGGTCCTTCCCCATGAGCTTGCTACGAAGCGGTTTTATAATGAGTATGAATTCCGCTCACGAAAGTCTAAGTTCTAAAAAATACACCTACACTTGGGGACACTGGTATTTGATATGAACATAGCTTGTGTTAGTAACTAGCAACCCATCAGTGATTGCCAACCTAAAATTGAACGGAACGTCATTTTTGCTATTACTGTATAGTTATAACAAGTATAATGTACAATATGTGATAAAAAAAATGAAATAAATTGTTAAATTTCTATACATTATTTTTTGAATGGGAAAACAAACTTTGTTTGAAGTTTTGCAGTAACTACAAATAAACACGAATAAAAATGGTCATATAATTTTACGACACACACTAAGAAGAAATGGCGATTGTAGAATAAGAAACGTTGGGAGGAAGGAAAAGGGAAAATCGGAAGAGAAAAAGAACCTTAAAAAGAAAGAAGAAAATGTTCGGTTCATAAAGACATGAAATAAGGAGGTAGGCGAAAGGATAATGCTAACTAAGGCGAAATGATGATGGTAGAAAAAGAAAGAAAAGGGGAAAATCGGAAAAAAAAGAAACCGCTTTAAAAGGAAAGAAAATATGCGATTTATAAAGACATGAATGAGAAAGAATTTTTTATGGAAGTTTTTAGTAACGTTTAATAAATACATTTAAATAAATAAATAAATTTAAATAAGTAAATACATTTAAATAAATAAATAAAATAAAATAAATATTAAATAAATTTAAAATTAAGTAACAATTTTATTTGAGCATGCGCTTAATAAGATATTGACTTGAAATTAATAATAAAGTAATATGTAACTTAGACTTTTTTTTATTAGTATATAACTCCAATTTTTTTTCACAGTATCTTCAGAAAAAAATAATTAAGCATAGATTTAGAGAAAAGAAACACTATTTTTTTTTTATAAGACGGAAAGATGGACGATGTAAGGGAATAATACTGCACTGGCCAGTGAAGGAATGTTTGGACGGACTTTGTTGTATTGTTGACATTACAAACTTGGAATGAATCACTGCTCCGTATTGACTTTACGACTTCAGTGTGTAAATATGGACACGTACAGTCAACAGAGAACATTCATAACCTGACCTCACTGACCTAGCTAAATCAATAATACATCATCAGAGGATTTTACAAACCGAAAAAAAAAATTATATTTCCAAACTTACTTGTTATTTACAAGACATTTTAATTTCATAAGCAATCATATTGCGTATAAATTACTAATATTATATTAAAATAAACGTGATAAATTTACACATGATAAAAATAAAACATTTTTATTTTTATATATGATTTTTAAACGATAGGAGAACAAAAGCCAGGAGAGTGTCGTGTGTTTAAATAAACTGGCTAATATATGCCAAAGATTTCAAGTGTATTGACTCTTAACCTGGAAATCTCCGGTGGTCGCGTTCGGAACTAACGTAGATATACAGGGGTTGCTCAAAAAGTTGTCGGTGTAAAATTTGTATACGGGGATCGCTTAAAAAGTTTGCAGCTTTAAAACTTGTATACGGGGGTCGCTCGAAAAGTTATCAGTGTTAAAACGTGTATATGGGGGACCGCTCAAAAAGTGTCAGCATTAAAACGTGTTTACGAGGATCGCTCAAAAAGTTTTACATTGATCCACCCCTCGTTGAACCGGTTCAACATTTTGTTATGGCGAAAATGATCAGTTTTGACTAGTTTCATATCCATTTTGATTAGATTCATTGTTAATTGTGTATGTTGTACGTTCTTGCGATCGTATATCGCATAACTGGAAAACGTTTAATGGTAGAAAATTGAACTTTTATATTTGAAATTGTAACGGAAATCAAAAGATAAAAATAGTTGGGTATTTCTTTAACCCCCATTTTATTTAATTTAATTTGCTCTTCTGTCCTACTGACCAGTTTCAGATTTTGTGGTTCCCTCTTTCGCTCAGTAAATGCTACCGGGTTCATGTCACGCAGTAACAATTTAAGAAGCGAATTCTACCATTACTCAATCTGGTATTAAAAGTGTTATTGCTGTACAACTTTCAATTTTAACTTGGTCATTAGATAAATACGTATTTACGGATTTGATGCTATTTCCTGTTAATTATAGTTAATTAGGAATGTAAAAAGTACGATTGTAATTGAAAGGAAGCAATGTAAGAATTGCAGACTCATTATATTTTGGTTTTTTTATACACCATACTATCTTCTACATCTGTGCTAAAATGCAGTGACCCTTGACCCATTATGAGAATGGAGACAGCTTATAAAAAAAAATCCATGCATCTATTCATCCATTAAAACTTTCTTATTTTATAATATACATTTTACATTTAAAAAAATCAATAAAACATATTATATAAAAATAGTGCACCACCGGCTGCGGAATTAATTATAGTATTAATCAACGCTCTTATAACTTTACCCAAATAGAGTGGGAGTTCACTGGCGACCGATGGCCAGTTTGCCCTCCCGAGTGCATCTGTCTCTCTCAGACACAGGTACTATATTGTATATAAACGTCATTATTTAGTACTAGGAAAATACTACGGTAATGTTTTATCCTATTCGGGCTGTGTATTTTATCAAAAATTCATTCGTATGTAGTAAAAGTAAAATGGTTCATTGTCTTTTATGTATCCTGTCTGTTCTTTTCTCTTTGAACCGCATCCTCCTGGTTTTTACGCCGTGAAGTCGTCCCTTTTCGGCTACTGTCTAGTCCACAGGCGATGTTATATAGTGTATTCTACTATATCCCACTAAAAGCAATATCCGGATCTGGCACCAGGGTCCCCTTGAATCGCAGAGTCTATTGCTATGGGGCCAATTAAGATGACCGACTGCCGTCAGGGATCGTCCCCGGACCTCTTCAAATCGCTACATTGTCATGACTAATATCAATCAGTGACGTAAACTGGCAACCACTGTTTCACATGCTTCCCCAAACACGTAGGAGGTCGGATATTTGAAAACCAGCGTTAGAATGGGTCAACCATCTATCATGCAGCCGCAGTAAGAACTGCTTAACCTAGCGATCGCCTCAAACAATGATCACTGATTAAGCTACGACCTCCCATTACGCTATTACTGTGTAATAAAAAAAAAACAAAATAGTTTTAGTCTGGTTTGCGTCAATTACACAACAGAATATGTACCTTTCCAGTGACGGCAGACCAGATTTTGAGTGTGGTATCGTCGCTGCCGCTGAGGATGCGGTTGCCGTAGAACTGCAGGCAGGTGATCACGTGGTCGTCGTGGCCGCGCATTACTATGGGATTGTCCACGGGCTTGTGCAGCCAGTTGTCCTGAATGAGGGACTGGCGCATGTAGGCCGCCTTCCAGGGGCTGTCGTAGTGGGGAAGGGACCGGGGCATCTTCCTCAGCGTGGTCAGGCCTATCCGACGGCACTGTTCCTTCCACAGCAAATTGTCGTCAGCCAGGAATCTTTAAGAATGAATCAAATATTAATAAAATCGTTTAACAGTTGAATTTTAATATGTACCTGTTGGTGAAACTTGTAGAGCTCCATTGGAGATCAACTCCCTAATGATCATCTGATAAAAACGAACAAGTACTTTGACCTAACAAATGTGGTGACTAAACACGGTTACAAAACCAGTTTATACGCGGCACAGGTGGGAGCGAGGGTTATACTAGCAAAATCTGTATAACCTGCGTATAATCCTGGTAGTGAAGGTGAGTGTTAGTACACTTATAATTACACCTGGGTCGCGAATCCCAGACACTGTTAGGGTTCCTTCCTCTGTAACGCGATGGACTCAGCAACCGCGCATCCAAGGAGTGCCAAGAAATTCGTCTTTGTAATAAAATTATTGAACCGCCCCATTGTCTATCCTCGTTCACGGGAACGATAGTATTTGAATAAAATGATTAAAAAAGACGCACCCTTGTTAATCCTTGTTCACTGCGAGAGTGACTGAGTTTTGAATAAAGTCATCGGTTTCTTTATCACTTTATACATTTCTATTAGATTGATCTCATGTAAAATATAGAAGTGTCTGCAGTTCCTTTGCATGAAAAAGCTATGAAGTAGCCGAAACTAAATAGATATAGAATAGCTTTCAGATAGAAGCAATATCAATAGCAAGAATGCTGCGGTGGTGTCCAACATGTCATGATAATCTAAGATGAGCGAGACCTCTATGTACAAGATCAGATAGAGTCAACAAATTGCCAAATATTCTTGCAATTGGTATAAGTATTATAAACTATGGTAGATCCTTATTATTAGAAGCTTGTTTACGACGTAATTCACCTTTTTCCACGTTCGAAACTACAAATTTAAATAGTTAAAATAATAATTAATATAAATGAATGTTAAGTTAGTTAAGATTTTACCTCCAGTAGCGGCAAGTCTGCGCGGCCCGTAACAAATCCTTCGGCTGCAGGTATCCCAGCACTGTGAGAGCTAGTTCCTTGGGGAGTAGGGAGATGAAGTCCCTCTGGAACAACGGCTCGATAGCCTTCATCATGTAGCGGACGTGGCTCGAGGTGCAGCGGTTGATGAGGGCATCTATAGCTTGAATCTTCTCACCATTCGACCACGACTGGAATCTGGTTAGCAAAAATTGTATAATAGTTCATTCAATTTTACAATTCATCATCATCACCAAAATATTATATTTAACATTATTCTTTATTAAAAATAATAGGACGAGGAATAGTATTACAGTCGCCCAATTCGTTTCAATTTTATATAATATAAAGTAAAAGTTCATACAAACTTGCGAGAAGCCTTAGACCTCCTTAATCCGGCCATATCGCAAAGTCCTTTCTTTGCGAACGTCTAATAACTAATAATATAAAAACTACTTCCCAGATAAATTTTATCTTCGTACGTCACGCGGTTTTCCAGATTTCGTAATACCTTTCGCTTTAATATGGATTATTTCATATAATCCTTTCAAAATGCTTTGAGTTTGACTTGAACTTGACTTTGACTTTTTAAGAGAACTGGGAATGCTTCACAAAATCTAATACTTCCGTTTCCGCTTCAATTGATCGTAATTCTTTTAAGAGTGCATTCATTGTAAAATAAAAATAAAACTATATGGAAAGGGGAGAAAGCGACCGGATACCACAAGAATTTCACTCGATTCGTTTTAATCGTTGCTCCATTGATATGATTTAGATTCAATACCTTAGATTATTATACGTATTTAAATGATTCTTGACTTTCTTTCTTTAAGTCTAACGGCTGGATAGTATACAAGTCAATTTAGATTATGATAGCTGACACAGTTAGCAAGAAACAACATATATCTATTACAAATGCGCATTTAACCTAACCTACCCAGAAAAAAGATACAGGCTTTCGGTACCACCGGACGAAAATTTGAATTTTATATTCAAGCGACCTCGTCGCATAATTCGATTGTTTGAATCTTTTGAAAATTGATCAAAATAAGAAATACAGGCAAAGTGTGTTGTACACTTACACAGTGCGAAATAAATAAACTTTATCGTATACTATGAGATGCGACAAAATTGTTGAAAAACGAAAGAAATAAAATGAATCCACCCTTACGTAGTTGATTTTCGACCAACTCGCACCGAAGCGCTTTGACTCTTCCTTTCTCATGCGAACTGCTAAAGTGTGGAATGCTCTTCCTGCGTCAGTGTTTCCTGACAAATATAATCTCAATACCTTCAAAGAAAGAGTGAAATTTTTCTGTGAAGTTAAACCACATATATCAAATCTCTTTTTTAACTAATGAATTCAACCTTAATAGTAGTTTTCAAATTTATTAAGGTATTAAATATAATTTATGAAGGTATTACAATGAGTATGCCATTACTTCCATTTTTCTGTAAGTATTCTTTAAAATAAACCATTTTTATCAAATTTCTTGTTTGACTATTAAATTCTACCTTAATAGTATATATTAATGTACCTATTAAATTGATGACATAGGAATTGATATGAAGAAAAATAGAGATGTCGAAACAAATGACAAATCAAACGAAGGATATTATAACTAAAATGGATGAAAAAATAAATCCTTTAATACAAGAACTGCAGGAATTAAAATCGGAAAATTCAATTTTAAAAGAAACAATATCGAAATTAGAAAAAGAAAGCAGAAGAAACAATGTCATCCTGCATGGAATAAAGGAAGCCGAACAGACACCAACTGAACTTTTAAGTGAAACCATAGACAAAATAAAAAATGAACTAAATATTTCAATTGTGGGTTTGTTTGAGTGTCCAAATATCTGTAGTTTTTATTGTAAATAAATTCTTTCACATTAAATAAATTACATGATTCCAAATTCCATACCTACTCCTCAGTTTGCTGAATTTTCTTAAAAGGGGTTTAAAGTTCTTGCTGCACGTATTATGATTTTTATTTATATGATATATCATACATATCTATTATTATGACAAGATTACGTCTTTTAATGTGTTTTTGTTTTTGTTCTAAGGTAAATGTGTCCTGTCTACGGCGAATAAAATCCTACATACATTTTTATCTAAATTGGCGGTAAATATTCTAAACTATTTTAGTGATTATCAAAATTACGAAATTAACTGGGCTCGGATAAAGGTAAACTTATTAAATAAATCTCAAAAATGAAAAAACAGCTATTGTATACACATTTATAAAGAACTTATAAACAGTAGCGGTTATTCTATTTGCGTGTAAGGGCACGTCATCCACCTAACTTCATAAAAGTATAATACAATTATTTTTTTAATCGTATAAATTTATTTGGAGTATAAGTTTTATTTTTTATTATAGATCTCCAATTTCAAATCCGAATTCCACCGCGTATCATTTAAGACACATGGGAATATTTATCCAGAGCATGCTGTATCTGAACGGGGCTAAAGGAAATCCATAGCAAGAGAAAGTTATGATTTGTGAAGCAGATGAGAAGAGGTTCGTCAACAAACTTAGTCAGAACTCAGTCCTTATCCTACTACAATGTGAATACCACTCAGGTATACATCTAAATTATTTACCGACATGATTTATAAAAGTTAAAAAAACAAACTGAATCACGAGTACTATAAGAAAGAAATTTACTTTGTCAACAGTCGAGAAAATATATACCAATCTATATATAAGTAGTTTTAGTTGACGAAGATGAACTGACGTTCTTGACCCTGCCCCAGAGGTGACCCTAAAAGACGCATACATAAATACAAACACAATAGGGATCCCATTTGGGACCTGGGACGGGCCAGGAAGCGCCGTTAGATCCCGTCCAGAAATAGACTAAATGAAGGGAGAATGATGCTTCTTTGATAGCAATTTTTTTTAAAAAAAACCTCTGATTTTTTATTTTGGTAAATAGCGATGCCTTAATTGTGATGATTACAATTAATTATTGTATAGCCTGATCATCTTACCTGACTACAACATTGATATTGTCTTCATCAGCGTTCAGATTGCTTGTAGAGCCTTGCGTGCTTCTGTCCACGCTACCTGTTCTACTGCTGCCACTGAAAATATATTATTTTGGGAGCCAAAAGTGCTTGTTGGATTTTTGACTTAAGACGCTTGATGGGAAGTGGGGAAGCTTCAGGCATCTCAGGATTCCAAATCAAGAAGACACCATTACTCAAACAGAACATGCATTTGTAAATGCTGTAACAAGGGGTGATCTTTCTAGTCTAAAGTGGATTCAGGCTCCTGCATCTCCTGTTAGGTGAATAATAATAATTTTTTTAACTGAACTATATTATTATGATACTTAATTATATATTATGATGAAAATTTCAATGGGATGCAGAAAAGAAACAAATGGAGTAGGGCTGTGCAAAAATATAAAGATTAGTTAATTTGATATTATATTTAAATAATAATGTAATACTATTTATTGAACAATGTTATAAAAAATATTCATTATTATTGATCGAACAAAAGTAAGACAAATATACAAGTATCATAAACTAACTACATTTATACTGTTGCATTAAAAAAGAAATTTAATGGGTAAGCAGTAATTTACTTTATTTCTAATAAATAATGATAATGATTATTATTATCAGCATAAAGATAAATAATGCCTTAGGGCTTTATTTATATCATTATTAGTAGTTTTAATTATTTTATTTTATTTTTTTAGATTTAGAGAGGCAAATTGAATTATTAAGAGATACACAGAGAAAATACTCTAATATACTTCGTCTTTCACGAGCTCTTGCTAGTCATTTTTATCATGTAGTTCAAACGCAGGTATGTATTAATATTAATTATATTGACGTTATTGTTTAAATATCATTACCATTTATATTTTGCTAGCTTACATCACTCTAAATTATTATCTTCTTAATTTGTTGCTAAGCGACCACTGATTAGGCCACGACCTCCTCTACAACCAAATGTATAACTTAAAAAAAAATATTCCAGTGTCTGTTTGTAGCGTCGAAATTAAATTATAATATAGTAAATGCAAATGACTACATACAATATACATATAACGAAAACACAAATTAAAATATTTTTGTATGTCTATCTGTTAGTTTGTTCCGCGTGATCACCGGAACATACTAACTGGATCGATTTCAAGTGTCCGTCAACGAAGGGACTTTCTCTGGCAGACTGCTGATGTTTCAAGGAGTAACATAGGTTTCCGCACAAAAAAACGCCTTCAAAATTTTTCAAAATTATTGTTTTGACGCAGACGATTCGCGGGTTACATCTAATTTGAGAGAATAAATGAAAATTTTATTTTTTACTAGCTGGAAGACGTAATCCTATCCGAACGATGACGAAAAATTTGGGAATAATCGAAGCAGCTCTGAAACTTGATCATCTTGAACATCAGAAATAGCTTAGAAATAAACAAAGAAACCCATATTTGAATTTATTATACCCAGAACCATTGAAACCATTTTCGAAATGCCACTAAAAATATTTTTAACGTAGAAAAAAACCAAAATGTAAATTTTTCCTGACATTATAATTTTATAAAAGAGCTATAATGCGTAATAAAATTAAATACATCAATGGTACAATATAAAGTGACTTAGGTACGGATGTCTTTCTCTTCCACAAGTTTGTTATTAAGAAAGGACAAAAAATAGATAGAATTAACTTTATTGCACACAAGAACACATAAATAACAATAATAATAAGATAAAATAATGTAATTATTAAAAAAAATAAAACTCATTGAACGCGGTATTAACAGCTCTATATACGCGTGTCACAGTTGGGCAAACTCCGGCTATCTCGACTCCACGCACCACTATCTAGCGAACTTTCGACTAGATTCAACGTCTAAACGTACAAACGTAATTTTTTATATATATTTCATATTCACCCATCCATAAAGTGTTGAATACAAAGTGTGCTTTCCTTATTTCTTTAACTGTTGGTGAAATAAATGAAAATGCATCTGACTGGAGTCTGTATTCTTCTCTGTTTGGTATGTATTATCTCTTACTCTTACTTTTGACTAGTCCGTTGGCGCAGTTGGTCGTGACCCTGCCTTCCGCTGCGGGGTTGAGGGTTGGATTCCCGTCTTGTCTTCTCTTTTTCTTCCTAGCGTTATCCGTTTATTATTATATTAGCGTTATATCAGGGTCCGCTTAGATTGTAGAGGATTTGGCTGTGAGGCGAGTTAAGATAACCGATTGCCATCTGAAGTCATCCTCGGAACCCCCACGATTTCTTCAACCTTACAACTAATATCAAGTGACATTAATCGGGTCCCACTGTTTTACGTGCCTTCCGAAACACGGAGAAGGTCGGATAGCAAATATAAACCAGTCCTAGAATGGGTCACCCATCTATCACCCGGCGGCAGTAACAGCAACTTAACCAAGCGAACGACACAAATGCCGACCAGTGATTAAGCTACGACCTCCTCCGATTTCCGCCTTGTCTGGGTCTGGTTTTATACATACTATACTATACTTCGTCTGTGTGGGCCACCCTTATCACTCAGGGGATTTATAAATAGCTTACAAGTAATTCTCAAACCTGTCAAATGTGCACAAAAATTTTCATAAGTATCGGTCAAGCAATTTCGCAGGTGTTTGTCAATAAACACTGTAACACGAGAATTTAATAGAGTTGTTAATTATTTATTTTTTTTTTTTTAATATGTGCATCAGTTGTCTATAACACAGGCATTAAGTTGTCTACCTTATGAACAGACGACCGTATAGAAAATAATCCTATGTAATAATAATATTTATTACTCTCTCTCATATATTGTACTAGCTGTGGCCGCGTCTTCGCCCGCGTAAAATTAGGTAAAAAAAAAGAAATCAGTTTTGGCGCGATGATATATAGCCCATAGCCTTCCTCGATAAATGGGCTATCTAACACTGAAAGAATTTAGCTAATCGGGCCAGTAGTTCCCGAGATTTGTGCGTTCAAGCAAACAAGCAAACTCTTCAGCTTTATATATTAGTATAGATACAATATTATAATAAGGGTAACATACCGTGAACTCTGAAAAAAAAATACAGAATCTGCTTATAGGATAAAAGTGCCTTCAAATAATGTATTAGCAAATTGCAGTCGAATATGAAATGAGTTACCAAGTTACCCACATTTACTTGTACTGTATCTTTACTTACTATATGATTCCTTTGGAAGCCGTAGAACACGGTAGGTAAAAATGTTACAGTTTTTTTAAGTTTAAAGTTTATAAAAGTTATAGTGTATTTAAGGTTTAAGGTATATAAGTTATTGTCAAAGACGACACTGATGTACGGAAAAACTCGAACGAGTTTATGTTAACATCTTTTTAAGTACTGTATTTGTAATATCTGGAAATAAACAATAAATAAATAAATAAAGAAAATTATTCTTGGTATCGCAGAATTCGAACCTGTACCAATGCTTCTCAAAGATCTGCATCTTTTTAGATAAAAAGATCTTTTTTTGGGTGCGTGTAAGCATTCTTATTGAATACAAAATTCCAGAGTCCACATTGAATTTGTCTATACATAAGTACATAAACATTAACTTTTTCCTGAAGCGTATTATGTACTGTTGACTATATTAAAAAGCAGCTGTCCTCCCCGGCATCGCGCGGGTTACATTGCGAAATTTAATACGGAACCCTAACTTTTTTGAAAATTTTCAAGCGTCTACGTCTATCAGGGATGATGTAGGATTGTAATGGTGTATTAATTTTTCAAATCTATCCAGAAGTTTCCAAGCTTATTCAATGCAAACAAACAATCCAATCTTTCCTCTTTAAAATATTCGTATGTTAAAGTTAAGCTTTGTATAGTGGACCAAGAAATTGGTTTGCCACGCTAAGGTCGAATGTCGTTTGCACGTCAATATATCACACCTGAGAGTATACCGCGTAATGCTAAATTAACTAAAGAAACTTTCACGATAAAAACCCCTACAGGATGCGCAGCAGGAACACAAGGTGTTATCCTCAACCTGCGAAATATGATAGGAATTAATCAATAAGTTAAATTCTTAGTTTACCCTTTTAGCAAACGCTTTAATATACTTTTTGGGTATGAAACAATGCAATCATTAAATGCAAACATTAATTTTCAGAAAATGGAAATAAAATTAAAAAATAAAACATATAAGGGTTAAAAAAAGTAGTGTACTTACGATTTGTCCGCTTCGAGTGTTGTGAATAGAGAGAATATACATCATGTCGGGATACAGCGTTGCCATGGAAACCTGGGGGGTGTTGTTGCTGGGACTGTATTTCATTGGTCCTTCCATCGTGACAACGGCGTATTTGTCATCGACTTCCACAGAAACTTGTGGAGGGCCAAATTCAGCTGAAAATAATGAAATACAGTAAAGCATTCAATATTAATCCCCAGGAATCCTATATAACTATAGTGAATGAATGACTGGAGACGATTCATCTAAGAGAGTAACGAAATAAATTTCTTTGAATGGATGGAAGAGCGGTGGAGAATTCCTAACGATTCATCAGGGAAAAACCAGGAAAAACGTAGACGTCACGAATGGTGACAGAGTCGTTCGATGACGAGATATATATACGCACCTAAGTGATTAATAAAAAATGTTTACTCACTTATTTATTTTAAGAAATCCTTATTATTCTTTTAAAGAGTTCCGATAAACGTGATAATTGAATACGTTTTTCGTTAACTGTCAGTAAAGCACAGGTCACATTATTTGTATAGATGAATGGTAGTTTGAGTGAAATAAATTTTAATGTTTGTTGTTGCCTTTTCTCATACATCGTATTACAAAGTACAAACATACACAAAACAATAAATTAGTGTATTGATTGTTGCTAAGGTCAAAGAGCTTTTATTTTTTATAATAACTATAAAGAATACATTCTAAGTTAAGAAAATAAAAATATTCAAAGCTTTTTATTTTATAGTGATTCATTTCAGAGTTTTGCAACAGAGCGACAATAAAAGGAAATTCCATACTTTATGTTCAGTAATGGCTGGAGGTGTCGGTCTGGTTTAAAGCATCAAAGTACTCAAAGAACATGAAAGTACTATGAGAGAAACACTACTGTATTGTACTCCTGTTTGCTGAGGATTTCCTATTGTTTTTTTGTTTTTTGCTTCCTGTCCCTCACCTTGCAGACTCCGCCCACACAGATGTCGTTGCGTCCCGGGTGACAGGGCGTCCCGTCCACGAATTTAATTATCTATATCTCTGTATATTGCTTGTTTAGGTGAGGACTCAACAAGGCTTTATTCTTCAATGCAGAAAAACCGAGGAACAAAAAAACTAAGTTGGGGCACTGAACAAAGATGTTCAGGACAATCTTTGATAAAGGTATTTATTTAACTTTAGATTAAATTAAAAATTCTCAAAGTTGTTTCTATACATTAATTTTATTTCTTGTTTAAGAAAAAAAAAAAGAAAACACTGAATAAACATTGTGATTTTATCTCCTAAGTTCTGCCTATTTTAAGCCACCACGTTTTCAAAGTTATTCACGTGGAATTTTCTTAAGAGGTCATGACAACTGAAAGCGTGATTTGTTTTAAAAATTCAGATTTTTTAAAATATATTTATATTTTGCTATTGTGAAAGGAAAAATAAATGTATTTTTTTACTAGTAACTACACCTATTAAACGCTTGTCAAATTTAAATTTTTAATTTTTTCTATACTTGTAGATGCTATAAAACTTTAGCAAGTATAACTTAAAGTTGCTAGCTGGCTTCAGTTACAACTTTCTAAAATTAGTTGTATTCTTCACGTCTTACTTCTTTCAGTCTTAATGGTGAATGAAGTGTCTTGAGTAATATATTTAATTTAAAAAGTAGTATCCAGATAAGTCTATATCACAATTATCCACAAGCATACTTTTCTAAGTCCGTTAAAAATTTAACTAACACAGAAAAATGCTCAGTTACAGAACTCTGGTGTAATCGAAAAATCCTATCAAGGTATCCAATTTAAACGTTTTAAAACTATCGGCGAGATCCTGCTTTACACGAATAAAAAAATAAATAAATTATAAGATTCATTATGGAAATGAGATGCACAATATTATTCCAAAAAAAAGTCCAAATTCTCTTGAATAAATCAATAAAAAAAAATGTAAATTAGCCAATAACTTTTCATTATATAACTTCCCTGATGATGATAACCATAACTATGCTATCTTCAAAAACCAGACCTTCGGGAAAACCACGATGATTAACGCTGTGTTATGGTAATGCCTCTAATGCATTCAAATATAATATGTCGTTAAAAATTGAACCTTATGGCAGAAGATCTGTAGTTGCATCGATATTAGATTCTTGTAGGTGACTCACATATTGCATCACATGCTACAACCGACGATATGCAAAGGAATCTATTATAATTGTTCTATTGTTGGTAAATAAAAAGTTATTTACCGGTTACATAAGTTGTAAATGTATATTTCATTTACTATTTATGTAAACTTTTCTTGTGGTTCATGCTTAAAAGTTACGCAGCAGAGAGGACGAAAAGATGCACAATACCTGTTACTATTATATATATACCTATTATGAATTATTTCTACTGTAATTATAATAGGAGTGGATTGGTGTAGCTCTGGATAGAGGAGAGTGGTGTAAGAGTGGGGAGGCCTTTGTCCAGCAGTGGGACATTATAGGGTAATTTAAAAAATATATATAATAGAAAAAATAGTTTCAATGGAAATGATTCTTTCCAATTGCCTATTGACTTAAGATGTTCTAAATGACTATCTTAACTCCATAGGCAGTAATTATAAAAACCCAAATTGTGATCTTTTATAAACTTGAATAAGTTTAAGTTTCAACTTTATGAATAACCATAAATAACAAATTGTGATTTTTTTATAACTTTGAATAAGTATAAGTTTTAACTTGGTCATTACAGAGAAAATGAGCGCTTAAAGGATCAACTAAGAAATTACATGTCTGCTGTAGAGATGGGCAAAGCTCTGAAAAACGGCAACGGTCACAATGACGAAATCAATCAGTATGAAAGAAAATTAGTCCAGGTATAGCTATATAGCCTTTTTGTTTGTAATTAATAATTATATGTGAACAGGACAAATAATGTCCTATTTGGCCTTGAATTGCCTTCTCTTATCAAAAACAAAATTTAAAAAAAAGACCTAGACACCACCACATATCCAATGTGAAACGAAATATTGTTGGTAGGTCAGTGGGTTCCTGGAATATCTTCCAGGAACCCAACATAAATACATAGACTTATTCTCATCAGATTCTGACTTCTAAGACGTCACTTAGAGGCAAACATAACATTTTTTCGCATTTCACATAAGTGGCAGCAATGCTGTCAGGTCAAGTGATGGTACTGTGGTCCGGTTTTGATCAGTTTTTAGGAGGTCCCAGTGGCCTAAACCTCTCTTTAAACACCGGCAATTATACCGATATCCATTGGAAGCGGTTTACGTAATGACTACTTAGGTTAACAGACTGCTCGTTTGTAGATCTCTGCTTGACGCCTGCTTGTAATAGAAAAAAATAAACGAACAAAAAGTTACTTACCACCTGCTTGATTGCCCCTTATTTCATTAAAAATAAATTTATCTATCTTGGAATTATTTTTAGGTAGCTGAAATGCATGCGGAACTTATGGAATTCAATCAACATCTACAGAAACGATTACAAGACTTAGAGAGTTCAGGTTTAGAAATTATAGACTTGCCTGAGTCCAATGTCAAAGCCTACATCCCTAGTGCTTTCTTGGTCGGGGAAAAAACACAGTCCTACCATGTTTATCAGGTAATTAACTATAGTTTCTTATTAGTTATTATTATAAAAATTGAACAAGGGGATAGAATGCGCGCTATTTGTTTTTCTTTCGGTTTACATTCAGTCGATTTTTATTTTCAATCAGTATCTTTTTGATCCAGTGCATACATTTTATATGAAACTTAAGGGGTGACATTAAACCTATGTGGTACATTTATATGAAAATAAAAAACAGTGCATTAATGAAAAACAGTGCAGTAATGAAATTTCTTAAACATTACCTCACTATTTTGAGTAATAAGCAGAAAAGGGGTCCTTTGTGATCGGTTATGTAGTGATTATTGATAATATTACTGCATAGTTGGAAGAAAAAGAATTTTATTATAATTTAAGGTAATTTTTATCGCATCACTCAGATTTAATTTGTTTTCACTACAGATATTCCTCAAAATAGGACAAGAAGAATGGAACGTATATCACAGATACGCCAAGTTCTACGAATTGCATACACAACTGAAGAAATGTCACCCGGACATCGCTAATTACAAATTTCCGCCGAAAAAGCGGCTACATAAGCGAGTAAGTAATCTTTGTCATTTACTTATATTGGGCAAGTCAATGTAAAGACATACTTCATAAATGATTTACATATTTTTCGAAATGTATAGAAAAAAATATATTATGTTGAAAAACGTAAGTTTTTTAATATCAGTTAACATGCACATGGTCCATCTAATAGTAAATAGCAGCTATCGTATTCTAACGTAGCTAAATACAGTATGGTATGCTCCCGAGCTTTGGAGACTTTATTCAATCCTCCCGATAGAACTGGCAATCCTACCCCATCAGAAAACAAGACTAAACAAATACAAATAGGTACCCTCTACGGAGGGTAGAGGGTAAGGAGAATCATCTGTATATAAAGAGTGTCCGTCGAAATGCGTTAAATAGAGGTGGCGCCACATTATCATCAGGGTAAATTTTTTGTACAATTTGTATTTTTTACAACGGAAGTCGTTGAAACTTTCAATGAACTGCTTGAGTAAAAAATTACATTAAATTTTTAACTCTGTATACTTCAATTCATCTACAATTCGATGGCCTCTAAAGTATCGTCAGCCACATTCTTTCCATATTCACTTTTTTAAGTTTTTTTACAGAACTTTTATAAATTCTATTAACTATATTCATTTCAAAGTAAAGTACTTTTCATTGAAACTAATACAGGTTAAAAGAATTTAGCAAGTTCATTAAAAAAACGTAAAGAAGTGAATATGATATAAATATTACATTCAAACCATACCATTTGTCTACACCAGCGCCAATCTGGAAGGTTTTTGAACTGTTATTTATCGTATACAGCTAGAAACTTTTTCAACTTTTCTCCCAACTCCTTATCTCCTATTCTGCATCCTACCATCTCTTGGATGCTACTAGCAAAAGCTATGAAAAAGGAGAAATGTCATAACGCCTACTTACTACTGTATCACATCTGTCTCGGTCAGGACGTCCGCCTGGTAGAGCAGCGTCGCGCGGCGCTGCAGGCCTACCTGCGTCACGTGCTGCTCGCCTTGCCCGAGCTGAGAGAGTGCACGAGTCGCGCACAACTCGTCACACTGTTGCCATTCTTCGGGTCAGTATTACCTCGTTACTTAATTGATAGAATCAGGCGTTACTTTGCGGAAATCCATGACATGCATGAGAAACTAAACTACTTTGCTTTAATCGTATCCCCATTAAGTTTGGACTCATTTAATTTGTCTCGTTAAGTCTCATAGATTACTCTTGGTGATAAAAATCTATTCCTAATATCGAATCGTATAGTGTAAAAGTTATTCCATGGTAATTTTTGTATAAAGTATTAACATTGTAGGAAATTATTTATTTTATTTTTACGAGTACATTCTCTCTTTTATAAATGTTTTACGGCGTTATTCTATTACTGAATATTATGTTTATTTGGCTCTTTTTATACTTTTTCGTGGGAAAACATCCAGAATACAGGGTTGGATCTCCTCTCAAGAGGAAATCCCCTGTATGGAGAATGGCACTTAAACCCATGTGTGTTAGACCAAATCTGGAGCAGGTTTGGCCATGCAGTAGTGGACTTATTTGCGTTGGCGGAGAGCACTCACTGTCGGCGCCAGAGGAGGGAATGCACGCTGATTGTGCTAGGGAAAGAAGACTTCTCCCTGCACAATCAGCGTGCGCCACTGGGGCTGGACGCACTTGCCCACTTGCTTTATGCATTCCATTATAATTCAAACCTACACATTGTGAAGACGATCTGTTTATGTAAGTGTTTTATTTAAACTATGACTTTGATTTCGAACAACAAAATATCAAAGTCCGTACCAGAATTGATCCACAATAAGAAGTGACCACTACCTTGGAAGTAACTTACCCACCAATCAGTCAGCAAAAATGCTTACTCATACATTATTCAAGCAATGCACACGTTTCACTCATCCTCGCCCTTATTCGAAGTGACACACTTTGACTAGTTATAAGCCTCCAACCTTGAATTTATGAATTACACTTCTAAAAGAAATTGCTTTGAGGAAATTATATTGTGCTGGCTTCTTTTTTCGACTTCGCGTGGGTTTTGATCCGTCTAAGAATAAACCACTTTTATATATTTATATATTTATTTAAAGTTAAAACGGGCTATATTTAGACGTTTGATTTATTGATTTTTCATTACATTAGAGTTTTGTCTGTTCAAGAAAAATAATTTAAAAACTGAATAATAGTCCGGGAAACATATAAAATATCAACGTCTGTTTTTCACAACACAAGGACTTAGGCAGACTCAGAAATCAGGTACCTCCTTTATAAGAGGAAGCATTGGTGTGTCTCAAACAGCGTTAGTACACCAGGCTATCAAACAAATCCACAAAATTAATATTACAAATTGTCAGGAACAGCTGGTATTCTTCCACCAGTTCTAAAGAAGTTAAAGAATGCAATAGTTTAATTATTAACAGTAGTGTGTAACCGCTCACTTATAATCACCCTGTAGCAAAGGAATGGAAAAGGAAAATTAAACCGAAGGATAACTTGGGAATCATGCACCAAAATGGAAAGAAAGACTTAAGACAAAAGACCAAAATTACGTGGCTTTCTTCTTTCAAAAACTATCTTTTTCCAAAAATGCTGAAACTAAATATATACATACACCCAAAGTTACGATTTGCCAAAAAAAAAAAAGAAGACTGTTCTACACCAACTAGTATCTTTTCAATCCAAATCTTGCGGAAAAAAAGGGTGATCGGCCACCGAAAGCGAAGTTGAACGTAGCTGAGAAAATTTAGTTTGAAATTATTTTAATTTTATAAAATAAGGAATGTTTTATATTAAATTATAAAATGTGCGTGTGATTATAAAATATTTAATTAGTATGAAAAATAGAAAGGCCTTTAATATTATGTTATCCATGTAACCTTCGTAAATCCTCTTTCCATTTCCGATGGGGTTAGAAACTCCCCAGAGTTAGCGATTGTTTAAAAGTTTCCCTACCGAGATGATGAAAATGAAGGTAAGCATAACTTCTCCATACAATTCCTTCCGGACCACACATTTTGCGTCGATTTCTGATTTTTACTCGTTAAAAGTCGTTAGTTTGAAAAAAAAATCGATGTAAAAAGTTTTGAATTTGGAATCCCAGTTCGAAAATTAAAAAAAAAATAATTTGAATTTCGAATCTTTATTTTCTTCGCGATTATAAGGCGTGACATATGCCAGATAAAGAACTAATTGTAAAATTGCAGTCTAATATTGTCGAATGGTCGTCAAATCTCACGGACATCAGTGGCAGTGGTGAGTTGGTTCAGAATTTTATATATGTACATGCAAGATTTTAAGGTTTCTTTTTATGCACCTTATGCTACTCAACAGAATTTGTGAAATATTATTTGTTGTTTGGACTAAACATTGTAAAAAAGCAATTCTTATTTTAGTATTGTTTGTTGTTTTAGTTCACATTATTTATAAAAACCGTTACATTTTAAACAGGAAGTGGCCATAATTCAAAAATGGCGGCAAAATGAGGCTACCGATACTTATCAGAGGTGCCGTTATTGTCACCTGAAAACCAAGTCAAGAAAACCTAGGACAAAAGTAGTCTGAACCGATTTCCAGAATATTCATTTTAATTGGATAGAATTGACAAGGATGATAAGACTAAGAACACTGGATGTACCCAGAAACAAGTGAAAGTCAAGAAAACTTTGGAACGAAGTACTTAGGACTACTTCATCCTAAAGTTTTCGTTCGATTTGGAGGTTATCGATTTTATTAGCAGAGAACAAGGAAGCACGATTACGCGAAGGAAACGGCATATAACGGAGAATGAAGAGGAGGTATATTAATTTATTTTATACTCTTGAACACGACCTATTTTGTATCGAAACTTTTTTCATTACAAAGCAACTAAACCAATAAAATATGAAAAAAAAAAACTATAAATCACTTGTGAAATTAAAAAAACACAGTTAATTACATGTGTCATTATGTGCCTTATTGCGGCGAAATAAGAGCCACATTATAAGCAAGTGTGTTGAAAAAGATACATAAAGTGTGATTGGGAACAGACCACAAAATCTACACTGAAAGTTTTTTTTTAAATATACCTACAAGTATACGACTATTTCAGTGCATTCACTAGTGACAGCGCTATTATATATACCTGATACCGCCGCCCCCAGCGGGGGCAGCGCTTCGCCCCGACGCGCGCCGCCGCAGCCTCCGCCGGGGCCGCGGGCGCCCCACGCCGACCGAGACCACTTCGCCTTCACTAAGGTACGCTGCGGGTGTTCCCATCGTAACGTTAACTTGGCTAACTATGTTCATGAAAATAATTCATTTTATTTCATGAATCTGCACGTATAAAAGCGAAGGGTCACGAAATCATGAAAAGCGTGAAATGTGCAATAATGAAATTTGGCAAGGAGGTAGTTTATAGTCAGTTGAGTTTAAGGAGGCCTAATTCTGTAGAGGTCTAAGACTCTTGCAAGTATAATTTAAGCAGATAAAGTCGCGGGAAATAGTAAATATATAATGAGCAATACTTTCCAAACGGAATACAATAGCAGGTGGTCCACATCTCTACCCTTCTTGGAGTATCAGAAAATACTTGACTATTTAATTACGTTTTGTCATTTACGACTTATTCAGCATATAATTGGATAAAAACGGCATTACATAGTAATAAATTATGTATTTTAATAATAGATAATGAAGTGATTATTAAAAATAGTACAGTAATAAATTATTTATTTAAAATATTCGAATGATATAATGATATTTTATTATTTGTTGGTCCTTTTAACTAAAAACTTGTTTTAGTTCACCCATAATCCAGAAATAGTTTTATCTTAGTGTTGGATGGAGATATCGAAATAATTCTTATATTGGCTGATAGTGGACGTTGAAACGAAGCTGCTGTGTCATTAACTCACTTTAACGTAAAACTATAAGTGTGCGATGTATATAGACGTAATACGTTGCAATTTGCCCCGTTTTCACTGGATATCTCAGCACGGGTTATCCTAGTGAGATATTGAGGGATACATAAATTCAAGATGTTTCCCATAATCGTTTGTAATTCATATTGAACTAAACTGAATTTGTATTTGTAAATAAATAAACTTTTTGGCCAGGCGGCGATGGGCGCGCTGGGCTTCAGCGCGGCGCAGTGCGGCGCGGTGCTGCGCGTGCTGGCCTTCCTGCTGAAGCTGGGCAACGTGCAGTTCGAGCCGCAGCACAACATCGACGGCTCCATCGGCACGCGGCTGCAGCACGAGTACGGTGAGATGACGGCATTTGTGAACTTTACCGCTCTTCATCCTTTATTTATCATTATATCTAAAAGAACATTACGCTTTCCTAATGTATCTTTCAAATAGAAATACATAAATTCCGTATAACTAAACATATTCCATGCCATAAATTTTTTGTTGACTCTAACGTACTTAGTCATAGACGGCAGTATGACGTAAAGTGAAAACGCGATAAAAAATAAAAAAAATGTCTAATAGATAGCGTAAATCAGCGGTCGGCGACGCTTGTCCCGCAGGCCACATGTGGGTCGCGACCCCTCTATTTGTGGCTCGCGGCTCTTTTGTAAATGGCAATCTAATATTTATAAATAAATAATAATATGTTAATTAAATTACACAAGTGTATTTTACTAAAATTCGCATTCTTAAAATATCTTATTCTTAATGTGGTCCGTCTGCATCTAATTTTTTAATGATATGGCTCTTGCCTGCCATAAAAGTCATAACAGCTGATAAAACAAACTGATGACTTTGAAACATTACAATACATTACAGGTCGACAACACCAACCAACAACCAACTCGATCGCGTAATTTTTCGTTATAAAAACCCATATCAAAATCTTTATACATTAAAGCGAAAGGGCACCTATCACGAAATCTCGAAAATCACGAGCCAAAAAAGATGATCTGCTAAGAACGACTTTTTCGATAGGGCCAGCTCGATGAGGTCTAAGGGCAAGTTTAATTTTTTGCGGACGAAGTTGCGGGAAACAGCTAAACATACTTTATTATGTTCTTTTAAATTCACAGAGCTGCGGGAAGCGTGCTCTTTAGTGGGAGTGGAAGCCGATGCGTTAGTACTAGCATTGGGCGCAGCGCCGCCACATGACGACGTGGCACCAGGTATTATATTCCATTTCATATTTTACTCTCAACCCTGCTTTTTATTTTTATACATTACCCTGTACAGGTCCTAGCTTAATCACTGATTAAACGGTTCTGTACTTCCAAAGGAAAAAAGGAACCCTTAAAAGATCACTTTGTTAACCGTTTGGCTGTCTGCCTGTCCAGACCTTTTTTCTCAGGAAAACCTAGAGATAGTAAGTTCTTATTAATACCAAATACGCGGTTTGCTGTCTCTTGAAGCTGTGAAAATTCAAGAGTCTTAAATCTATCTATCTAAGATTATGCCAACCCTCTATGTGTACACAATTAAAAGATATGACTATTTCCCATACATTTGCAAAGGGAACGAAAACTTTAAGATACTTCCTGTTGATCTAAAACATGAAATTTGACAAGAATCTGTCTTGAAGTACATTTATAAATCGTAAATTAAAAAAACAAATGCTTTTGTCATATTAACAGAAATCTTATGAAAAGTGTAAATCACAAAATAACATTGTAAAGTATTACGTGCTTAACCCTTAGCGCGCTAGTCTAACTCGCACTTGCCCGGTTTATTTTGTACGATATTTAAATGGCCAATATACATGTTTGATGATTTATTCGCAGAGGAGTCGTGTTCGGTGGAAGAAGAACTCCTCTGAGACTAAACTCTTTTTAAAGTAATTACTGAGCACATAGGAAGGAGGGAAAACTAGTGACAGAGCTGGGATAGATTAAGAAGGTTGAGATGAGTGATCAGAGAAAAATAAGACTCAGTTGTGAAAGTACTAATACAAAACTGGGAAATTGAGTGGCCATAACAAAAAATTTTGGAAAGGAGTGAGTGTTGGCAGAGGGTGAAAGTGACAACCTGAACAATTAGCACAAGAACTGGGAAAATATGCAGAGAAAGGATCAAAAAGATAGGTCAAGTTTATTGTGTCTACAACTCAAAAATAACAAAATTCTTAAGGTTCTTTATATTATACTTATGCAGATTTAAAAACTAACTAAATAAAGAATTATTTCAATAAGTATAATAGCAACAAGTTTACTTAATCTACTACTTTTGTGAAGAATAATTTAGGCATGAAGGATGCCTATAGAATGTATTGAAAATTGTGTTTGCAATTGTGTTTATAATAATTTAAAAGATTACTAACTTTGAATTTTATAGGAAAAAGCAGGACTCCAGGAAATCCCAGATCTTCTTTCTCAAACATGTCACTTGCTTTGATTCCTCGAGAGAAGGAAACCTTAGCTGCAAACGGATAAGACTAGAATAAAATAATTATATACACCTATACATTTTCCGGTTATATAAACTTGCTAATAGTATTATATGGATGAGTGGAAATGGAAATACAGCTAAATGATTAAATAAAATAATTAACCGAGTTAACCACTTACTCACTCTTCTATAATAATGTATGGGATAAAGCAAACCTCAGCATGTTCTGTGCAGGGACAAAGCATTCAGGATTTGGCCTTCTCAGATCTCAGCTTAAATTTAGAGAAAATGTTAGATTCTGAGCAGGCAGGAAGGCTGGCAAGCTCTTTGGTGTCCAAAGCATGCGTGACTTGGATCCTCAGCCAACCTCTGATTTCAAATCATGTATATCAGCACTTAATCCCAGTGCAGTATTACCAAGAAAAGCCCTGGGGCTTAAGTATTTGCAGCATCAGCCCAAGTCAGGTCATGACTGTCCTTAGCTGCTGAAGGAAATAGCCACGACGAATTATTGAAAGCGATCGGATTACCTAATGATGAGGCGGTAATAACATCAACTTTATGTACTTTAAAATTGTTTTCTAAGCATTTCTAAGTTAATATCTAATAACAAGTACGAGGGCCAAAGGTATAAGGGAATTAGTTTATTGTTACTTTCAATTTTTAGTTAAAAAAAACAAATACATCATAATAATTATTACTAACAAGATTAACTAGAAGTTTTACGTTATTTTAAATAAGAGCAGCAGCGTAATCCCACACACCTGCTGCTGGCGCCCGCTCAACTTCCCCAGCGGCGAATAAATCTCCCGCCGCCGCCGCCGCCGACACAGACACCCAAACATCTGAGGCCAAACATCTGGAACTAATGCCCAGAAAAGGCTCAGTGTGAGATCTGATTGAATTATTCCTGTCTGTGTGGATGAACTCAACACTTCACAGAGCAGCAGAGGGGGGAGCGCCGCGATGTGTGCAGAACATCGGCCTGGAGCAGAAGGCTTTGAAAGTTGAAAACAAACACACATAGTTAACTCCTAATAGTGCGGAACGATGTGCCATTATCGTCTATTTAAGTGGTTACATAAAAGCAACATGATGGCTAATTCTCATTGGCGCTAACCTGCATTAGTCTCTGGTCACTGCTCTGCTTGATTCTTCCACAAAGGCTGCTTTTGTCCCGCACAGGAGATTACAAAGAGACCCAATTGCTTAGAGCCACTTGGGTTTATGGAGCACAGGCTGAAGCTACAGCCACTTTCACGTTCGTTCCGCTGGGCGAAGCGTCTTAGTGCTTTGAATTTCGGGTTAGTTGGTCCGCCGACTTTGATGAAGACTCCTGAATCGATGATATGAGCCGTCTCTGCCACCGAGTTACGACCAGGTAAATTCGTCGTCGATCTTCCTCGCTTCGTTGTCGAAGGCCACGAGGACCTCTCGGAGCGCCTGCAGAATCGTTTCGGCTTCGACGACGGTCAACTCGTGGCGCCGGCTCATGATCCGCGCGTTCATCTCTCCGGCGATGTAGATATCTCTACCTGGTCGTATTACCGTATTATATCCTTTCCCAGTTCAAATACACATAAACTGCACCCCTCAACTTTACAAGTGAAAGAGGAACAAACGAGAACACAAACACCGAAGTTATTCCGGGTTCTCGGCTTTTACCTTTTTTATATTATTCATTGATCTAATAGTGGCATATAAGATCACAAAAACAACATAAAAAATAAGAAATACCTATCGAATCCAGATCGTATTTTATTATCCAATAATACGATTGAAACCCAATGGCCTAGAAGTTCGCCCAGCTGGAGGAGAAGTCGAGGAAGATCCTGCAGATGATGATCGATGCGTTCATCGACAGCATGCCCCAGGCCGTGATCGACGCCAAGGGCTTGGTGATGAAGTATTGAAATGCCATAACCTAGAAAAGTACTTTGGATCTTGAATACATATTGTTGAATCTGGTTATTGCGGTGCAAAATGATTGTTGATTTCGTGATTGTGATAAAAATATTTTTCAAATTCGCTTTGTTGGTGGTGTGATTAAGCTCATTTTTGCTTGTTATGCATTACGTTAATTTCTAACAATAACCCTTAGCAAAATTTTCTTTAACTAGGAGCTGTCATCCAAAATGGTAAAACACTTTCTTGGTCGACTATACATATGTACATAATATAGAAGTTATGTAAATGGCACATTTTTGTAAACCTGTTTGGCTACAGGCCATTTCTTGACACACACTTAATTATACTTATCTATATTCGTAATTATCCAAACGCAAATACAAGATTAAAAAAGACAACGTAAGTCAAAAAAAAGGCTGAGAATTGAGAATTTACAAATTTCATTTATATTTTAAGCAAAACTCGTCGCCTGCTACATCATCTACATATGGTTACAATTCAATTATTTATTTCGTATTACGTTTTTAACTTTAATGCTATTTGTTGTTACCATATTGCCCGCCTTTTAGCCATGTAGTATGGAGATTAGAATTTAGGGGGACCATCGCAATGTATTAAAGTGGATGCGCATAATGTAATATTATAGAATAATATAAATGCGTTATAAGAACACCGTGTTATAGAGGGGATTACACTATCAATTAAAGTAATACGCTACAAAGTAGACAGACATATTCGAGTGATATAAAAGAATACAAAATAATACTCTTTATTATCTAAGAAGCTTACCCTTCAACAAGTACTTTATAGATAACGGATTAATGAAGATCTTTTATTCAAATTACAAGGATTCCCTATGTCCTTGTAATTTGGCGATTTTATCATCTTGTAATGTTTTACCATATAAAATGAGAGAGACAATAGATGTCAGAGGAGTTAAATAGAATTTGCCAGAAATTGTTCTTATCATTTAAACGCCAAGTGCAAGATTTTATTACAACTGTACATTCTCTATTACTAGGCCCACGAAACTGTGGGCCTAACAGGAACATTTTCGATATTTTTACTTGCTTTTACGTTCGAAACGAAACGTCAAATGAAAGTTCATGCTTCCATTTTATATGTCTTACATGTTCGTAGCTTCGAGGATTGGAAACGTGCGAGATCTGATTTCATTTGTGCTAGCAATATTTAGCAAGTAAATATGTAAAGCGGTAGCATTAATATTTCATTTGACGTTCGGTTTCGAAAGTGAAGTAAGTTAAACTATCGAGAATGTTCGTGCTATGCCTTCTGTACTTGTTGAAGTGTAAATTGACCCTAAAAATATATTTACGAACTAGACGCTTTATATTGTAACAAGTCAAACTTTTTTTTCTACCACGCTGCACAATTCGGTCCCATATTAATATACTTTCTAGGAATATATTAAAATAAAATGGACTTTATAATAATAATAATAATAATGGGTAAGTAGTTTTTCCAATTAAAATAAGCACTTAAAATGTAAGTTTTATAATTATGTATTTTTTTAATTTATCTGTCAGTGTTGTCAGCGGTTCACGCCGTACTGATTTGATGTAAAAAAAAATGACTTTATAACCTTTTCAATTTTAGCAACAACGAAGGCCTAAAAGTTCAAATTCATAAATATGTAGTGTTTGGTATAATTTGTAAAAGAGCAAAAGACAATAGAGACATTACTGTAATTAATACATTTCTCTTATTATGTTTTACAAATAACATATATTGGAGAATGCAGAGAAATAGTGTGACTATAGTCGCCAGGGAAGAACAGTTGTTTTATGTCTTATTCGCACAGCAAATGCCAATTAAACGTGTAGGAGATAAAATGTTTGAATTGTTTAATATACATAAATAACTGTGGACTTCTCATTTTCAATTTTATTAATCTTTATCAGGAACTGGAGTATAAGAATATACACACTATTGTGAATTACAGCTCACATCTTAATGCCGTTTTTAAGAATTAAAAATAAAACCCTAACTAATATTGTTATGTTATAAAATAAAATACAAATAAGAGCTACCGGAAGAAAAATTCGAGTATGAAAATATAAATAATATTTAATTAACGTAAGCTACGCTTTTTCGAGTACTCCATCTTTTAATCTTTGTGCTCGTTTTCTTCGTCTGTGTATGAATGGAACGAAGCCCCATAGAGCCGCCCCAAAAATTAATATGAAACCGAGTGTAACAAATAGAGATTTATACGAGTGGGTATACTCGAACCACGCACCGCATACCGGTGGCCCTAAGAGTTGTAGAATTCCATTCATGAACAAACTAATACCGTATGAAGACATCAATCGCTCAGTTCCCAGCATTTCAGTCATAACTAGAGCTGTGACACCCACATTGATACCAGACGCTAGACCAAATATGCAGCAAAACGCACTTATCGCCGAGTACGTGGAAACCAACGGAATCATGGCCAAACTTATACCAGATAAAAGTAGACCCGTTATAAAGAAATAACGTTTAGGTGTCAAAACTATATCCGACAGAGCAGAACCGCCAATTCTGCCCACTAAATCTAGTGCTGAAATTATTGATAGTAAATAAGCACCTAACGATTTATCGAAACCACATTCATCTGCATAGGACGGCACTAGTATTATGAAATTTGTATACGATATAGCGCATGTACAATTAGATATTAAAATTACAAGGTATATAGGATCTTTAAGTAGTTGAATATCGAAGTATTTGTTTGGTTCCTTCTTTGCGTCTTCATCTTTTGGCCTCTTTTTACAACCACAACAGTATGTGATGGGTGCTAAACTGTCTGTCACGGATTTCAAACTAAACTGAGATGCAAATTCACTCGGTTTTTCGAAAGCCGATAACGTAGAACCGTGGAATGGCGTAGACATGTATTGAAAGCTAGACGTAGAAGGGCTACGTTTCGGCGTTTTTGGCAAAACCAACTTTTTACCAAACGTTTCTTGAGAATTGACCCTGCTAGATTTTCCTTCAGGTACCGACTCCAGTAACGACAGATTGCTGGGTAAATGATTGGATACTTTGCTCGATATGTGTTGTAAGCCGTGCTTGGAAGTCACGGGTGTTGAAATTTTTCTAACCAAGGCGTCGGTGGGAGGATTGCGTTAAAAGTGATCTAGCTAATTTGGGTTAGGGTGGTGGTCTGTAGTCGGAGGTTTGCAGGCGGAGATTGGTGGTATTGGCATCAAGCCTTCGGGTTCACAAAGCCTATTTATTATTAAAGCAAAATGTAGTATATAAACACAGCTTTGTTACTTGTAAAAACCTGTGTGTTTAACAATATTGGATTTTTCTTGAAATCGGAAGTATTAGTTTTGGTAATTGTTTTGATGATAAACTAGGATACCCTTTTAACGAACTACGAAATAAATTGAAAATTATATCTATTTTATAATTATTCAAAGTATTTTATTTACTTTGTCCAGTCAACGAAATTAATACTGTTAATATATGTAAAGTGTAATATTATACCACTTATACTTAAAATATTAATTATATCAAGTTGTCGAAATGTCTGTCGTAGGTCGTAGGACTGATGGCCGACGTAGCAGACGAGTCCAGGAGTGGAGACCGCGTCTTGGCAAACGTTGGGTAGAACTGACGACATTTTAGTCCTTATTTAGTAGTAGATAAGGTTCAAAATGTTACTTAAAAGTATAAATTTGAACATGTCTTTAGTAAAGATACGAAATTATTAGAGATTGTAGTTTTTAATTATTAAATATTATAATGAGGCTATTATTAGTGTTTTAACACTGAAATAATAATTATCTATAACTTCTGTTATGCTTCGGCTAGAATTTGCCTTATGTTACGGCTACATTATGCCCCAAAATTTTCTAGTTTTTTTGCCGCGTCGTAATCAATCGTTCTCAAAAGAAAATGTTTTACAAAAATGTAACACAAAACTTTATTAGCGTCTTGGTATAGGCATGCTAATGAAAGAATTTTGTTAGATAGATAGATCTTTAGAAGCAGTATCTCTTACTATTTTTGTTTCCTCATTATTAATTGGAACACGAAGAGCATGTAGAGATTTTCAAGTAAACTAGAAAGAATGTATGCAACTGTACAACATTCGGTAGTGTACTTGATTACCAAATTCAGTGAATCTACAGAATAGAGAATACAAAACGTTTTAAATGTATACATTAATATATAAAAGTGTTATTTAACAGAATATGCATTTACATGTTAATATTTGTAATGCATGTTAATATAAGAGCATGTATTCATTATATCTTAAATTAATTAATATTACTTTATTAATAATATAAAACTATATACGTGTTTAGGGTTCCCAAAATATATTGTTTTTCAACTTTTTTTTACACCAAACTTACTGATGAAGATGATACTGAGCAATATACCTATGAAAATGTCCGAAGATGGACAAAGAGTTTATTAATATGGAAATAAATTCGGGAAAAGTGAGAAGTATTTTTTAAAAGAAGACTGGAATCCATTAAGATATTTAAAAAAAGACAGAGTCAAATACTCAGTATGACAATATGTACTAAACTTCAAATAAAGTAGTCATAACTGTGGTGTTTATATAGTATATGTTATATAATATGTTAAATATTGACAATACTGAGATGTAAAACAACAAGTATAATTATTATTGATATTAATATGGCCAAGATAGAATATTTAACAACTACCGCGTTCAGACGGCGGAGCTTATTTCCCGACAGGGTATTGTATTAGGCTCTCTCGCCTCGCCATTGTTCTGGCGCTGCCATATTTCAGGCATAAAAAAGCCGCAAATCTATCGGGTGCGGGTGACCGCTGAACGCTGTAGTGCGGTCAGTATCCCGATAGCTGCGTAAGTTGTCAAGCCGCCTCTAAAAGTTCAGCTACACGACCGGCAATGTAAGCTTCAGCCCTTTCGAGCACCTTGCTCACATAAGTGCGGTGCAATTATCCGTCCTGCAGGGGTCCAACGCTTGCATTCAAACATACATGGAAACTTCAACTCTATCTGATTAGTATAGAGTTGAAAATCCAGTGTCTTAGCGTTACATTTACTGCTTGGATGCATTTCCGTTTCGTTAGTACAAATATGCCTCCTCGTTGAGAAAACTTTGTCATGAACTCGGCAGTTTTAAACGTTAAATGCGTCTGTAAATAAAGATAGGCTTTCTTTAGGTTATGTCTTCGTCAAAGGTATTTACAAAATAGCTCACGATGACCCAGGTTTTCTAAAAAATGCGTCTTTGGTTTTTAAATCATTCCCGAAACGCTAGTTCATTCTGCAGCCCACCCGAGGCCAGGGGTGATACGCAGTCGCCATCGCCCTGCCCGGCTCAACGCCAACCGTGAAAGCGGTAATACATCAATGGCGTGGAATGCTGAAGCCGGGCTATCCATCGGGTTCATCAATACTGCACGGATGACCATGGGGTGCGTGACGGCAAGCCACTCGCCCGGCTCCTCGAAAGCCGGCAGTATTACAGTGACTTAACACGTCAGCCGTTCATGCGATTAACGGGGTCTACTCTAGCCGTCAATTAAACCGCAGTAAGGGCGAATATACAATTATCTATATATTAATACGTACACATTTACGTATACATTCATAAATATAAACGGATTCAATATTTTCTTTTGACGAAAAACACGATCTCAGTTAACTAAAGAATGATGACATGTTTTATCAAGTAAAACTATATTATATTAGTTTAAAATTGTACTTTTTAAAATACCTGAACCGGGTCAAAAGCTTTGTGTCGTCACATGTCCGCATTAAAAACATTCAAAACAGTTGGAAAAGATTTCTTCTGCTTCCTTTTCATTATTTTTAATACTTGCATAAAATTGAAAAATATCTGATGTCACATCATGGAGGAGAGGATTTCGAAAATGTAACCACCTGTAACAAGGACGGAGGGGGACTTAAAAAATCGCAAAATTAGTGTGACGTTATTTATGGATGATCTTTGCTAGCAATGCATACTTTTTTTTAAATTTTATAACTTACATACTTAAGTAATGTCTATCTTTTAGTCGAAATAGTAATTTTTTTTCTAGTCATACTCTAGTCATATACTCGTAGTCGGTTTTTTTTAATTAGTTGATTTCATTGTACATTAAATTGCCCTTTACCTAATCATAATAATCCATGTCCTTCTGGACATTCTAGTCTGTGTGGAGCATACATTGTTTAATAACAGATTATTCTGTTCTCATTATTGCCCGAAAATGTAGTTCTTTATATGTAAATACAAATATACATATTATGTTATCTTTTACTTGCAATGTAAATGCTATTAAGTGTCTAAGTCTAGAATTACTGTAGCTAAGTATAATACAACATATTTCTCTAGTCACAGTAAAGTTATGTAATAGATCGTTCTGCACCGAAAATCAGCATGCAATTTTAAATATTTCGGTATAAGTACACAACTTTAATTTTATAAATGTAATTACTATAAGAATACAATAGTACACAATAACCATACACCTAGATTAGTTTTGTATTAAAAGTAAATTATTTGGAAAAAAAATTGCCTTTTCAATATACCACTTGCCTAAATTATCATTAAATTGTAAAATATTTACATTGATAAATATTTCAATATGATTGTGACGTATTTCATGCATTTTCGTCTACATTTGTTTTGAAATAATTATTATGTAATAATTCTCAATAATTCCTGGACCAGGCGTATTCTTTAGCTAGCCCTATATTTCTTTATTTTCTAGTTTAGCATTTTTCCATCAAAAATATTAACCTGGATAAACTGCGTTTGATGATAGTGTAAAGAATCCTACATAAATGGAGATGGCAGTCTTTTGCATTTTAAAATTTTTCTGAACGATGATGTTATTGCCATAGGTACTCTCGTTTCCGTTAGCGTCATTCGTTATTGACATTACTGAAATACTGACAGACAATCTGAACATGTCAAATCTAAGGAGGCAAAACAAACACTTTATTGTATGATTACTACAAAATAAATAGCCTTTCATTTCATATGTGAATATTTTTTAATAGTGTAATATTTATTTAATTAAAATGGCCGATGAAGTAATTAAACATTCAGTGCATACGCTTGTGTTCAGATCGTTAAAGAGATCACACGATATGTTTCTTTCTAATCAAAGCATGTTGCCGCCAATTGACGAAAAAGCGTAAGTAATATATAAATAATTTAATAAAGGAGTTTATTTCAATACATATGAGCAAAAGCGGGTAGACCAATAGTCCCCAATTAGGGCTAACAAGTATTTCACAACCACTCCGACTCATCCAGAATTGTACTATTAAATAACGTATTTGCTATTTAGACTTCCAATTAGTTCATTTACTTGACTACTTAAATTCCATTTATCCATATTCTCACGAATATTTACATAATGTGATATATTGTTTAAATCCTACCATAAAAATCCAGTCTCTTGTTAGCCATTCTTGACATGATCGTATATATTATAAAAAAGTTTATTGGATTCAAAATAATATTTTTTTATTTGCCTCATTGTCAATATTGCTCATTACAAATTGTATTTATTTGAATAGTAAGTAGTTTATTTTGTTTTTATTTTATTAAAAGCAAAACATCACAACATAGTCTTTGGTCAAATTTATTAGACAAAAGTCTAAATGTACACACACTTTGGTTAGTTGCATAAATCTATTACAATATTTCTGTGGTTTGTTGTTGTTTACTGATATTTATGTCAAATTTTTAAATCAATAATATAAGCATTTGACTTGTTGTGTACTATGATTATATTATATGATTTTTATAAAATAGGGTTTGTGAGCCACGTGCAGGCCGAAAACGTATCTGTTATGGCTAAGTTTTGGGCCCACATGTGCATGCATTAAGACTTGGCATAAAACTGAAACTTAAGTCACCATAGCTGAAACTGGTATGGGAGTCTATTATTATTATATTTTCACATTCTATTTTCAGTGAGAAGATACTAAAGGGAGTAAAAGCAAGAGACAGCTATGGTCTAGTGATGTCCGCTGTCCAAAAAGCACAGGCAGTGAAGCAGCAAGAAGCCTTGAGTAGACCTGATACACCACACGACACTGGTATGTCCATTTCTGAACTCTATTTTATAAGGGAGTAATTCAAAAAATTGAATTATGTAATAACATAATTCATCAAGTTCCGTTTTTATCAGTATTAGGCTGGGATCAATTAAGTATATTTATATAAATATAAAAGCGAAAGGTCACCTAGCTTGAAAGCTGTGAGACATATAAATATGAAATTTGGCAAGGATATAGTTTATAGTTTGTAGACCTTAGCTTAGAAAGCATTTATAGGGCTAGATTAAGGAGGTCTAAGGCGTCTAGAAATTTGACACAGACAGAATCACATTGTCTATTAAAGTTAAGTTTATATTTGTCCCTCCATAAACCACATGCTGTTACATAGGTATCACAATGCAAATTAAGATATATTTTTATAAAAAATTAGTGGACCCGGAAGATGTTGTCCTATCCGGTTTATAGTTGACAAAAGGTTTTTGAGTTATCTTTTCTTTCTTTTTTTTTAAATATTCCCAGAAATAATGCTATTAATACAAATCAGGCAGGATTTCAATAGACCAAGTGGTTTTCTGGGTTATAGTGAGAAACATACCTAATTTAGGTTACAGATATATAGTGCACTATATATCTGTAACCTAAATTACTAACACCATCCGACCCTATGGTACTTTTAATTATTTGTCTTGAGAACTTCACACTTAGGTAGTATAATTATAATATATTTTGAGAGCACATATAACCTGACTTTTTTGGGGAACAAATAATTAATGAATTGTCGTATTTTTTTCTTTGTTTTCTCTGATTTTTTCTCTGTTAAACGACATACTATTGTGTAATAGTGTGAGAATACAAGGGCCAGCTGACCAGTGCAGGAATAGACAAGGCCCTCCCTGCACCAGCTGAGCTGGCCACCTTTTTTGACATCCTAGATCAGAGAGATGTTACAAATCAGCATTTTAAAAAAAAAATTTCCATCGCCTTCAAGATATTTATCTATAACTTATTTTAAAATAATTTCCCGAAAATGTATTTATTGATTTTTTATTTTAAAAAGTCCTCTATTTTACACTTCGCCATAATAATTGCTACATCAACGCTCCGCCGAGTAAGAAAGTAATCGTGTAAAATAATTACTAAATAAAAATCTGTACAATCACCTGTATAACTCGATACCTCCGATAGGATGACCATTCACTTCTTCACTCACTTGTAGTATCGGTATCGGTATCGGTCGGTACTCAAGCCCAAAGTATCGGCATCGGAAGTAAAAACGCTGGATCGGAGCATCTCTAGTTGTAAAAAACCTTTTGAAATGTACTTTATTTCAGATTTAGCGTATAAAAGTGGATCCTATTCAGTTAAGCAAATTAAATATAGTCACGCTAACGGATTAGCAGGATCCATTTGTCATAAGCCCCGCCCCCTTCTGTTCTTGCTCATGTAAACAAGTGTTAAATGGTCAGCTCTTAATATTGTCATGTCATTCATTGTGATTTGTGTTTTTGTTTTCTTCTAGTTACCATGGTGATGGGGATCCCGACAGTGAAGAGGAAAGTGAAGTCGTATTTGGCGGAAACGCTGCGGTCGCTCATAGACAAACTCTCAGCAGAGGAGAAGCTCGACTGTGTCATCATCGTCTACGTCGGGGAAGTGAGTCTTACAGTCTGTAGATGTCAAACCAGGTCAGCTCCAGGGGCTTAGATCATTAAAAAATGTACTTTTCTTTCAACTTTACTGAAAAGTGGTTGAATTTTTCTTCTATAAAAGTGTTTCTCGAACTCAAAAACCTCTAATGGAAGAAGTCATTAAATATTCATCGACTTATAATTTATCCTTCTTCTCGATTGTTCTCGATTACAAATCGTTAATTTCATTGAAAAGGATTTTTTACACAAATCCTAATGACAGATAATTATAAAAGTAATAAATACTTTAAACAGTTCCCTTAGCGTTGTATAAGGGTCAGGAATTTTAAAATTTTTTACAGAAGACTAATTGATTTAGGTATTAATTAATAATTCATAACTAAGATCAACATTCAACTCATTCAATTTCAAACGTGAAGATTTGCGATGCTGTGATCCTATTGCGAGTCTTAGGGAATCGTCTTTAGGGAATATTTATTTAAATTTCAAAGAAAAAATCACGTTTTATATGAGGAACTTCTGTACAAAATGTCACATTTATAAATTCACTGAAGGTATTGCGTTAAGACTACCTCACAGCCAGTCGGCAGGGATAACATCAGAGAGGATGAAGGAATATTGGAGAAGGCACAGGGAAGAGTCTGGACAAACACAAAAAAAATAATGGATTCAACGTACACCAAAGAGGCTGATTCGACAAAAAAAAAAACAAAAAAAAAACTATACATTGAAAACCAATGTTTCGACCCACATTGCAGGTGTTTGGAATTGAATAAGCAAGACATAAGAACATATACAAATAACATAGATGAATACACAAAAACAATATTAATAATGATAAATATAATACTTAACTAAAATTCGCTTGCCCGGCGTTTTGGCTCAATCCTATGTGTGATTGTTCGTCATCCAATGTGTATATTTAAAGTATCATTAATATTTTTTCATTAATGATATAATTACTAAGCGTGCTGTGATGAGATTTCGGAAATGATAATTTGCCTGTTTTTTTTTTTTTTTCTTTTTATTTTAATGTTCCACTTCATATCGGATACATGCTAATTTATTGTACTCCAAGTATAATATTTTATAGATACGCAATTTATGTGCTTTAATAGAGCATTTCTATGATCTCCTAAATCCCAGTGATACCAGTGACAACGCAGTAGCCACACTGGAGGGTAGAGTGACTGAAGACATTGAACCACCAGACGAGGACGAAATAGAATCAGCCATTGAAAAACTGAAGCCTAATAAAGCTCCCGGTGACGATAGTCTCAATCCAGAGCTGTTTAAAAATGGTGGGCCTGAACTAACTAAGGCGTTGCAAGAAATATTCATCTGTGTCTGGGAGGAAGAAAAAATTCCAGAGGCTTGGCATTTTTCTCCAATATCCAATTTCAATTTTTAACTTTAAAAAGAATTATTAGAAGTTATTAATCATTCACAATACACTTTTAGATTAACATTTATTAATTACTATATAACGTTAATTACCTGTTATTTATTTCTTATCTAAAGTATTAAAGAAAAAACCTTTATTTAACAGAGTTTTTTTAAATACATTTAAACGATTAAAATCTTGTAAATCATGAGTTTATTTATTTACAAAGTTTGTTTATCGTGCTAATTTACTGTTTTTCACAGCTAGTTGAAATATATATTTACCAATATAAAAAGCAGCCTATAGAACCTTTCTAAAGATAAAAGAATTTACAAAATCGAATCAGTAGAACCGTAGATTACTTGGAACATAGAAACTCACAAGCCTTGCCTGTATTTAACTTAGTATATATGATGTACGAAACGTATGACTAATTAACCATTTCATTGAAAAATTGTTAAGCACTCGGGAGACCTCCAATTGACTTTTTTGTTAAATATGTGCAACTATTTATTTTATTTGTTGAAATATTGAAGGTTACTTTAAACTAAATTCTTTCAATGCCGTCGCTGTCTATTTTTATTTATAAAACTTTCTTGCTAAATATGAAGAACCAAAGTTTTACAATGGTATAGAATACGCGCCATTTTTTTTTTTGTTTTATTCGAAGTCGATTTTTATTTTCAGCCAGTATTTTTTCGATCCAACGCATATATTTGAAACTTAATGGGAGGCATTAAACCTCTGTGATAAATTTATATCAAATTCAAAAACAGTGCATTAATGAAGAACTGTGCTACAATGAAATTTCATCTACATGTCTGTACTGTTTTGGGGTCTAAGCAAAAAATACGTCTTTTCTGATTGGGTTTGTAGCGTTTAAAGATAAGATTACTGCGTAGTTGAAAGAAAAATTAATTTGCTATTTTAATTTATTATTTTACATTTTTTGGGTTACGTTATAAAGATTTTCTTTTTATTCATATTCTTGCTTTAGCGCAAATGGCTATAATAGTTTATGGTACGTTCTACGCCAAGGGTTGCCAACTTTTTTTGAAAAAAAAAACGTATGAAATGGTTTGAATAGGAAAAAAGAAAGTAATTTTTTGAATTTTATGTTTTTATTGCTTTAAAAATGTATTTTTACGTGCTTACAGAACATGCTAACAATTTTTGGCTTTCTTTGAATGTTTCAAAGCTCGTTTGACCATCAAAATTTAATTTTAATTAAATAAACAATTCCTTTTTACTTCCTTTTTACGCTCTATTTCCCTCTTGTATTGTAAAGGTTGGATATTAAGTATTTTCATATACTTTAATAGTTTGTAAAAGAATACAGTATCATTACCAAAAACAAATAGAAGAGATTTGAGTTGATCGCTAGGTTAAGTAGCTTTTGTTGCAAGCGGGTGATAGATGGGTGTTGTAGTGACCCTAACACTGGTTATATTTTACATCCGACCTCCTCCGTTTTTCTAAAACAATGCTTTTAAAACAATGGGATCCGATTAATGTCACTAAGTGATATTAGTCGTGAGGTTGAAGAGATCGTAGAGGTTCCGGAGATGACGTCAGACTTAAATCAGTCATCTTAATTCGCCCCACAGCTAAATACTCTGCAATCTAAGCGAACCTGGTACTAGACCGGGATAACGCAAGGAAGAACAAGAAAGTAAAAGACGTTATTATTAGGGCGAGTGAAGCGAATCCTAACGCAGTTTTGTGAATACAGATTTATGCTTTAACATAGCAATTGAGCTTCATATGTAGATGTGTTATCTGTTAAAAAAGTAACAATGAAAAAAAAAATTTTGAAACACTACGCGAACCCTCACAAAGCTCAGCTTTTTGCTATAAATAATATTGTTGGCAACCCTACACTATGCCCGCTACGCGTTCGTATCGATAAATCGTTGCAATTTAACCGTGCAGTTAGCTTTGCCCAGTTTTATTGAGCGTATGTATGAAAAATTGCTGTCGATTATCGTTCATCTATAGGCACTAGGAAAGTTCTGTGCACAGTTAAATCGCAACGATTTATCGATACGTGTGTAGCGGGAATTAATCGTCTACAGCCGAGGTCGCCAACCTTTAGGCAACGACCAGAATTTAAAAATTTGATGCAGGCGGGCCACATCTTTAAGAAATTAGAGGTTGGCGGGCCACAAATATAATATAATTATTTGGAAATATGCGTCTACTTATTTATTGAAGTAGACATTAAAAGCGATATTTAAAATATTAAATTATAGATCATATTTCGGTGTTTTATTTAAGTTAGCGCATCACAACTAAACTGTACGCTCGTGTAATATAATTATTGTTTATTATTAAGAATTATAATTCCATTTACAAAACAGCCGCAGGCCGCAAAGAGAGGGCTCGCGGGCCACGCGTTTCCGACCACTGGTCTAAATAATTCTTCTTCTTCCTATCGTTATCCCGGTTTAGTTACAGGGTCCGCTTAGATTGCAGAGAATGTGGCTGTGCGATGAATTAAATTACCGATTGTTCTCGACTAATGTCACTCAGTGACATAAATCGGGTCCTACTGCTTTACTTGCCTTTCGGAACACGGAGGAGGTTAAATATAAACCAGTAACCAATCAAATATAAACCAGTGTTAGAATCTAAGGGCAGGCAACGCATCTGCTTGCCTCCTGCTCATGCAGATGTTCATGGGCGTCAGTAAGCACTTACCCTGCGTGTTAGCGCCTTGTAACACAAAAAAATCAGGGTAGACGATGTCTGCCGGGTTCGTAAGTATTATGCATAGCACTATCAGAAGTGCCAGAGATGTTTGGAGAAATGGAAAATTGCAGGAGAGTCGTATGCGGTGGTTAGTATACGTAATAACACCTCGGAGAAGAAGCGCGTCAGTGAGTCCGCATCGGGTCAAACTGATCAACTGGTTCGCATAAAAAGGCGCGGGTCAACGGCCGGCTAATGCAGGAACCTGGTCCGCGAAATCCCGCTCCATCGCAATAATACCGTTTGATGATCACTACTTGAATGGTCACGTTTATCTAACGTCTCTACAGATAAATAAAATTCAAGGGTCCGTTTGTAATGTCAAAATATTTTTTTTTACTAATCTTTACGCAAGTTTTTTTTTAATTTATTTGCTGATACAGGTACACAGTATCTATACAACTTATAATAAGACCTTAGCTGTATCACACCTTTTTGCTATGCAAATATTAAAAACTACTTTAATTTAAATATGATGTTATAATTTCAATATTACATTTTTGAGCTGAATATGGTTTAAGTCACTATAACAAATAAAAAAAATTAAATCATACTTTATTAAGGAATGTTTAAAGCTGATGAAGAATATGCCTAACATTTTTTTTTTTGTTGATTAACAATAAGTTTGGAATATCAATATTTTTGTTTATTTGTATTAATGTTCTGTTTTGTTTCATTATTAATACACCATTTAATGTATGTATTTTTTTCTCTTTTGTATTATTTTACCTATTTTACTTAATTCTTCTATTCTAACTTCAACCATTATGTTAGAATTTGTTGTGACACATAATTATCCAATTGTTATCATACAGTGATGCAACGATTAGCATATCAAGGTTAAAGAGTTAAAATGTAAGCATGTCACACTAATCCAAAAGCAGATCTAGTCCTTTGAGTATATTTTAACTCTAAACCACTTCCCATTTCAACAAACAAACTCTTAATTCACCAGACCATACTGATATCTAATCTTAACACACTTGAACTGTGGGGGCTTCATTGGAATTATCCACTACCACGTTGGAATTAAAATGGAAAAAAAACAATGTATTGATAAAAAAAAAAAAAAAAAGTGGTCAGATATAAAAAAAAGAAATTCCAATATTTTGATTTTAGTAAATGTAAATAAAAATCAATGAAACTTGTTTAAAAAATAAATAACCTACAACAATAATCATAAAATATATTTATAACAATAAGAATTAAAAGTAAATATTCCTGGAATGAAAATTAATATATCCACTAATTAAATAATACATACATTACACTGGCCAACAGTAACATAGCCAGAAGCGTTCACTGCCCTGAGACTATCCTCTTGGTAAGTGATGATGTCATCTCATTACTTCTGGCTCCATCAGGACTTTAGCCCTATTCACTAGAACGTAACTTGCTGACCTTATCAGGTTTCAGAATGCTCTTTATTGACCATTTCAGGCAGAAAAAACATTGGTAATTAAAAATCCAGTGGAAATGTAATAGAATTAGAGTAACAGTCTGGTTTTTCAAGTCACACATTACTGAAGTTACTTATTACTTCTTACTTCTTACTTATTACGTATACTTACCCTTAAAAATCATTTCAGGGGCTCATTGCATATGTTTTTGTTGGACTTGTGAAAGCTTTTACATTGACAGTTAGTAACAACATGTGCTTTATGATGAAATATAGTTTTTATTATTTCTCTTGTCACATATATTTTAATTATAATATTAAGGAATTAAGGGTTTTCATAAAATTTATTAAAAAACTGAAACAATGGTGATACACTTTGAATGTGAAATATGGAAACTTAATCCTACTCGTAAGGTAAACAACTCCTCAAAACTATATAAGTAGGATTAGTTCTGGAATAAAGTCAGTGTTTAACCAGCCTTAGTGTGTTTCATTTCAACTTTCTTTTATTCTTTTTTTTTGTCTTATTTTGTGCCGAAGAAGTATTAAGTGGTGCCGAATCCCGGGAGTTTAAGTTTGATACAGAACAATTATTTTTGTCTCTCTCTCTCTCTCGTTTCTCCTCGTTTTTTTTATTTATTTCATCTCGTCTGCTTGATGACATCCTGAAAGAGATTAAAAACCAAACAAGGAAAATACAAATAGGGAATAAAAACATGAGAATTGTGGAAATCGCGGAAAGTGCCTTTGCCGACGACTTGCTAGTGTACGCGAGGAATGTAAAGGATCTGCAAGTGAACTTGAGTATTTGGGAAACAGCTTTAAAAAAGAGAAATATGAGGATAAATGCAGAGAAGACTAAAGTCATGTCAATAGGGAAACACGATAGGAAAATAGTAACGTATATAGATGGACTCTACAAAATACTATTTTATATTCTCAATTAACTTATCATACCGGTTAGATGTGGAATGGAATCTGTATACGTCAACGTGTAACCCAATAAATCACGCACACAATTAGCAAAGCGGAAAACAACATTAATACCCAGTGTTCAATATATAACCTGTGTGGAGTAAAGAGGTAAGAACAACACTTATATCGTCCATTCGGTAAGGGATATTTACACGAATAATGAACAAACTTTAACTTGACAGTACACAAGGTCAGGTAATAGCACCCATTCCATCTCTTGACGTGACAGCATTGCTGCCATACCTTAGTGGATTCAGGATAGTAGTGGCATGATCTTCAGCAATAAATTTTATGAAATAATTGGAGATTTATCAAACCTTTAACATCCAATAAGCGGTCACCCATAAATTACGTCTCACGAATTTTACGATTTACAAGCCCCTGCTCCCTTGTTTGTCACAGATCGTCACACTCTCTATACCCCCTCCCCCTTAGTGTGACATCATAAGTTGTCCAATTTTATGCGTAGCGAGCAGTTCATAATTCTCCTCAATCTCTCTTCGAGCCCTTTCGAAAGGCCGCCATATACCACACTGCAATAGTCAAAGTGGGAGAGGACCATGGATATTATGAGGAGCTTACGTGTAGGTGGTGTTAAGAGATGACGTGAGCGATGGAATAACTTTAGGGAACTTATTGACCGTCGGGATATTTAGGCGATGTGGGGTTTCCAGGAGAGGGTTTGGTCAAGAGTGATACCTAGATTTTTCACAGTGGAACTAAAAGTGTAGCCGGTTTAATATGTTAAACTTTGACAATCATTCTTTATCTGTTGAATCTAGTCTTTGGAGTTTACTGTGCCTGTATATTAGTTTTGTTTGACTTTTATTTTTTTTTTTTATAGGTTTCTTAATGGAGTTTTACATTTATTCCATTTAAAAAATAAATAAATTATCTATAATTAATTAATAAAGCTGAAGAATTGTTTCCTTTGTTTTATTTTATTTTTATTTAAAATTAATTTATATAGCAAGTTGTATACAATTTCATGTCCCAAAACCTCTCATAAGTTTGTTTGCTTGAACGCGCTTATCTCAGGAAGTAGTGGACCGATTTGAAAAATTCTTTAAGTGTTCGATAGCCTATTTTTAGAGGAAGGCTATATATTATCATGTTAACATTTTTTATCTAATTGTACGCGGATGAAGTCGCGAGTAACAAGTTAGTTTTTTTTTATTAAAACACAACTCAATAGAAGTTAAAATTTATGGAGGAGATCGTGTACTAATCAGCGATCGGTATTTTGAGTCGATTGCTACGTGAAGTAATTCTTGTTGCGACCGAATGATAGATGGGTGACCCATTCTAAAACTGGTTTAAATTTGATATTCGACCTTCTCCGTGCTTCGGAAGGCACGTAAAACAGTGGGACCCGATTAATGTCACTGAGTGATATTAATCGTAAGGTTGTAGAGATAGATCATGGGGATTTAGAGGACGACGTCAGATGGCAATCAGTCATCTTAACTCGCCTCACAGCCAAATTCTCTGCAATCTAAGCCAACCCTGGTACTAGACCGGCATAACGCTAGCAAGGAAGAACAGAAGTTAAAATTTATAAACATAATAGTGGAGTCGGCAGACGTTGTCTTGCCCAATTTACGGTACGATAATAAGTCCAGTACCACTTATATTGGAAGTAATCAGAAGATGCGACCGAAACTGCGTCTTTTAGTATTTTTCAAATATTCTTTAAGTTTTCTTTTCCTTCATTTTTATAAAACCTTCTCAGAAATAATGCTATCAAAACAGAAAGGAGTCAAACAGGCCGAAACATGCCTAATTTAGGTTGCATACCAACAGCAGCGCTACCTACCGGATCCAATTATCTTTTCTAACCATGTATGAACCCCCGTAATATCCACACAAAATTTCGTCCAAATCGGTCCGGCGGTGTAGGCGAAATAGGGCGACAAAGGCTTGTATAGGACTTCTATTTTTAAAGATAATTAGCTATGAACCGTGACCTTTTCCGTTGAATTAAATTACGTAGGATTTATTTGAGACCAGTCATTTTGCTAAAGATAGAGTAGTCTATGTAATTCTTTAGAACTTAAGTTATCTGCTAGTGGAAATCCCGTCAAAAAGCCAATTCAGACATTATAACCAACAGACAGACGGACGGACGAATTGTAAGGAAGAGAACCTATAAAGGTTCCCTGTAGAACTACAGAACCCTAAAAAGACAATAGATTTTATTCGAAAGTCACGCGATCAACAATAAAACGAAATATTTTCACGGATTCATGAATCTAAATACGCAGACGTCTACGTCATAATGTACCAAAGTAACAACTAACAAATTCAGCGAATTTGACAATTTTGAGTGTTTATTTTTGTGTGGAACCCTAATTAGTTTTCTAAACGCAAAGTAGCCTATGTTATTCCTTGCAACAGCTGCTCTCTGTCCGTGAAAGTCCCAACAAAATTGGTCTAGCTGACACTTCAAATTTATACATTTGTGCAGAAATCAAGGACCACTTATGACGGAATTATACGAGACGAAAAGCTTTTTAAATATAACTTATTATTAAAAACATATTCATTAGCGCTTATTTGTAAAGTATAATTAAGGAAAAATAAGTAATTTGTACGTCAAAAATGAAAAAAAAAAAAACGAAATATCTTTGGGGTAGATTAAAAATTAATTTGCGCGAAGTGGGAACCAATTAACGTTTTCTGCTTTCATTTTTCTTATGGAAAATTTAGCCTCGGGCCGCTCTAGACCTGTATTTTTACCAAATTAGCTGCTACTCCCGACTTTACGCGTTGGATTTAATGATTCTGGCAAAATCAGAGGGCTTAATTATTTTCTGAAATGAAAAACCTCTATAGGCAGGTTTGTATGGGGGTTTGTAAATTAATGTCACGTTCACGTGACTTACGTTATTTGTATATAGTGCAAGGTTACGAATTATTTTATTATTAGAGGACCCGGCAGACGCTGTCCTGCTCGAACGTTGGGTTACTTACTATTTACTACATTATATTATCCTATAATATTGTCCCCGTTCCCGTTCCATAATGGTTCACTATTTTGGCGTTAATGGCTTAAACATGAAAGATAGATATATGCTGTCGCGGGCTTTTTTTCGTAGAACTATTTAAGATAAACATTTCCTACATACACTATGTACGTGTAACTCTAACGGTTTTTGCGGCGCACGCTAGAATAGCAGATGGCAGAATTTTCTCCTACTTACTTGACAGTTATCGTTACATTTTTGACAATACGCACAATATCTTTATAATTAATAGCTTATGAGTTATTCTGATGTTTAAACTATATTATTGTAAAGTTTTATTAAAATCCACTCAGTAGTTTTTAATAAAACTTTACAATAATATAGTTTAAACATCAGAATAAATTTTCCGTGAAAGAGCGTCAAAGATACATCCATGTGTACAAACTTTCACGTGTATACTATTAATAGTATTATGAGGCTGTGAATTGATGAAATATGCAAAGTGTCAGCCAATCAAGGATTTTGAGAAATTATAGCCAACCTGGTATTGAAGAGATCATGATTGCAAACCCATAACGTTTGATATAATACTCTGTCAATTTTCGTAACCCTGCCATTATTGAAAAACGATTCTTGTAGCTGCCGCTACATAACGAGATGGCAATGATGTCGAGTGGAAAAGGTTACATCAAAGCAAACTAGATGGCGCTGTACGGATGACGACGATTAATTCAATTGTATCTAGAACCCAACCAAATTATTTAATTTTGAAACGTTTACTAAGGGGCCACCGTCCCCCGTTTTCCTAATCCCCCCCCCCCCCACTCCGTATTTGTCGCAAGTTGTCACATTTTCGGAATCCCCTTCCCATTGTGTGACATGGCGTATTTTAAGTTTATGTATGTATTAAAAATGCGACCCCCCCCCCCCCCAGGGGGTAAATTTTGAAAACATTCAAAAGACGCACAAACATTTAGAGAAAATAAAAAAGCACAGGGTCCAGTGTGCCACTAGGGGGCAGCAGCACGCCTCACCTCTCCAGCCAGGACACACAGGACAGAGACATCCTGAAGACAGAGCTGCAGAGGCAGGATGCAGCCAACAGCAGGTGCTGCCCCTCGACCTTCTCTCCCTGTCCCACAAGACGACTCAGGGCCAGTATCTACCACTGCAGGGATCCAGGCAGAGCAGTCACCCTCCATCTCCGACAGGACGTCCCACCTGGTCACAACTGAGCGAGATCCTGTGTGATTTGGGACCCTTCTATATAAGCGTGTCTTGGCAAGTTTTTGGCCATTTTATTGTGTGGAGGAGGCGAAACCACTTCCACATAAATAGCACTTGTTGACTGGACTATAACACCTTGAGACGGGATGATTTAATGGAGGCCGGAAATAACGCTGTGTGCGTGGAACAGGACTATCTGTATAATAAATAAATAAATTATTAATAAATGTATATAGGACTATATGACACACGGACGACTCTTCCTAAGGTAGACAACTTAATGCCTGTATTATTCGAAATACCAATTAATGATGTCACCATCAATAATTTATATTTCTCTTAAGTTGACCTCGATATGTCGTCCACGCGGTTGTTGCTTATTTTGCTATGGCGTTCTATTTAAATCAAGCATCTAAACTCTATTGGTGGACCCACATTAGTGCCGTGAAGCTCCGATAACCGGCGTGAACGATAATGTGGGGTCTTAGCGTGATGGTATATAGCCTATAGCCTTCCTCGATAAATGGGCTATCTAACATTGAAACAACTTTTGTTATTTGTCGATACGAAACTTCTAATCTCATTAAAAGATGATTTAAATGGGCTTTGATCTTTTATGTTTTATCCCAACACAGATTTTTACATTCTTTTAGCAATCCCACTTGAGATGATAAATATATATATTTTAAGGCTTCTGATCGGTTATATAGCGGTTATTTGTCGAAACGAAACTTCTAATCTCATTAACAGATGGATTACTGGGGCTTTACTGTTTAATGTTTTATCGACCAATTTTAGAGAAACAAATAAGCCAAATATTGGAAAGGATAAATAAAGTTTTACAATAACAGAATCAAATGAAATGAAATTATAGTATTCAAAACAAGGGGCAAACGGGCAGGTGATTCACCTAAGTGACTACCGACGCCCATTGACAACTGCAGCACTAGAAAGCCTTTGAGAATAGTGTATGGCTCCAACTCCTGACACAAGCTTTTAATTTAAATTTAGTAAAAGGGAAGACGGGAATATTAGACGTACTTTAAAAATATTCCTAATATTATTTTTTTTAAAATGCTAATTCGCATAAACTGCAAAGTGATGCGTATTAAGGTAGGATTCCCAGGTCCGTGGCAATCGGTTGGGCAGAATGAGTAGAAACTTTCTTGATATTACTGTTCATTCTATCCTTCGAAGTAGAATATGATATTAATTCAAAAAAATTTAAAAAATAATATCTTCAACTTATCTATTCAGGAACGCATAGAACTGCACTAGGTGCCTTTCAAATGAATAGCTAACTGCGAAAAAATAAACAAAATAAAAAAGAAAGTGAAAATATAGCATAAGGAAAAATCTTTTATTCGCAGTAAAAGAGTCAGTTCAGTACAGCCTTTATTTGCGGCTGCATCGTGCGACGTGCGCGTTTCCATTGAAATACTGAAATACTGTCAGTCGTTAAATGTATTTAAGTATCCAATAATAAAATTCAGGCCACTACAGCAAAATCGGAGGAAATCTACATTACGCTGCAACTAATGGTCTCTACAGTTATCTAATGAGTCTAACATAAACCTAGCTTAAGTTTAATGACTTTTAATTTATTTTACATCATTTTCATTGAAGCGAAAAGAGTAAGAACTCCACCCTAGAATTGAAGTAGAGACTAATATTACTCAATACCCCTTTGCTTCCAACTGACAGCCACATCACTTGGAATATTGGAAGATATTAGACGCTATAAGGAGTAAAGCAGTTCAGTATAGATGTCTATGAGTTCCTTGTTCTGGGTTCGATTTCGTCTGTAATAGATTGTTTTATATCTGGTCAATCAACCGTTGATGAATTCTGGGTTTGGAAGATCCTCTGAAAACTGAGTAATTAATGAATTTTACTTACTCTGATACATGATATACATGACATGAAGATACATGATGATAGAAATACATGACTACCTTAAGACCTATTTGGACTCACCGAGAAGAATTTAAGGGTTCCTCTAATCCATCGAATTCCTCTCGTATCCAATCCTTATAATCCAAAATACTCAATGTTCTTTGCTTTGTTACCAATAAAACCATCTATAATAACCTAAATGTCCCATTTGTTGTGGAAACTCACTAAGTTCAGTGTGTAGGGGGCTGGGATGTACTAAGGAAGACCATCGACAAGTGCGTGCGTGTGTATAGATAAAAAATGTTATTTTGAAACCCAACAGATGGCATTCCTACTACTGAAAATACGCGACGTTGTATTAAATATATATTTCGAAATAATTTATAATATTATAGTTATATCGAAATAATACAATATTAATTTATAATATTATAGTTATAACGAAATAATATAATATTTTTTTATAATATTATAGTTATATCGAAATAATACAATATTAATTTATAATATTATATTCGAGACAAAAACTATCATATTTTTAAAATTGGCCTTAATTGTAGATATCTACTAAGTTTGTTTTGTTAAAGTTCAGCAGTTTCAGAGCTTATCGCGAATATAATTTATTCTAATTAATTTCCAACTAATCTATGTTTCCAATTAATTCGTCTAGTATGCGGTTAAATAATGTCACTTTTATTACTATTTGCACCTGCAAAAAAGACGTAACATTTGCAAAAATATTACAAGGTCACTTTCAAAATGTGTGTTTCGTTTACTTTCAAAAGTTGATTTAAATCTGGAAATAAATAATGTACTTAACTGTTATAAAAATAACTATGTAGTTGTGCGAATACACAAATAAGGTTTTTTGCCGGAAAAAAGTCTTTGGGTGCTTTGGACATGCCGTAACGTTACCGTACCGACACCTCTGGCGATTTGTTGTCTCTTCTGTCAGCACTCCAGGAGTGTAACTGTTAGTTTTTTTTGGAAATTTTTTAATACCCTTATGCGAGACGCTTTGACAGTTCAGGCCAGTGCTTTTCAAAGCAAGGGTTGCGACCCCTTACTGAGGTAAATCTTGAGGGTCACACAAAGAGTTTGTGGGAAGGTTTTGATAATCGGATATAGATATATTCGCAGTTAGAATCTATACTTAATATATAAAGCTGAAGAGGTTGTTTGTTTGTTTGTTTGAACGCGTTAATCTCAGAAAGTACTGGTCCAATTTGAAACATTCTTTCAGTGTTATATCTAAGGAAAGCTATATATATCATCTCGCTATAATTTAATCAATTTTTTTACCTAATTTAACGCGGGCGATATCGCGGGCACAGCTATTAAAATATAAAGGTCACTAGTATTTGTCAGTAACTTCTAACAAATGCCCGTTCTAATTCATGATGCATAATAATGCATAATTGTTATATCTATGCAACAATCACTATAAGAAAATATTTTCTAAGGACAAAAAGGATATTGTCAAACATTGACATTTAGGAAGCCGTGTCTCAAATGCAGTACATGAAGTTTGCACTGCCCCGTTGGCGCTGTGGGCAGTGCCGCTGCCTTCCGCTTTGGGCGTCATGGGCGCCGGTAGTCACTTCTGTAAATGCCGCCTGCTCGTTTGCCCCCCTTGTCATATATATATATATTTAAAAAAAAGTGACACTTTTGCATTCTAACCGGAACAACGCGTACACAATATAATGTAAAATTTGGTGCATGCAATATTTTTATTGGCAAAACAAAAGCGATAGCTCATCTATCATTAAATCTCTAAAACTGCGGGACGTACTAAGATAAAATTTGGCAAGGAGTTAGTTTAAAGTTAGTGGAATCTTCTAAGAACGGATTTTTCATTAAGAACAAATAGAGGAGGCAAAAGGCTCTCGCAAGTTTGATTTTAGGCGGACGAAGTTACGCCAAGCAGCTAGTTTGATGTATTTGGTTAATATGTTGGCTTTACAATACTTTGAAAACACTAAGATGTGGCAATAACTTCTAACAAAATAATGTATGTTTTATATGCAATACGCTCTACATGGAGAGACCTTCTACCGATAAAATTGAAATTATTGAAACATTTGACATATAAGAAGTCGTTTTTTCTAAATTTAGGATTGATATCCGTCCGGGTTTCCCCGGATTTTTCCCAAATAAGAGGGCGTCGATTTTTGGTTTGATTATCAAGCCGGCTTTGAATGTTGCTGTCGACTGCGTTTTAATGTCTTTGAAAATAGATAATTAGTTGATTTATGACATTTTCAACTCCTCTGTAGGGTTCTGTAGTCTTACAAGGAATCCTTATAGTTTCGCTCTATCCTTCCGTCTGTCTAAACCGAAACACCGTCAAGATAACATCACTGTCTGTTTTAAAAATAGTTCCAGACAAAATCTTTTGTAACAGTTTAATATGGATTTTGTATAAGGAACTAGAAAAACAATAAGAATGAAAAGTGAAGAAAATAATGAATACAACTCAGTATGCATGAACAATCAAACTACTTTGCTTTAATCCTCGAATGAATACGAGGGAAAATCGGTGCAATGCTGCAACCCGAAAGCTACATCACCGAATCCGTCACCAAAGCACAGAACTACACTGACTTTAGGATGTGCTTCAACGCACATTTCGCTTCGACACCGAAGCATCATCAGGAGATAGACTCTACAAAGGTTATTTGTAAAGTAGATTTGCGAAGATCGTAATTCTTCGAATTCGAAATCGAGCCTCGCAAAATTATAAACAAGGTACGATCGCGATGTGACCCGAGTCTTAAATAGTTATACTGGCCGACTCTTCCGAATCAGTGGTAGCTTTTAAAATATTTGACAATTCAAAAGAGCTTGTAAAAGTCTACTTGAATAAAATATAATTTGAATTTTACCGTTAAGTTTAAAAAACCTGGCAAAGTGTCCTGGTTCTGGGCTCCAGGCTTTTTACCGTCTTGTCCTGGTTGCTTAAACTTAGAGATGGCTAACCTACTCGAATGCAATACATAAAGCAACTGGGCTCTTAAGCTAAAAATTGATTCGTACTACCTTTCTCGTGTAAGGCCTTCGGTGAACGCGATTGTACTGATCCGATGTTAGGGTTATCAACGCAATCTATTTTTTTTATATGTTACAAGGGGGCAGACGAGCAGGCAGCAGGCACCGAAGTGCCTACCGGCACCCATGGACATCTGCACGACCAGGAGGGAGCCTGAGAAACGGCTACCACATCCAAGGAAGGCAGCAGGCGCGCAAATTACCCACTCCCGGCACGGGGAGGGCTTCCCGGTGGCCTAAACTCGTCATTAAGGGCCGGCAGCGCATCTGCTGCCCTTTTGGTTGTGCAGATGTCCATGGGCGCCGGTGAGCACTTCGGTGCCTGCTGCCTGCTCGTCTGCCCCCTTGTAACATAAAAAAAATACTTCTATCTGATAAACTTGTGCAAGTTTCTTTCTCTCGAATTGTTTATAAAACAGGTCTGAATTTTAATGCGTAGTTACTGCTGTCGGCAAGTAGCCACGGCCGCCCAGTCCACTATTATTATACTCGCAAGAATGAAGGATAGATTTATAAAATAGACAAATAATATATAAATATATTATATATCCTACACATCATTATAAATTAGTAAAGCCTTCTGAGTATCTGAAAATAGTAATAGGAAAAAGTAAAAATTTTAACAAAAAATCATAAAGCTGTCCATCTGGGTGCTTAAATTTCCTTTTTAAGATCTATACTCATATTACTGGACCATAACTGCTTTAAAAAAAACTTATGTAATTATATTATTCATTACAGGCCTATATCCATGCATTTGAGTTATCCCGTTATTTGATCAACGAGACTGACTACATCCCGTGGGGTGCAGCTAACACGGCGTACACTTACCTCGATACCGTGCTAAGCGGATCTCGTGCTTACCCTCTATTCCAGGTAAGTTATGGTAACTATGGAAAATAACTATTTTTGTACCTATAATTGATCAACCTGACTGGCTACATCCTGTGGGGTGCAGCTAACGTCAAAAAGTGCAACTATCCTTTAATTTTGATGGATTTTTCTTTTTCTTTCTTCGTATTTCCTAGTTCATTCAATTCATTAGAGAAAGACTATGGTAGGTATAAGAGACGGGCTGAAATACGCAAGATACCTGGCTCAAACTCCCACGTCGCTGGGCTTTTGTCGCACCCACTCCTAACAAAAGCTATTAATTTAAGCTTAGTAAGGGGAGAAAAGGCAATATTAGATAGCCCTAAAAGGTATTCTATAAACCAAATATATGTTTTAATTGACAGCTTGTCAATAGGAGTAGATAGAACTTTCTGTCAAACTGTGTGGTGCACTTATCCATGACCATTGATCACGACCACTCTGTCAAGAGTGAAGGAATAAGAAGTAAATTGTGTATAACAGATTGATAATTGTCTCTTTATTCAGGCTTATGTACTACATCTCACTCGGCCGCTGTTCAACAGCTTGGGTTTCGAAGCTCGTACTGAAGAAGAGCACGTCACCGCTTACCACAGAAACATCATCTTGAATCTCAACTGCCGCTATGGCAACCAGCAATGTATCAACCGGGCCCAGGAGCTCTTGAATGACTTCCGCAATAACCCGAGTAAGTGATATTTGTGCTAATCGTTTATTATTATTATTATTTTATTATTTAGAGCTTAATTTTTCCACTGCAGGGCAAAGGCCTCCCTATCCTTTTTCCATAAGGTTCTGTCTAAGGCTATGCGTTGCCAATCTTTATTATAACGATCCAAATCATTCCTCCGTCTCATTCTTGGCCTGCCGCGATGTTGTTTCTGGTCTGGGGTCCATAAAGTGGAAATTTTGGCCCACAGATCATCCGGCATGCGGCAGAAATGTCCAGCCCAATCGTACTTTAGCTTGGCCGCTGTTTGGGCCACATCGATGAATAGTCTTTTGTAGCGTAGTATTGTGTTCTTTATTCTATCGCCGAGCTTTACATCTAGAATGCTACACTCCATAGCTCGCTGGCATTTATTAGTTACTTAAAAAAAAAATAAACAGAAGATGGTCGCCGTTGTCGAAATCGGCCTGCATCATAATCATCAAATATTTATTAATTTATTTCACGAGGTTACCATTTTATATGAAGGAAAAAAGCATTTGCTTCCATAGGATTTGAACTTATGTATACTGCATAATGTACTCACCACTAAGCCATAATGATTGATGCCCATGGAGTCTTTATCAAACATTTAACTGTAATATTCTTATTCAAGAGTTAAATTACTGAGCAGCTAGAGCCATTAGTAAAGAAAGATATTAAATGTCAAAAGATTTTCTCGAAGAACCACATTATTTTTTATAACAAAATATTTCAAGTACTTTTATCTTCTTGTATTCACTTTTAAACTAGAAAGAAATCCTGTGGAATTAAGAAGTTATTGAAAGTTGTAATGACGCCCGTGATTTTTATCCAGATCAGCCTCTCAACCCGGACATCCAAACCACGGTATTCTGTTCTGGACTGAGAGGTGGTGATGCGGACAACTTTAACTTCCTGTGGGAGAGGTACCGCGCCAGCCAGGACTCCAGCGAACAGTCGATCCTCTTGAATGCTCTGGGTTGCACCACCAACACTACCCTGCGATCCTTGTGAGTCACACAAACTTAAACACTAATTAAATTGATAGTTCTAAAAGGACTTTAATGGGTCTGAGATTTTTAGTTCAAATACCTGCATAGGACTATATGACATACGGACGTCTGTTCCTAAATTAGACGACTTAATGCCTCTGATGTAGGTAACATACGCCTGCAATAGGCAAATATATGTACATATATATTTTTTAAATATATAAATACATACATATTGATAATACACCCAGACTCGAAGCAGTAAAGGCACCCACAGACTACATTGAGTTACAAGTTAGGTCTGAACAGAATTAAGGTGAGATTAATTCAATGTGCCCTTACAGATCCTACATCTAATGTACAATTAAACTTGTACAATAGCAGCCGCGTACTCATCAATATAAATACAAAACTACCTATATTATAGACTAGTATAAGTTATGGTGGGTTTGCCATGTCCTACAGGACAAAAACCCTAAATTAAATTAGAATAAAAGAAACTGTCGGAGCGGAAGGCAGGGTCACTGCAGCTTTGTCTTAATGTCATGAAGTAGTTAAGTGATATGATCATCAAATATAAGGTCCTCGAGTATCGTAAGTGTCCCACCAGTCAACCTGTATAATGGAGATTCTTTACCATTTGTTATTTAGCTACCTGAGTCAAGTGATTGATGACAACTCTGCAGTCAGGGAGCAGGACCGACACACCATCTTAGTGGCCACCACCAACGCCAGTCCCGAAAATATGGAAGCTGCTTTGGATTTCGTCATAGAAAACTTCGCTGCCATACAACCTAGGTATGTGATTTACATTCTTCTACCTAGCGTTATTTCGGGTTAAGGGTCTTCTTAAATTGCACACTATATGGTTATGCAGCAAGCTATAATACCGACTGCCGTCGACGTTATCCCCAGAATCCCCATATTCTCATATTAATCGGGACCCACTGGAACCACTTTAAGTACCATCTGAAACATGGAGGTTGGATATTTAAAATCAGTGTTAGAATGGGTCACCAGCCTGTCGTGGTAAGAACAGCTTGGCTCAGTGATTTGACATTGGTTAAGCTATAACCTCCTGTTAGTAGGTAGGTGGATATGTGATATTATATTAGTTGCCAAAAAAATGTACACTCAAAGTCAAAAGTTAATAGCAATATATAGGTATATATAATTTTTTAAAATTCAAAAAATATGATTAACTAACATGGCGCAGCGATCCATACTGGATCTTGGCATCAAAAATGAAGGGACGTGTACAAATTTATGGCATTTCACGCCAGTGCAAGGCTTGAAGCTGGGACAGATATTTTCTTGATTTTTACGAGTCTTTTAAAATTATTAAAGCATAGTCATACTCAAATAATACTCATAGTAATACGCTGTAATTAAATGAAGTCATTAAGTTAGAGTACTTACTTACTGGAGTGTCTCAGTAAACCAAAATATATTTTTTAATTATTTAAAAATAATTTTATTAAATTGAAAGTAGTGTCTACCTTCAATCTTTTTGCACAAATAACACATAATATCACAATCACACTACTAGCCCAGATTTTTTAAATCGTTTGCTCTTTCATAAAACTGCGAAATAGATTTTTAAATGTTGTCTGTCTTAAAAGTTACCAAGGCAAAAGACAGCAAAGTCCAAGAAAATTATTTTACTTTTGAACGCATCGAATTCATCCTTTAAATCTCCGTCGCTAACAAAGACCGTTCAAAGACATTGTTCAAATTTCAAAAAGATAACCAAATGCAAACTGAAACAAGAGCAACGACATGTTTTTACAAAGGAATTGCAATCCTATAACAATAAGAACAAAGTACTTTTTTAAACGTGTATTGTATCATTTTGAATTTTAAAATAAACGCTAAAATGATATTTAGAATGATTGGGAATATTGTAGAAACGGAGGCCCCAGAGTTGTTAAGAAAAATACTGTAACAATGTAATCAACTAAAATCCTACCCGTAGCTAAAAAAATATCTATAACTGTATAAGTGTCCGCTTCAGTGACCATAGTTAGTTCAATTTTCAATCTTATGAACTGATATAAGCTTATAATAAATCAAGTATTAAATGTGTTTCTTGTTTTTAACAGAGTCCAAGGACTTACTGGAACCACGAACATCCTCAATGCATTCGCAAGAAGACTAACAACTGGGGCACACTTGTCTAGAGTAAGTAATCTTCATTGTTGGTACCTATGTATGTCTTCTCACCTAGGAAGCTAGGTCATCTAGAATCGAATTACCTTTAAGTATTACTTCATACTTTTAGTATATATTTTATTATGTGAATGTCTTTTCTTCAATATTATTCTTAATTGTTTAATGTTATATTTAATTATTAGCTATATTAACTAAGTTACTGCAAAACCTCTTTGTGTCCCTTGTAAGTTTTAACCTTGTTAAATGAATAAACATTTCAAGGATTCCAGTAGAGCATAGTTCCATCTACCTAACGGGTAGATGGAACTATTAGGGGAGGCAGCGATGCTAAATTTGTAGTTCTTAAATCGTTGTGGGGATCTATTGGATTACATATTTGGTGCAGAAACGAAAGAAAAGGTTATGTTATGTTGTCAATAACGTCTGGAGCTTGGTTCAATGGAGCGCGTGATGGATTTAACTACATTGCCTTAAGAAAATCGTCAAATTTTCCGTAATCCTTAGAGTATTTACTTGAATTAAAAAAAATAAATAATCGGGATTGAATATTTCTTGGTAACGTTTTTTTTACAACTTTGTGGCTGTCCTATTTTCTTATGTGACGCTGAATTCATCAGATTATTGAAATGTAAACTTATATCCATGTAATTAACTTACTTTACATTAATATGACGCGTTCAAGTTTTCCTATAAGGGTTCAATAACGATCCCCCCCATATTAAGAGATCATAATTGGTGGGGGTACATTACATAACGCAAGTATTTTCCATATACAAATTTCTGACATTCTCGTGTATTGCGCCCTGAAATCCCCTTTGGGCTCCCCTACTATAGTTAAAAAGAACCTAAAAGTATGCCTAGAATCATTATTACAGAAGAACAAAATTCACGAAACGTTAATTTAACAAAGAGGTATTAAAAAAAATGCATACAATTCAACAGATCGAAGCGTTCGAGTCCCGCTACAACGACATCTTCAGCGCCGGCGAGTTGGCGTCCATCCGCGACATCAAAGAGAACATCGCAGCATCAGTAATATGGTCCACGCGTAACTTCGATATTGTCGACGATTGGCTAACGGTCAACTACGGCAGCAACGCCAATATCTTGACGTCCGGATTACTTATCATAGTCTCCATCTTTGTCACTATGTACAATTACTAGCAAAAGTGTTAGTCTATATCGAGGATCGGCGATGCGCGCTCCGCGACTGTTTTGTAAATGACAAATTAAAGATTATAAATAAACTAATACATTGGGAAAACTCAATTTGCCTGTATTGTCAGTATTGTATGATACATATAAACTTTTCTCTTTTATTTTATTCTATATAAAAAAGAAATAACCTAACTGGAGTGCCAAGTATTATCATGATTAAATAAATTTAAGTCAAATAAATCATAGGCCTTTTACATCTATGACAGATGATGTAAATAATTACTTTTCTAAGAACACTTGTGTTTTATCTTACAGTTATATGTTTGACTTACAGTTAAGCTTTTGAAATGTTTATAAATGTTATTGTCTAAACGTACGGACCAAAAAATCACCCACTGCTCTAAAATTGATGTTCGTATTATACGTGTATTATTTATATTGTGTATTAATTATTTGTTACTAACATTATCATGTTTCTTATTTAAATATAAATAAATTATCATTTAAGATTAATAACTAACGACAATAATGTATGTCAGTGTACAAATCTAAGGAGTTGATGATTTGTTAGGAGTTTGTCAAAAATAATGGCTTTCCTATACAGTTACATTTTTTTTTTGTAAAATCATATACTTATGTAAATGAGTAATATTTTGTGTAATAAAATTATTAATGAGAATCATTCGTATGTTTTATTTCGTTATTAATAATATACTTATTGACGCTATCTCTACAAATTTGATGAACAAATCACCGTCATAAACTATATAAATATAAACTTTTTATAATTTCGACATTTAGTATTGCTGTATAAAATAAATGTAAGCTTTGTTTATTTTGTTTATAAAATTATTTATTTATTGCACTTTTCGTCTTGATTGTACAATGATGTTTCTACGTGGTTTTTCCATAGACCAAATTGACTCACCGTTATCGCTACATATAAATACTTTAGAGTAATCTACCATTTGGGTTTTACTTATCAAATATCTTGTGTGGAGCCACAAGGGATTGATTGGTGCAGTGCCAGTTGTGTCATGACTATCCCAGATGACAACACCAATCAAGTTGGACACTGATAATCATGAAAGCAAAAAAAATGAGGACTTTAATTCAGATCTATTCATTTTGTTTAATCATTAATTTCACAACATCGTTACCAATAAAAATCCACAAGGACGAAGAAACAGTTATAGTGTCTAATGAATATGGTTCGACAAGTGATAGTGATAGAACAATTTACGACAAAACCCCAACCGAAACCAATGAACCACATCGTTCTATTGCAGTCGAAGAAAAATCGGTCATTGCAAATTCGACGAATTTCATAAACAATACGAGGGTAATAAATGAGCGGCAACTAATGCAAAGAAATACTATAAGACCTGGTATAACTATTGATCGTTATGATGTGGAAATAACATCAGCATCTGATGATGAATTTGATGCCACATTGAGAGTTCAAGTCACTGTAACTGACCTAGATACTATTGACGCCCCAATAGTATTCCAAGCGGTAGATCTTACAGTAGACAGTGTTCAATTTTCTATAGCCGGTGGATCTACATTTAATCCAGCTGATTTCGCGATGAACGATGACGATGGACTTCTTGAAATATTTGCCCCTAATCCCGCGTCGTTATACACTTTTATAATAGAATATTCTGGATCATTGGACATGACTGGCAGCGGACTATATCGTGGTAACGGTATAGATTTGAATGGGTAAGATAATAAACATTAAGAACTAACTTATAATAGTGTAATTGACTTAGTACTGCCAATTTCCTTGCTGTTTCAGCTTTCTTGCTGTAAAAAAATCAACTCTCTAAGTGAATTCAATTAATAAATATTTCTTATACATGCAGAGGATTGGGCTGTAGGGCGAGTTAAGATGACCGATTGTCGTCTGACGTTATCCTCGGAACCCCCCACAATCTCTACAATCTCACGACTAATATCAGTGAAATTAATCGGGACCCACTGTTTTACGTCCCTGCGACTATTATTGCAAAGTGACATTAATCGAGTCCCACTATTTTACGTGCCTTCCGCAACACGTAGGAGGTCGGATAGCAAATATAAACCAGTGCTAGAATGGGTCCCCCATCTATCACCCGGTTGCAGGAATAACATCAGTAGCTGTAATAAGAATACGAATTTGATTATTTATTGGTAAAACAACAGGAGGAAGGAACCATAGCAGTGCCCGGTACTTGTGACCCAAGTGTGGTTTTAGAGCGCGCACTTTATAGTGACCACTAACACTCACCTTCACTGCCAGTGTTCCCTGCCGTGCCTAGCCAAATCTGGTGTTAACCTACTAGTGCGGCTTTAGATGTCCTTTCTAAATCCACGCACCATGGTAAGCATAAATATATTTGAGAAAAATCCCGGAGATGACGTCAGATTGTAGTCGGTCATCTTAACTCGCCTCCACAGCCACATCCTCTGCAATTTAAGCGGACTCTGGTACTAGACCGGAATAACGCTAGGAAGAAGAGCATAAAAGAAAGGTGTTTCGTCCCCAAAGATTAAAACCAAATAGGACCAGTAGTTATAGAGATTAGCACGTTCAAGTAAACCAACAAACAAAATCTTTAGCTCGTTATGCAGACAGAGCCAGTTCACACGATTAGTATAGCAAAACCACGGGCGAGTCCTGCACTCCTGAGCAGGACTACTGGAACTCCTAGTGGACGAAGCGTCAGGGATGATGGATATGGCTCAGCTGGAAGCACGCCTCGAGCCTTGGGTAAGGTTTTACTCTATTTTTTTTAAATCTGACGGGTCCGTTAGACCCAGCATGGTCTCACCCGAACGTTAGGTTACTTACTATTTACTACATTCCGTTCCCGTCCCAGTACCCGGTGTTGTCTCCATAAATTGTCAGTAACACTAAGGTTACATGAGAATGGTCCGCTTAGATTGCAGAGGATTTAGTTTATTTTTATTTTATTTTGTAACAAAATACACTATATGACATAGTTAAATTGCACATCATAAACTACAGAGATTTGTCTAATATGCAAAAGTTAGTTCGACTACATTTGACAAAGAATTATAATTATTATATTTTATATCTCTTTGGGTGCATAAAACAACTTAAGAATGATCATGAAAAAAAATAATTTGTTCTATTAAGGGGGAAGTTCTATTTTGAAAATTAAGATTTGATCGTGAGCCCGCGCGTACCTGTACCAGTACCTCTTTCTCACATAAGATCGGCGTGAAGTGGCGGCAATGCTGTCACGTCAAGTGATTGTATTGTTGTTGCATTTCGTTCGATTTGTGAGACTTCCCGGCGGTCCAATCTCGTCATTAAAAGCCGGCAACGCATCTGCTAGCGTTCTGGTAGTTCAGATGTATATAGACACCGAAAGAAACGCGACAACAACACCGTCACTTGATGTGACAGCACTGCCGCCATTTCACACCCATCATTACTCCCCACACAACACGTAAAGTTCTGATTTTTACTCCCCATTACTTTTTGACGAAGACAGCTTGATCAGTGGTCGGTGTTTGAGTCGATTGGTAGGTTAAGCAGTTCTTAATGTGGTCGGATAATGGATGGGTGACCAATACTAACACAGATTTTTCAAATATCCAACATCCGTGTTTCGAAAGGCGCGTAAAACTGTGGATGCCGATTGATGTCGCGGAGTGATATCAGTCGTGATTTTGTAGATATTTTGGGGGTTCAATGAATGTGTTCAGGAGGTGGAAAAGGGAATAAGCACGGCCGCTGGGCGCGACGCCGCCCTGGAAGAACAGTGCGCGCGCACTGAGGCCCGCCTGCAGCAGCGGCTGGCGGCGGCTGAAGCGCGCGCCACGGCGGCCCTGCACGACGATGCACGCCACAGGGAGAAGGTCTACACTTACTAATACTTTAATTAATTAATCCCCCCCCCCCCCTCGCGTGCTCCCGTTGTAAATCAAACGGCCGGCGAAAGGTGAAGAGAATTGACGAAGGTATCAATAATACACCAAATTAACAAATACATTTCGTAGACTTTATTTACAAAGCAGTTTTATTTACACGGATAATCACTATGTCATGGGAACGTGCCGTCCAAAAATTTAGCACGACCTTAAGTACTAAATATAGGCTGACACTAGTACACACCCTACCCAAGTAACATTTCGTGTCTACGCGAGCGAGATAGCACTATCGCCGTCTCTTTCTTACAAGACGGCGTCTGTTTTGCTCCTTTATAAACATTACAAACAATGACCTTGCTTTCCGCTCTGGGGGTTGAAAGTTCGATTCCCGCCTCGAGTCTACATGTATATATTCAAAAAAAAATTGTATCAGTCAGCTGTTAACTATTATAACACGGATATTAAGTACCTTAGGAACAGAGGACCGTGTTTTTATACCTTGTTAGTATATATTAATATGTAAAAGTAATCTCGAAAACCGCAGGTCGTTAAATGTTGAAATTTGTACAGGTAGTTTGTAGTAGACATGTGCTTAGAAAGGATTTTACACGGACAGATTGATGTACAGAGGGAAACTGTATGGGTTTCCTGTAGGACTACGGAACCCTAAAAAATCTGCACTACCGACGCTGCTACCAAAGCACACTAAATTGATTTTTTGATGTTACTTAACACTCGTCTCGCTTCACGAATCATCATCAAGAGATGATGAGGGACTCTACAAATGTTTTTGTTAAGCTTTTTTATTGGTCTTTATTGTATAACCAAAAAAATATATAGTCATTTATTTTAATATTATCATTATATACTGAACTTGTCGTTTCCCGCGACATAGTCTGCGAGTCCTCTTTAATCTGGCCCTATCGAAAAATTCGTTCGTAACGGACGTTTACTAACTTTAAACTACGTCATGACAAATTTCATCTTTGTACAGCCCGCGGTTTGCGAGATTTCGTGATTGATGACCTTTCGCTTTTATATACATACATATCTATATGTATAAAAACGATTGAAGGGTGTGTTTGTAACGTCGAAATATTTTTTTTACTAGTTGCCTATGACTATAAGGCCGGCAACGCATCTGGGGTCCCTCTAGTATTGCAGTTGTCCATGAGCGTCGGTAGCCACTTGGGCGAAAGCCGGCTGCTCGTTTGTCCCTTATTATATATAATAGAAAAAGACTATACATACAAAAACGCAAATAAAAACCTTTTGTCTCTCCGTCGGCCTGTCTGTCTGTTCCGTGTAATCTCCGAGTCAGCTGGACCGATTTGGATGAAATGTTACTGGTAGATAGCTGATTTTACAAGGAACAATACAGGATGTTTTTCTTCTAGCTAAATAATAAATTTGACTTACGCCCGGAAAAATAAAAATTTTCAAAATTCAACAAATACACTGAATTAACGCAGGCGAAGTCGCGGTTTACAGCTAGTCATTAATATTAGTGTTGTTTCTTGAATATTAGATTTGTTTTTTTATAAATACGACCGTCGCTTACTGTTTCGTCGTCGTTTACTGGTTTGGATTTCCCCTAACGCCCTATCGGCAAAAGGTTCGCCATAACCACTTCTAAGAATTCATCACAATGGACTTTGTAGCGAAAATATTGTTGATATTTCAAACGCATCAGTAAAGAACTTTTGTTGTCTTAACAAAGTACAACAATGTAGACTCAAAGGGAATTTTATGTTGTTAATTGAGCGAAACTGCAATGAATGTTATGTGGTTGAATTCCGTTATTACGTAACCATGGATTGTAAATTAACACGCTTTAAAAAAGTTTTTATGTGTTTAGCTGATGTTTTTAGGGTTCCGTAGTACTACAAGGAGCCCTTATAATTTCCCTCTGTCCGTTCGCCCGTCTGTCCGCCCTTAACGTGGTCCCCCCCCCTTAGCATTTCCAAACTATTCGACGTAGAGACTTGAAATTTTTCATGTTGATAGAAAACGCTAAAAACTCATTAGGAAAATTATTTTGAACGAAATCTGACAACAACTTTTGAAGTTATCTAACAAATACGTTTATAGCGTATCATATAAGGAGCCCTTCTATATAAGAGCGTTTTGACACCCTTTTGGTCATTTTTTTTAAGCTTCTTGCAGGAAATCCAAATATATTTCCAGGTTACAAGATATTCGTTTTTTATCCGTTAGCCGTTAGTCCTCATTAGCACGAGAGTTTCTTTACCGCGCGTTAAAAAAGCGTTCCAATAATGTTCACACGGCAGCACTTTTTATCGAGCAATGTTCTACTTTCAACGCTATACATATACATATACAGTATATTTTTGTATCGACGTCGCTGAAAAAGCGCCAACGAGATATAACGCAACGCTCTTTTAGCTCTCGCGTGAATGGGGGCTTAAGAACAGGACCTTTTCTGTATCCTATGTCTTTTTGTATCCTTGACAACGTGTACGCAATTTTGTTTATTAATTGGTTGAGATGTTAAAACTATAAAGCGAAATAGACTGGCAAATTCATTTATAATATAAATTAAGCTTTTTAGAAACGTTACGCAAGTGAAACGCAAACGCAAATATTATGTACATAACCACGCCATCATCGCCACTTTATTATCTTAATATGATAACACAAGCTGTGCCCGCGACTTAGCCGCATAAAATTAGTATTAAAAAGTAAATTTCATTTTAGCGTGATGATATATAGCCTATAGCCTACCTCGATTAATGGGCTTTCTAACAGTAAAATCGGGCCAGTAGTTCTTGAGATTGGTGCATGCAAGCAAACAAACAAACAAACTTTTCAGCTTTATATATTAGTATAGTTTCTAATTGCAAACGCGTTATTTATACGTAGATACTTTAATTTTTTAAAAGATTGCTAACAGCGTCAAAAGCCATATTTGACGGAATATAGGGCTGATTTTAAACTAAGGACTGTTTCACACAATAATCATCCTTAAGGGCCCAGTATCATTCCGTGGTTAGCCTGTTTGGAATCTGACTAAACGTTTGGTTTGAATGCAGTCCAAGTGGGGTGTTTCACACAATAATCTTCCTTGGGGGATTGTACAGTCTGAATCCACGTTTAGCCTGTTTACAGTCAGACTAAACGTTTTGTTTGAACGCAGCCTAAGAGGGTTGTTCCACACAATAATCGTCCTTGAGGCACAGCCCTAGAGAATTTGTATAGGACGATCTCTGTGCCGAAAGTCACGTTCGCAGCATTATGAGGCTGAAGCGGATTCTCGAACGTTTTCAGAGCCGGTTGTGACGATCGCGAAATTTTTATGTGACATAATATCCTAATAATGGATATTTGCACTGTTAGGGCTGTCACTGATGATTATTCTTGTCATTACATGTGATGATAAGATGAGTCAACGCTGATGGTTATCTATTTTTTGTTTTGGCCAGTATTAAATTTATCTTAAGTAATTCCGTCGGGTATTGTTAAATATATTTTATATAATAATATTTATTTACTATATAAAATGTATTTAATTATATGAATTGGCTGGCCCGTTTGCGCAGTGGGCAGTGACCCCCCAAAGACTCCGCTGGATCGGCCACTTAGAGAGGATGGGTGAGGATCGACAAATGAAGAAGGCTTTTCTCGGAACTCCGATCGGCCATCGCTCTGTCGGCCGTCTCCGGTACCGCTGGAAAGTCGCCATGAGTTCCACTGCTGGACAAAGGCCTTTTACCACTTAATCTATTCTTTCCTATCCTGGTCCACTTGAATCTACATCTTTTTCACAAAGGCCACCAAGTTATTTCGCCTCTTCTTCTTCGGCCTACCTGGTCGTCAATTTAAATTATAATACTAAATCTTACATTTTTCTTTGTATAAAGAAAAATGTAAGCTGAGTTTGGACCAAAGATATTTCTAGCCATACTCTGAATTAATCATATTCTTTGCCATATTTTTGAGATTTTTTTTTATGTTGCAAGGGGAAAACGAGCAGGCACCTTAGTGCCTACCGGCGTCCATGGACATCTGCACGACCAGAAGGCCAGCAGATGCGTTGCCGGCCCTTCATGACGAATTTAGAAAAGCGGGAAGTCTCACAAGTCTACTGGTAGTGCAGTTAAGTCAATGGAAGTCAGTAGACACTTAGCTGCCTGCTGCCTGCTCGTTTGCTCCTTGTAACATATAAAAAAGTCATGAAGGGCGATGTTTGAGACAAGAAATCCATAGCCATAGTTGTAGACTTCATTCATTCATTGATGTCGAAACTGTTCAGTCAATAAGCAACAACTCCAGTGAAGACAAAAAATGTGTGTGAACATTCATAATGAGGGGTAATATGAATAATGTCATTTTTTTTTAAAGCATCCTCTACAATCTAAGCTGACTCTGGTATTTAACCGGGATAACTCTAAGAAGAAGAAGATGCAACTATTTAGTAAAAAAAAGAATTTCAATGTTAGAAACAGACACTTTATCATCATAATTGTCTATGGTATCCTGCTTGGATCACAATTTCAAATTCAGATCCTTCAACTACGCCACTGCTGTTGTTGTAAAAAGTGCAACTCAGATATATAACAGACACTTTAAAAACAAGGTTCTCCAAAACCAGCTTTTTTAAATAGCATTTCTGACTGTATGCCATCGATACCAGGTGCCTTATTATTCTTCAGTTCTCCAATTATTTCTTCCACCTCTTCTTGCTCCGGCGGTTCTACTTCCTCATCTCCTTCTCCGGGAACGCCCATTTGGCATATCAACAGCCTAATTCTTTCTTCTCCCTCATGTTGATTGGTTCCCACTAGAATTTCCCTGAAATATTCAGCCCACCTTTGCAGTATTTTAGCAGGCTCACCTATTATGGTTCCCTCTTTTGTCCTGCAGTACGTGTGGAATGTTAGAACTGTGTCAGAAAAGGTTTAGAGAATGTAGGTTAGTATGACAGCGCATGAAATAAGACTTGACCTGAGAATATGTTATGTGATGAGCAAACTATGCCGTGTGCTAACACACTTATGTTTCCTGCCTTCCTTCTGTTTTACAAGAATCATATTTAAGGTTCACTGAGTTTAATATGTAATTGACTAATTGAGCTCTTTGGTGATATAAAGAAGTTCATTTACTTCTTGGGCCATTTGCACGACAGTTGAACACTAATATCACTCAGTGACATTAATCGTGACCACCTTTTTACATGCTTTCCGAAACACGAAGGAGGTCGGATATTTGAAAACCAGTGCTAGAATTGGTCCCCATATATCACCAGGTCGCGGTAAGAGCTACTTAACTTAGCGATTGACTCAAATGCCGGCCATTGATTAAGCAACATACAATAATCACATTTTAAATTAGTTTAAAAATATAATAATAAAGTATACCTACACGGTATACTTTATTATTATATTTTTAAACTAATTTTGGTCTGCAGTCGAATTGGTCCGGGTAACAGTACCTTTTTCTCACATAAGATCGGCGTGAAGTGGCGGCAATGCTGTCGCGTGAACAGATGGTTTTGCAGTCGTGTTAGGTTTGGTTTGTGAGTTGCCCGTAGCCCAAAAACTTATTTTTTTAAAGAATATTAGGAATACTTTTTAGTTATGTCTAATATTCCCTTTTCCCCCTCCTACTGAGCTCAAATTAAATGGTTGTATTAGGAGTGGGTGCGACAATACCCCAAATTGTGACTTTATTTATCAAAAGAAGTCTACTTATTAAAAGAGGTCTATTTGTTATTTTAGGACTTCCCCTTCTTGATTTTATGTTTAAAAAAAGTCAAATGATATACATATTTTTATTAGCCTCTAATGTCCTACTACAAGGCAAAGCGCCCCCCCTCCCCCACCCAGGAGGGTGTGAGAGTGGTCTAGGAAGACCACTCTCCTCTATCCTAAGCCATTCCAATCCACTCCTTTCCCGGAATGGCGTCCCACGTCGTGGAAGGAATAACCAATTGGGTTAATGAGGAAATCGTTGCCAAATCAGTGGTCGGAATTTGTGAGTCAATCGCTAGGGTGTATCTCCGACAGATGGCGTTTATTAACGACATGTACCTCCGACAGATGGCGTTTATTAGAGATATGTACCTCCGACAGATGGCGTTTGTTAAAGACATGTACCTCCGACAGATGGCGTTTGTTAAAGACATGTCCTTCCGTCCTCATCAGGTTCTTCTTGTAACCAAAGTTACAAGGCGTACGGGCCTCCGTGCGTTGAGGCACATCGGAAAGTCAGTGTAGTGCTGTGCTTTGGTGGCCGATTCGGTGGTGTAGCTTTCGGGTTGCAGCATGACATCGATTTTCCCTCGTATACATTCGCGAATTAAAGCAAAGTAGTTTAGCTTCTCATGAAATTAAAGTTATTAAAAGTTAAGTTTTTATCTTTGGACCACCTTCCTCAAATCTGCTCTTTTCATTTGAGGCCTTGAATGTAGAATGGCTCGGATCGGCCTTTTCCAATTTGCTGAATTGTTTGGCTTGGCGGATATCGGATCACTCTGTAGGTATCACGTATTCCGAGGAAATGTTTGAACTAATAACTTTAGCTGAATTTGACTTCCGAACATTATGACAGAACTAGAAATTACATTCATAGCAAACGTTAAATTTGAAGAAATTTACTACGCACAATATCTCTGTTGAAATAATTGCCAGGCCAGGTTTTACTGAACCAATAGGACCTAGTGAACTTCAAGCATAAAATGTGGTACTGTCCACGTCCAGAAGTGCCAATTTATAATTAAGTGTCCTATCTGTTTGTGTGACCATTGTCAAATAGAAAAAACAAAGAAGAGAATTGATTTTCACCATTCGGTGTCTCCAATTATAGGAGCAAAATAATGTGAGATAACTTGTACGGACCCTGTATCTCAGATAAAGTAATCCCCTGAGACAATAATATGAGGCAGGGCTGTTATGGATGTTATGATTAATAATAATAGATCTTGGTTGCCATTCGTCAGCAGGAATCTCCTTGGCACCGATATAATTGGGTTATATGTAAACGTTGATCATTTACTATTCGGTACAATTTTCTCGTCTTCCAATATGTTACTGATAGCACAGTTGCGACCAATGTTAAAAAGTCACTGGTTATTTTATGTTCACTGCAAACCAAATATTGCAAAGAAATTTATTTTTATTACTTAACAACTACTATATTGTTTTCAACTACATTGTCCCTCAATTTAATTGTTTCTACTGTATTTATAATACAGTGTTTCGGAAGGCACGTAAAACAGTGGGACCCGATTAATGTCATTATGTGACATTAATCGTAAGGTTGTAGAGATCGTGGGGCTTCCGAGGATGACGTCAGATGACAATCGGTCATCTTAACTCGCCCCACAGCCAAATCCTCTGCAATCTAAGCGGACCCTGGTATTTAATCGGAACAACGCTAGGAAGGACTGTATTTATAATACGTCGACTGAAGCGAATAATAAATACTTCGCTATATAATAAAAGAAAATAACATTTATCAAGAGGCGTAGGAAAAATAAAGTGATTACGGATACATGAGAAAGTAAAGAGGATATTATTTGGTATTTGAACCAATTAAATCTACAAGTGGGCAATTTGTATAAGCAATACTTATTATAATATTATAATAACATTCCTTTTATTATTATGTTAAGAAAAACGTCGATATCTCACCGCTGGGCATCGTAGGAGAGGAAACGGAAATATTAGACATATTTAAGAAATATCAAAAAAAATTAAAAGTTGCCTAGCAACAACAAATTTAATTAATTAACTTCATTTATTATGTAAGTATATAAAGGAAGCTTAAGTTCTGATCTCAATAGAAGCGCGACTTCTAAATCTGGGGCACTTTTAAATTATTTTATTGAGTCTCATCTTCTTGTAACTTGAAAAAACTTTCAGGCGATGTTTCAATCTCCTATGAATTTGAAGCGTGAAACAATCTTTCTATAATTTCTGTTTTTAAATCTTGATTAAATTTAAAGTTTTCAGATGTGCTTAATGATATGGTTCCTAACACTGCATTATTTCAGGACAGCTTGCTTTTTGCAGGTATATCAACCAAGCAGTGAAGTTGAGCAACTAGACGATTTATTTTCCTGGTGCCGTGGAGGAAAGCCAGCACCCATGAAGCTTGTCAACCATGAGTGCTTGGTGCTGTGTCGTGGTCATGATGAGCACGATCACCACCGGTGTCCTCTCTCCGGCTCCGATGAATACTGAAGTTAAGGAAACATACGGTAATTCTTTAAACGACTTTGGCAACACTAGTTCATGCTGAGTTCTTGAGTTCAAAATTATACTAGAATTTCGAACTAACCACTGAAATTTGTCCTCCAATTTTTCCCCTATGTAGATAGTGGGAAAAATTTGATCGAAATCTACAGTTATAAAGAGTATTACAAATTAGTCTCCGTATACTATTAAAAATTTCAACACAACTAGTGGTTTAACTGGATTATAAGCTAAAAATGTATCCACAGTAGTGTGCTATGTAGAACTTCAATGTAATACTCATATATCAACGCTCCGATCAAAGTTTGTAATGAATGCTAAAGTTATTACACTGAAGATTAAATACAGTAAACCTCAAACACATTTCTAGTCAATCAATTGTTTAGATCACGTTATTAAAATTAGTTTCTATGATTTAATAGAAGTTATTGCACTACTTTTGTTCAGAATGGAAGCGTCGATCATGTGTCATAAGAGATTATTTAATATATCAATGTTTGGATCGAGCTCAGTAATGAACACTAACGCTTGTTCATATAAGATTAATGGGGATGAAACGTAAAACACGCAATTTTTCCTTTTTTAAAAGCACATTTTCAAGCAAACAATATTTTATGAGTTTGTTTATCACAAATTAGCCTGTATTAAAACTCTGGATAACCAATGGATTTAATGAGCAAATTACTGGATTTTTAATGGATAAAAATAATCATTCAATGCAAAAGAAAAGTAACCTCGTATATAATGAATAAAAAATACGAAGAAACAGAAGATCTCCTACAATCAATATTTTAAGTTCACAAATTATCAGTCGTTATAGTATTCTGCAAAATTGTTTTTGTTTTAAAGATTCTCAAACATCGGGACTCTAAACATAGATAGAGATAGAGATAGAGATAGAGATAGAGATAGAGATAGAGATAGAGATAGAGATAGAGATAGAGATAGAGACGCGCACGCGTGTGCGTGTGCGTGCGTATGCGTTCGTGCGTGTGCGTGCGTGCGAGTGTGTGTGCGCGCGTGCGTGTGCCTGCGTGTGCGTGCGTGTGTGTGTGTGTGCGTGCGCGCGCGCGTGTGTGCATGTGTGTGTGTCTGTCTGTGGCATAGCTTCTGAACAGAAGAAGCGATTTCAATTTTGTTCTTTTGTATTAAAAGGCCCACCCAGTCACATAAAGTATATAATGCAAATTCAAATGATATTTTATTCAAGTAGAAGATAAATTATGGAAAAATATGTTATTTTTGAGAAATACCCACATACTTAAAGTAAAACGTATATTACGTTATTTAAAAGGAACACTTGACTGGGGATTAGAGTACACGCGTGATCCGGATAATAATTTGATATGCTACAGTGATGCGGATCATGGCGGTGACATAGAAACAGGACGTTCAACTACAGGTATGATCTGCATGTATGCTGGAGGAGCAATATCTTGGAAAAGTCACAGACAAGTATCTGTAGCAATTTCTAGCAGTTCTAATTTTTTTTAAGAAGTTCTACATGACAAGAAGAAACCTTCTTTTTTATATTACAAGGGCTATCACAAAGATATCAATCGCTCTATCTGATGCCACTATTAATTCCTCCTGAGTCAAATGCTGGCCACTCATCAGTACTAAAGATCTTCTTCCTAGCGTTACCCCGGTTTAGTACCAGGGTCCGTATAGATTGGAATTTCAAATTAGTAACATCAAAATACTATGTATATTATAAAGCAATCGGATACTCCTTAAAAGTATTGTTTTTTTTAAATGAAACAAAGATTTTTCAGCGAAAAAACGCACGCTGTCAGAAAATATTTTTGATTTTGACAACTTCTCGTCTGAAGATGGAAGAGAAGAAGACGAAGATGAGGTACTAACCTGATCAGTGGTCGACATTGGAGTCGATCGTTAGGTTAAGCAGTTCCCACCGGATAATGGATGGCTTACCTTAGTATGATTATTTCTTTATATTTCAATTTATTGATGAGGTAATTAATTATTTATATAATATATTTTCATTTCAATGATCATACAAATCGTAGTCGTATACACCTGCCTTTTAAAATATTTGATTCCAAAGAGCCCGTAATAGTCTTCTTGAATAAAATATCATTTGAATTTGAAACAAGTATATATACGGTTTATCTGAGTATAAATGATTATTGCCTATAGACAATTACTGTTCGAGAGAGGGGAAGGTTAGGCGTTCATACCCTTCATAACCAGTGAAAGAACCATAACCTAACCAAATTCGATATGATCTTAGAAATAAAGCTAGAATCAGAAAAAAAGCCTTTAAAGCAGAAACCTCCCTTTCGTGATATGATAGTGATGTATCCATCTCGTTCCCAAATGAAATGTGCCTGTTGGCTGTCACATTAATGTAATGGATCCAGGTTATAGTCGAGAACATTAAAGTCGATTAAAGACACGCTTTTGACTCTTTCCACTCATACATATAAAACACTCGCAGTGCCCGCGGCATGACACACCAGATTACAAATCTGCCCTTTACATTTATTCCGTACACAATATTAATTCTTGTTTATATGTATAGACTAGCTGTAAACCGCGACTTCCTTCGTCCGCTTAAAATTAGGTGAAAATTTTTAGAGGCGTTTGGTCGTCGCGTCGTTGCTACCGCTGCTCGTATTGATCGCAACAGCACTAGTGACATGAGAACAATATATTTGTATTATTATTGTATATCACAGATTAAAGAACAAACACAGATAACAGAGTATAATTTACGTGTAATTGCTCACACCCATGTGCGTGTGTGTGTATGTAAAGAAACAAGTATTCTTTAACAACGAAATTTTCTTCAAACATTTAATTTACCCCTTACTTCTATAAGGCATGAGAAACATCTGTGTACAGTAAACTATTAAAAATAGTTTAATTCTTTAATTACTTATGCTACGATATGCCAAGCTAACTGCTCATAGCGGTTATTACCAAGCTATTGAATACTTCTATTTTTCATGAATTTGTTAAAATTTACTGCTGAGGCCCGGATGAATGTGATAAAACTTAAACATTTTTATTTAAAAATTATAATATTTTTAAACAATCTGCGCTTTGTACTGAGCCAAGGGAACATGGGTTATAATAAATAATAAATATTTATAAATATATATTTATTTATTCTGGGACAAATCCCTTTAGAATAATAATACAGAAACATAAATTATGACCAATTATGAGTCTTAGAGTACATACGTAAGTAATACAATAAGTATTAATTTAAATAATAAAATGAAAATACTTTATAATTTATCTCCTAATGACAAATAAAATAAGAAAAAATAATTGGCAATAATTATAATTGATTTATGTCACTTTTGTTCACTGAGAAATCATTCGTGTAAGCAATCTGTCCTTATTCAACTAGTGTTTGACCAGAATTCCCCTCTCCATGATGAACCTGTAAATTGGAAATTGTAGCCTTGGATGAGGACAATTTTTCATTTAGTGGATACGGAGTGAGGATATTAGGAGTTTTCAATCCTGCAGCCAAGTTATCCGTGTGAACTTACAGTTTACTGCCCACAGAAAACAGAGTTATGTTGCCTTCAGTTTGGCTGCTGAAAACTATATGACACACGGACGTCTGTTCCTAAGGTAGAAAACTTAATGTCTGTGTTATAGGTAACAGACGCCTGTTATATACAAATATATTTTTTGTAAATATATAAATACATACATATGGATAATATACTCAGACTCGAGGTAGGAATCGAACCCACGACCCGGAGCAGAAGGCAGGGTCACTGCCCACGGCGCCAACGGGTCAGTCATATATTGCGCAGTGTGCATACGTCATTTTTGTTTCATATTCTTCTTTGGGTGCCTCTCCGATAAACGAAGGTTGGCAGTCAGCTTCGCATACTGAGATTTGTCCTTTCCGAGGCGAAACAGTTCGGCGGCACTCGCAATTCCTGTCTACTCCCGGATGTTACGCATCCAGGACTTCTTGCTGCGATCAACGCCCCTTTGTTTCAACTAGTAAAAGTCATAACACTTATCTATTTTTGTAAGAATTATTTTTAAAAGATTAACTACGAGTTTCTTGCTGTTTCTTCTCTTTACTGTTACTGGTTCGAACAAGTTGAAACACGTTCAACTTGTTCGAACGAGTAAAAATAAGAGAGAAATGAAATACATTTATTACAAAGCTAAATTGAATTTTTTTATAGAATAAAAGGGGGTAAGCGGGCAGAAAGTTTACCTGATCGTTTAGATAATCCCAATAATAATATTTGCATTATATTGTTATAAAAAAGAAGTGAAGAAGTTTCTTGCGAGCAGTGAAATTTGTTTTCGAAATGGTAACTTCTTTAGACGCGTTGGGAATTTATTGACATGGAGAAAAAAAACACACAACTTACGACACTATTACCGGTACGGTCACTAACTGGTTTATATGTGATATCCGACCTCCTTCGTGTTTTGGAAGGCACGTAAAACAGTGGGACCCGATTAATGTCACTTTGTGATATTAATCGCAAGGTTGTAGAGATCGTGGGGATTCCGAGGATGACGTCAGATGGCAATCGGTCATCTTAACTCGCCCCACAAAAAAATCCTCTGCAATCTAAGCGGACCCTGGTACTTAACCGGGATAAGGCTAGGAAATAGAGGAGTAAGCGATACGTCTTATTTCGAACTGAAATTTAAACCAGAGAACCTATACGATATTCAAAAACTACAACAATTCGATGCGCAAGCAACATATAGATAATAACTTCCATTAAATAACATCCTTGTGAAATAAGCTACCACCTCCTATGACTCATCCATTCTTTTAATTTTGAAACGAGAGACATTCCCGCGCCTGCTTGTAAACGAGGCAGTGCACAAAGGTAGTAGAATCTAAACCTACATAATATTCAACCTGTTTATCGAGTAGTAAAATGAATACTTAAAGATTATTTTTAATTAAGAACAGTTAACTTATGTCTCTCACAAGAAGTCAAAAAGATATTTGCTAGGCTAAGTAGATCTTACTGCGGCCGGATTATAAATGAGTGATCAATTCTAAATCTGGTTTTCAAATATCCGACCTCCGTGTTTCGGAAGGCACAGTGAGTCCCGATTAATATCATTGAGTGATATTAGTCGTGAGATTATAGAGGGCGTGGGGGTTTCCGGGGATGACCTCAAAGGGCAGTCGGTCGTCTTAACTCGCCCCACAGCCCTAAGAAATCTAAGTTGACCGTGGTACTAGATGTCGGTAGGAAGACGGAGATAAAGAAACTCATAATATGTAAAAGAAATGTTAATATAGAATCCGTTCCGGCTGATGGAAAAACTTGGTAAGGTAGTGGCAATATGTCTGCGGTAATATATTAGTTTATGGGAGCTTTCCTACCAAATAAACTAGTTTGACTCTCGGTCCGAGTTTTATCAAATTTATTCCGTCTATTAAGGCGCGGGAATCCGGAGTTCTTTGTGAAAAAGTTTCCTTTTAACATTCGGCCCTTTAGGAATACAAAGGTAATGGTGTAATGATGGCGAGTTTGGAGTGGGTTTTTGCGTTTGGCTGGTCTTTACGAAGTTTGGTTAATGTTGTTTTGGCACGTGTTACGTGCGGAGTTGGCTTTTATTATTGTTACTGTCGCTGTAAAACAGTTACTGTAAATTTCTTTTCACTTGCTTTCGGATATTCTTTATCCTGTTATAATCGCGAACTGGTGCAAATTGTGTAATCTTGCGTAATCATTATGAATGTTCTGCTATTTATATTTTAACGTATATAAGTCTAAACATTTTTTTAAATCCGCGAATTAATATGAAGGAAAATCGGTGCAATGCTGCAACCCGAATACTACACCACCGAATCCGCCACCAAAGCACAACACTACACTGAATTTCCGATGTGCCTCAACGCACGTTTCTCGGATCTAGGCCTGAAGCTGACCGATACGGACAAGATAACTTAATAAATTTGATGGTTTTTTAAAAATCTGCCATATGAAAAGAACAGGAGAAAAGAAACGCTACTTTGACCCTCAAACTAAGCTAAATCTCGTGTCAAGAGTCTTACAGGCAGCTAGTCTAGTCTAAGTTTGTATGTTTCGTATCCGAAATTAACATGATATTTTCGGCAATTATCGCTGGTAAAGATAAATTCTGTATCATTCAACGTGCAGTTAAATGAACCTTCCTGTTGAATAATCTTCAGGAATCGATTTTTCATTCGCCATGATAAATATTCAAGCGGTTCCTTCGTCTTCGGTGGCGTTCAGTAATTGATTGCTGGAACGAGAAACCTCTCGTTTGTCTTGCAGTGGTATAATATGCTGTTATAACACTGCAGTAGTCCCTGGGGCATATCAACAAGATCCACATTTTTGTGCTGAAAAATAACAAAATAATAAATTATATAATGCATTTTACAGAGATTTTCCTGAGTTTAACCTATATATTCTTCTTCCTAGCGGTATTCCAGGTAAATACCAGGGTCCGCCTCATTGTAGAGGATGTGGCTGTGGGGCGAGTTAGGATAACCGATTGCCATCTGACATCATCCTCGGAACCCCCACGATCTCATAAATCGAAGTGCCTACCGGCGCTCATGGACATCTTGCACGGCCAAAAGGCCAGCAGATGCGCTGCCGGCTCTTAATGACGAGTTTAGGCCACCAGGAAGTCTTACAAAGCGAACGAAACGCGACAACAACACCATCACTAGACGTAACAGCATTGCCGGCACTTCACGCCGATCTCATGTGAGAAAGAGCTACTGGTACCCAGACGCGCCCGCCCAATTCGGCTACAAGCATGGCGCTACCTCTAATTACGATTAATATCACAAAAATGCTGAGGACGACATCTTTATATTATTTTTGAATACTTACTGAATACGACGTCGGAGGGTACAAAAATGAAAATTATTTTTTTACAATTACAATTTTTTTACTTTAACCTCTTTTTTGGTCATTCAGAGAGGATGTTAAATGAAAATTATAACCTCAATTGTTGAACTTAGGCCCTGTTATCACTCATGTGGCCCCTATTGCGTCCACGGAGGGACGTAATAACATAATTATAACCCTATCTCAACCACTTGTTTTCCCGCTGATCGATTGAAGACTCTGCTGGTCGTCTATTTTATTAATGCTGAATTAAAACAGCTTCGAGATTTCGTCAATTGGAGGTAATTTTTCTCTAATTTTTTCAATTAGAGGTAGCGCCATGCCTGTAGCCGAATCGGGCCGGCGCGTCCGGGTACCAGTACCTCTTTCTCACATGAGATCGGCGTGAAGTGGCGGCTGATAAATAAAACAAACCATAATTTATCTATTGTCGTTTATTCTTAAAATTCGTTCGTAATTAAATATCAGTTGTTAGCATAACAACCTACTAAACCTAAGATCGCGGGTTCGCAGCCCGGCAGGTGGCCTCAGGATTTTCTAAAAGGGAGTAAAACATCCTTGGTTATGCCGTCCTTCGGAAGGGACGTAAAATAGGAGTCCTGAGCCTGAACGATGTCTGGCATACTTTAAACATTATCCCCACTGTGGCATCGCCCGATTAGCAGCATAAAGTGATGTTAAAACCAACTTTAACTTACAAACAACTTTCAAACAAATAAAACGAATTATACACAAGCTATTAATTGAACCCCAATAGGAGGGTCAACGGGAATATTAGACATACCTAAAGAATATTGCTAATAATATTAAGAAAATATTAACATATAATATACTGAGTGCTGGGTCCTATGGTCTCTGCTCCTAAATCCGTATATTTCTCTGGGTATTTGTGACTAAAGACTATATTGTGTTATATATTTGATATGATTGATGTATTTATTGGAGACGATCGCAAATTAATGAGCAGTTGGCATTTGAGCCGATCGCTAGGACAGGTGGTCGTATTAGATAGCACCTTCCAGTACATATTATTACATTAAACGCTAACAATTATAGAAAACGTGACAAGCAATTCAGTTCATCCGTTTTAGCGCACTTGGTCTCAGTCACTCTATCGAGCATCGAGCGTTAGTTCTTTCCCATTTTTTAAACCAATTCAGATAATAGAAATGCAGATTATCTGTGTTCTGAATGAATAAATAGAAATAATTGCTCGAATAAATTCCTTTTAGCTCTTTATTTATTTGTTTACGCGTAATATTAGAGCATGATTAATAAACCATTAGAGCTTCTTTTTGATTAAATGGCCTCCTCAAGGAGACGGACTATGTGAAACGGAAGAAGACTACTTCAGATTATGTAGTTTTTTTATCACTTCTTTTTTATATACTCCCCCACAACCGCCGAGCGGAACGCTCACTACGACCAACCTGCTAAGATAGGTCGTTGCGAGCAGTACTAATGACTCCTTAATTAGCTGAGTGTGAGCGATTATAAAATTATATTATTTTTAGCAGTCGGGTGCGTCGTTTTGTAAAGGGGTTTCTATGTTATCTTCCAGCATCATCGTCAGACCCTGGACACAGACTAAATACAAAGTACTCGTTAAGGTGAATCAAATGGGGAAAAATTCTATGCGTTATGTCGTTTTATAACGGAGTTACTATGGACAACTTTCAGCTCTATCGTCAGTCCCTGGATACCATTTAAGATAATGTACTCGTGATGAATATTCATATGAGTCCAAACTTAATGCGTAATAATTATGTCATTTTTTAATTGATGGTAGTGACAAGAGATAGATTTAGTGATCTCATTTATAAAAATAGAGAAAAGCAAAGGAGATAGTACGCCGCCTTGAGGAACGCCTGCCGAGAGTTAAGTCCATTCAAAGACATCCTCATCAGAACAGACTCTCTAGACAGAATATGTTAGAAACAGAAATGAAACCCTTCCATATAAGCGTGTCTCGACACGTTATGGGCAATTTTTTTCATTTTTAAATGTAGGTGTATATAGCTGGGTCAAGTGCAATCTGTTAAACCAAAAAACTTAAGGATCCGTAAGTAAACTTCGATAATGTAAATACCTAAGCGAAGCCGTGACGCGCCACTAGTACTAGTATCAAAAGTAAACCACCATACATCTTTCAATGTTATATTATATCTCCCTAGAGACTTTATTATAGCTGATAAGAGAGGCTTAGATATTATATGTCTAGCTTATCAGAGGCTGTGATAGCATTGTTTCTCCCCATATCTTATGATACAGTGTACACTTAGTATATACCCAGATGGTAGATGTCCTTTTAGTTATTTGTGATTAAATTTATGATCTTAAAATTATAATTTTTATTTTTTTAGTTGTTTGTGGTTAAAATTTATTACTCTATCTTATTTATTAAAAGTTTTTTTTATAACTAACTCTTTCGTCACATCCCTAGACAGGTCAAGTGGAGTCGCCGTGAAATTTTAATTTTCACCGCAAACGTCTGACTCTCGGCGACTCGTTAAGGAAGTCGCAAAGATTTCTCTTAACAACTACGTTTAATACACGACTGAGCTATAACTTCTATTGAGAGGCGCTCTAATTAAAGATATACCACCTTTGTACCGACACTTTTAATAAAAAATGTTCTAATTAAGGAAAATGGCGAATTTTTATATTGTATTATGCACTGATATTGTGTGTGTGTGTGTGTGTGTGTGTTATATATACTATAATTATAGCATACTACACTAGTGCATGCACGTATCGTCATTCGTGCTGATACTGTACACAATGTGTTTAGATAGAAAGTTCCGTCGAAATCGGTTTAGCCGTTTCGGAGATTACCGGAACAAACAGACAGACCAACGTAGAAAAAATTTAACTTGCGTTTTTGTTATAGGTATTAGCGATATGCAATTAATGTAAAATAACGACGTTCGACGTTTCAAATGGATACTTCAATTTTATTTAGTTTTAGCTGTGCACGCTACTTCGTCCGCATAAAATTAGGTAAAAAAAAAATTTAGCGTGATGATATATAGCCTATTGCCTTCATTGATAAATGGGCTATCTAATACAATTTTTCAAATTAGACTAGTAGTTCCTGAGATTAGCGCGTTCAATTAAACAAACAAACAAACTTTTCAGCCTTATATTAGTGTAATATTATAAAATATGTATTATTAGGCGCATTCGGGATCATACAAACGCCTTGTACGAGAATAATCCTACAATCCGTTTTCCTATAACGCGGAATAAATCTTCCGTGTTATAAGGGGGGATTACAGTATTGAGTTTATAGTGTAAGCGGTGTTCCCGTCAGAATGCAAAAGTGTCAGGTGCACCTTCCTCCTCAAATCACCACCCAAGCCTTTTCCTGGGCCTTGTTGCATCCTCTGATCTCTCTAACAGAATGCTTCCCGTCGCGGCTTACGACCCTGAGCCTCGGTCGAGCCCCAAAAATTTAAAATCTTTATTAAACTAAAAAGAACAGCACATAAAATATCTCCAGCGGAACCCACACTAGGTACTCCTGTGTCGTGGGTAGCCATAAAACGTTTATGACATGTGAAACTTAACCGAACATCGCTCGGTCATTGGTACAAATCCCTGGTTGGCTGACAGTTTGCATACTTAAACAATTTATAATACTAAAATAATTCGTAATTTTACAATAGTTTCAGGTCATAATAAAGGCAGAACTTCAGACTTGCTCTTATAATTAGCCCAAAGCAATAAAGGGTTTTCTGCCAAAACAAATTATATATAACGCGGTCGTACCAGCGAAATGTGCGCGAAAATGTACATACTTTTGTAAAGGAACACTAAACGAACAGAGAGAACAGGCTATTTAGCTGCTGTTAAGCGTTTAAGGCTGGTCGCACACAATTATCTTACCAATAAAATTTAAGTGTCCATCTCCAAATGTAAGGAGATTACAACTTTTGTAAACTTCAAATTGTTATTTACTGTCCACACTACATTTTCTTATATATTCACAATGATTTACCTAAGTTTCTACCGACGCCCGTGGACATTTGCACCACCAGGATGCTCGTAGATACGTTACCGGGTTTAGACCACCGGGAACTCTCACAAATGTAACGAAACGCAACAACAATACCATCACTTGTCGTGACACTATTGCTGCCACTTCACGCCGATCTAAAATGTTTTCGTTTATACAGCTGATATGATTATTAAAAGACAGGAGAGACAAATTTTCACTTACTCTCTTCCTTGCATTCCATTGATTCACCGCCGCGCCGCGTTGGGTTCATCGCGTTGCAGAGAATGGACCCGTATCAGTCATCGGGACTTGTGACTCAGGTGTAGGTCTGAGTGTCCTCTTTATAGTGGCCATTAGCACTCACCTCCACTGCCATTATGTTATTATTATTACTTACGACATTTTCATTTAATTATAATCAATGAAACTGACCATGAAAGTACATAAATATACAAAAACCTAGTGAATTTCATATTTCCCGAAAATCAATATGCTGTATCTTAAGATGTTAAAATCTTTTAAAATTACTTAGAACTATCCTACTATAAAAAAACAGCTAAAATCCAAATAAAGTGGTCAAGAGTATGTCGAGACACGGTTATATAGAAGGGTTCCGCATCTGATACTTGATAAAGGTATTTGTTAAATAGTTTCAGAAGTTGTTATCCAAATTCGCTTAAAATATTTTTTTTAACAAGTTTTTCGCATGCTAAAGATTCAAGTCCCTAAATCTAATAGTTCGGTAATACTAGACGGAGGACCGCCTTGCGAGCGGACAGACGGACGGACGATCGGACGGATGGACAAACAGAATGAAACTATAAGAGTTTCTACTAGCACTACGGAACCCTAAAAAGCATGCATAGCAGAAGATGCTCTCAAACTAATTTACCCACTTACTCAGTTGAACTGTAGAGTGTCTATTTCCAAAGTTGGGTAGAAATAGTCTTATTGCGTATTGGTTAGAACAGGCACGCACGTCGACTGTGCAATTACGAATATTACAATTCTTCGGGCACATCCCTCGACAAGAGGACTCAATAGAACGCCTAGTAGTTCAAGGCAAAGTAGAGGGCAAGCGTCCACGCGGAAGATCTCCAACAAGATGGACAGATCTAATTAAGACCGTGCTGAAGAAACCAGTCACAGAGTGCTCACGTCAAACTGCCAATAGGAGTAGATGGAAGTCTCTTTATAAAAACGCGGTGCATCTTCATAGTGTTCCATGACCACGACCACTCTGCCAAGAGTGAACGACTAAGAAGAAGAAGACTTTTTAATATTATTAATAATTATTTATTTATTTTGGGTTTTTTTAATAAGTGGCCAAAAGCGTGTCACACGCTTATATAGAAAGGGTTTCGCATCCAATACACGATACATATATTTGTTAAATAACTTCAAAAGTTGCTGCCCGATTTGGCTCAAAATATTTTATAGTGAGTTTTTAGCATGTCCTATTAATATGTAAAATTTCAAGTCTCCTCATCTAATACTTAGGAAATACTTGGGAAGTATTTCCTAAGTATTAGATAGATATAAAGCTGAACAGTTTGTTCGTTTACTTGAACGCGCTAATCTCAGGAATTACTGGTCCGAGGATGACGTCAGATGGCAATCGATCATCTTACCCCGCCCCACAACCAACTCCTCTACAATCTAAGCGGACCCTGGTACTTAACCGGGATAACGCTAGGAAGTAGGCTTACAGGCATTTTTTTTTTAAATACCTTAAATCTTGCAATCATTAATAATATTTGTACTTGAGATATATCGTACGCCTAATAATAAAAAGACCACAGATGGACCTTGTGGGACCTTCAGGCCCTCCTACGGATTACCCAGCTCTACAAAGTGGGTACCTTTAATAGGGGAAAACCCTGGCTCTTGAGCGTGATCTCGGACAAATCACCTCCCTGCAGAACCGTTGTCCTTGAAACGGTGCAGTCTTTACCAAGTACTGAACCCAAGACCCTTCATGGGTTGTAGTGGTACAGGTTTTTTAAAAAATAATTATAGTTATTCCAATTACTAACATACTTAGAATTGGTAAGATGCACTGAATAATAGAAAATTTAACGAAAAAAAAATATATATGAAGAAAATAAATTTTCCTGTACATTTGTATAGAAAGGCTAATAAATTAACAAAAATATGATTCTGAGGCGTTACAAAGTTCGTCGGGAGAGCTCTTATTTAATTTTTTGGGATTATAGTACTTTACTTCACACTAGGACGAAATTATAGAAGCGTTAATTATAAAAAAAAACTAAATTTTTATATCACAATAGTTAATAGCTTCAAGATGTTTGTATTTTTTTATGAATTGATGGAGGAGGCCTACGTTCAGCAGTGAAAGAAAAGAAAGAAAACACATTTATTCCAAAAGTGTTAACCCCCATGTCCAGCTGCGCCATCAGCGCGCCCAATTCGGCTGCCAGCTCACGGGTCACGGGGAACCTTCCCACAACCACTGCAACCACATTATAAACAGGCTAGTTGACTATTTATCGGTAGCAGAAACGATGGGGCACTTACTTTGCGATTGCAATGGGCCTGAATGAGAATGAATCTCTTCGGCGTGGCCAGGGGAAATTATCGTTCAAAGATTCACCTTTTCCTGTTCAAACGGCTTTGGTGCACAATGAATTGACCAATATCCTTCCAGAACTGGGCAGTATGGTATGAATGTAGCAATGAATTGACTAATAATAATCTTTAAAATTCTTCCTCATTCTAATGTAGCATCCCCCCTTATTTACGTATTTCGACGGAGAATTTAATACATTGAAATGGCCCTCCTTATATTCTTATCTCCATAGTTTCCGTATAATGAACTCAGTACATAGTTGCAAAACCTGACAGCGCTTAGTATTCACTTAAGTTGCGCATATGAAATATAGAAATCTGTCAATTCCTCGAGTCTGGGTGTATTATCCATATGTATGTATTCATATATTTCCAAAAAAAAAACATATTTGTGTATACCAGGCGGCTGTTACCTATAGCACAGGTATTAAATTGTCCACCCTACAAACAGACGTCAGTGTGTCATATAGTCCTATATATTTATTATTTGTTTTAATATCGGGAGCGTACTACATGCAGGTGACTAATATTCCCTTTTCCCCTCCTATTAAGTTTAAATTAAAAGCTTGTATTAGACGTGGGTGCGACAATACCCCAACGGCGGTGGCGTTTGGACCGGGTACCTTGCGAATTTCAGTCCATACCTTATACCGTTGAGCTATTGAGGCTCAAATCGGTCTGGTAACAGAGTCCACATAGATTGCAGAGAATGTGGCTGTGGGCGAGTTAAGATGGATACTTTATTTCAAGAAACTTAGAATATTTTGCAAAATTTTGTTTCCAGAATCTTTATAAGTATGTTTTTACTGTCCTTCTTTTCTTTTCTCTTTTTCCCTTTTGGTACCTGCACCGCTTAATATTTAGTACTATTTTTCCTACACTTCAGGAAAGCTGGAGGAGATTTCTTTTAGAGATAAGTTTTTCCGTGTAAAGTTTTGTCATATTGTATAAAAGTGTAGCATTTTTACTGTCGCATACAATGTCTATCAACATAAATAAATAATTGGAAACCTATTTCCAAATAATTGTTTTACAAGCGTGGCTGGCCTAAAATTGATTAACAGGCTTTAATTAATATTATGTTTTTATTATTGTAGAGATAGAAAGTAATTAGAAACTTTTATCGTTTTGCATGATATAATTGAAAACGATAAAAGAAGGAATGATTGGTGATGAATAGTGATTGTTCTAGAGGATTAGGAAAATGAAAAAGGAGAATAAGGTTGAAACAAGATCAAAAACGTTTTAATGTATAATAAAGTTTTAAAGTTATTAGAACTGACAAATACACTGGCATGATCCTGAACTTTTCTTTACACGCGCTAAAATTATAAAAAATGAATTAGGCCCCATCCTTGTAACCAGTTTGTAACATTTTCGAAGATCCCTTCCCCTTGGTGTGACATCACATATTTTTCAATTTTATGCATTTACTAAAAATGAAGGAAAACAGCAGTTTCATTTTTTTTATGTTTTTACTTTTTATGTGACATCACACAGTTATTGCCCCTCCCCTTTCCTGTTGTCACACAATGTCACTTATTGGTGTTATGAATGCGATCTCTCACTATGCCCAGTAGTGAGGTCCATGGTGGATAGTGGGAATTCGTGACAAGCGGTAGCCCTCTTCTATGAGAATAAGATGCGGGAGAAGAGCAATTCTGAAAGGCTTAAAGAGATGAGAGAGGCGGTGGCATGTTATTCGTGAAGGAGAGCAGTTTGCGAACGACGATCTGCCTACGACTAGCAAATTTCTCCTTGAGGGGGCCTGTGGCTGTGACTGACACGGGTCCTAGATGCCAAGTAGAGGGCTTGAGGTGGAGGGCATGTTTTGTGTTCTGGAATGCTGCCCTATGGAGTTATGATTGAAGCACCCTTAAAGATGAGTCCACAAAGGATATCACTGTATGGAGTAGGAGATGTGTCACTATATAGAGATGTGGTAGATTGCAAGACCGTTACCACGTCTCCGCCGATCAGTGGTAAGGAGGAACTAAGGTGGGGTTTTGTTGATCGGAGTCCGACATAACCCACCGTCGGCCCTTGTGGCGGATGGATAGCCGTAGCGGGTTTCCCCACATTAAAAAAAAACCCAACACCGATGTCTATTTATTAGTGAAACAATTTGGCTTATATGTGAAAGGTTAAGCAATAATGTATTTACCCACAAAAATTCAAATTCGGAGATATTTAAAATTTCGTCATCTATATGCCATTACAACAAAGCTTAAAGTAACGTAAATTAATAAAGTACGTAAAGAATGTATGTTATGTAAGGTGACGATTAAATGCATTACGTCACGGTATTATAAGATGAAATAGCCAAGACTCAAACCTTATGAACACACTCGTACAATTTAGTATCGTAGTTACAGTAATCACCGCGAGATGTCGCTATGCGTACTCTTGCGTATTTTGATATCGCGGTGAGGAGGTTATTGAGATGTAAGTACATATTCTCTTGATATTTGTATATGCGACACTCTGGTTTCCCTTCATAACGTATAAATCTTTCGCCTTTTACTAAAGATTTCCGTGGAGGGGAACACTCAAATGAGTCTTAACATTTTTTGTAAGTCTTGCTTCGGCAAAGGCTCTATATACGACATCTACACATATTTTAATACTCATGCGTAGTATCGAAACAAAAGTATCCAAAATCCACACTTCAAACTTGCATCGGCAAAAAGTCTGTTCATTTTAAAATCTTATGCATCCTTATTAGTTACTACGAAAAATTACTATCTGTTATAGAGACCTTCTAATTCCTATATAATGATTTTTTTTACCATCAATTTTATTTTAGTTACTTGTGTTAACTACATATAATTATTCTTAATTTTCTGTTCTTGCTTACGTTGAGAAATAAAATTTGAGTGTTTGTATAAACACAGCACAGCCACATTTACGTGTGGCTAATAGTTTGTTTTGGTTTACGTATGGTAACCAGTTTTATTAAGTCATCTGTGTGCAAGTGGACGATGACCATGATTTTTGGCACTTTCGTAACAGCGTCACATAACATTATGTAACAATATTACAAGGTGAATCATGTATATTTTTTTCTAAGCACTTTTTCTGTTTGTATACTTTTTGGCGTGAACCACTAATTGTATTGCTCAAAAGCACACGTCGATCTATCTGCATCAAACGGATTTTTTTTTTAAACACGACCGCAGTATCAGCAACGTCAGCCTGTATGACGTCATCGACACGCATCGCAGCATCGGTATTGCCGAAGAGTAGCTTCGCGCGATCCGTACGATGGAGGTCAATGGACGCACTTGTATGGCTTTCTATACAGTACTACGATCCGTTTAATGCGAAGCGTACGATGCGGATAAGTGGACGCCAACCTTAAAGTACTCCTTCAATCCTTATTAAATCAATTGTCTCTCAGTAAAAGTCCCAGCAAAATCGATCCAGCCGATCCGTAGATTATTAAAAACTCAGACAAACCTCCATAATTTATATATATATATTATAGGATAATTGCACTTGAATTTATTGTTTTTTATTTAAAATAAAAAAAAAACAGACAGTTTTATAAATAATAGGGGCCCTATGTGACTGTCCCGTTGTCACAGTTAGTATGAGCCTCCTTCCGCTCTGGGGTTGTGGGTTCAATTCCCGCCTCGAGTCTGGGTGTATTTATGTATGTATTTATAAATTAATATAAGAGAAATATTTGTGTATAACAGGCATCTGTTACCTATAACGCAGGCATTCAGTTGTCTGCCTTAGAAACAGACGTCCATGTGTCAAATATTTCGATATAATGATTTATTTATTTCTTTATTCCGACATTACAAACAGACACTTCAATTTTATTTATATACTTTTATGGAGATTCAATTAATCCGGTAATTCACAAGAACACATTGCGGTCTGTGAGTACCAGTTACTTAAACATTTGAGTACAGGAAAAACTATGAGTACATTTCCTGTATACATTTGTAATTAATTAAATTGCGTATTTGTTTCCTATAAAAGATGTATATAATTATGAAATAAAAGTTTCAACATCAAGAAATATGAACTATCTTGCATACTAAAGCAAAAAAAGTTAAATGCTGTATTAGAAGTTAGTAGAATACGGTTTTTTTTTAGTATCATAAGGGGCATAGGATAGCGTTTCACCTAAGTGTCTACCGTCGCCCATGGACTACTGCACTACCACGCTGGCTCCCACGTAAATTGTCGTAACTCCAAATCCCCAACGCCACAGTAGAGCCGTACAAACCTGTAAATTAAAATAAAATCGTCATTATTTAATATCTTAGAATTTTGTTACCCTCCTTCCATGAGGTCAGACGGGTCACTTCACACGCTGCACTTGCGAGTACACCGCGCGTTTTACGTGTCCTCTCCCGAACACGTGAATTTTGTACAAAACGTACACACACAATCATTGAGTCATTATTATTTTCTTTTATGTTACAGGGGGGCAAACGAGCAGGCAGAAGGCACATAAGTGCCCGTTAGCTTACATAATATTTGTAACAGTTATAGTAATAACGCAATTAAAATAATTTATATAAATTCCCTCCTACTAAGCTTAAATTAAGTTTGCGAGGGGATGCCATAATACCCAAGCGGCGTCTTGGTTTGAACCGGGTACCACAACAATCCATACCTTCTACCGCTGATATTTCCTTTGTTTGTGACACAGGAGGAAAAGAGGCAACCAGTGCGCCTGATTATATCTGAATAACGAAGAGGTCGTAGCTTAATCAGTGGTCGGCAAGTCGGTCGATTGCTAGGTTAAGCAGTTCTTACCGCGGCCGGGTGATCGATTGACCCCAGAGAACGTCATCCCTGATACCTGTGTGGACAATAACCAGACGATGCCGAACAACACGATGCTGGGAAAAAAAAAACACGATGCCGAACAACATAAACCCCAAAAAAACACACGATGCCGAATAACAACATGATTCCGAACAACAACATGATGGCGAACAACAAGATGATTCCGGACAACAATATGATGGCGGCCGTATAGTTCATGCCCGTATCTTTTAAAAATCAATTATTATCTCATTTGGGCACACGATTCGTGCCAGTGTTAGTAGTGATGATTTATTTTCTATCGGTTTATCATTTTTTAGGTGAGTAAAATATTTGGTATAATTTACCCATCCATCTACTTCTTGTAATAGTTGTGTAATTTTTATTTTAGGAAGCAAAGAATAGACTTTTTGGTTAAAGCTGTAAGCATCATTTGGAACAGAATTAATCGGTGAAGCAATTTTTATTCAGCTATTATTTATAGACGCATCTATAAGCTTCTCATCTTGAGCTAGTTTGTTTACTTCTTCAAGATTAGACTCCCCGGGGGGAGAGGGGGACGCGGAAGCACGTAGTTTACGCGTTATGATATTTTCATATTTTCTGTTCTATACCTTTGGATAATAAATTAAATGAAATAAAGATTATGTCACATTTTAAGTGATGAGGAATTTTCGGAAACCCTGCTTCATCTTGTACTATACGCTTCTAATAATTCTAATATTTTATTTAACCATTACACTGTTGATTACATTTGAACTTATATAGGACTGAAAATTGTAAGCAATCAGTTAAAAATACCATATTAAGTATCATTAGATATATAAAAATAAAAGGTCACCTAAAACGAAATCACGAAAACCGCGGGAGGTATAAAGATGATATGTAACAATCTAGTTTATAATTAGTAGAGATCCGCTAGATACAGATTTTTGGATAGGGATAGATTAAGAAAGTCTGTGGGCCCTTGCAAGCTTAAATTTACGCGGACCAAGTCGCGGAAAGCAAGTAGTTATATATAAAGTAACTATATGAAATCGATTCTTAAGGAGTAAACTTCAAAAACCTGGACATGTTCTTCCTAGACCTGCCAACCTGTGTCCGATGTCTATTAAGGGACTTCCAGGTTTGCCAAGGCAGATCATGCCCAGGTGGAAGATTCTCGGTGGGTATGCTAAATTGCATTTGATGAAATGCTAGGACTGCACAACATTTTATGTCCGAGGGCCTAGCACGAACATTCTCGACAGTTTTATTATCTTAATAATAAGAATTCATTTTAACATTTAGTAGTAGCTAAAATAAAACTTAGTTGGTGTCTGTGTATTCTCCATTTTTCCACGCTGACCTATCCAGTGCTATCTGCATTCATCTACTACCAGCTTGTCGGCAGATGTCGTCTTTCCATCTTTTGAGTGGTCTTCCCCTCCGGCGGGTATTAGCACGGGGTTTCCATTCTAAAGTATATATCCCACCCAGCGACTATACTCCAACCTGGCAATGTGCCCTGCCCGTCTCCACTTTTTTCTTTCTACTTCTTCCACCACGTCTCGTACCTTTATTACATGTCGTATCCAGTCGTTCTTTTTCTATATAACAAGTATTATTGTCTTATCTTATTATTCATTTAAAGTATTTTAAAGTACACGTTTTTATTTTCTTGTAATATATCGCCATTCTCCATGTTCTCTCCTTTGACGTCAACAATCCGTTGCTAGGCAATACTCAGTCATGTATGCATCAAAGAGTATACAATAACTACATATGCATCAGTCCCATCAGTGTATATAACCAGAAACGTGTCAAACTGATGATTAATTTATATATTTTTGTGTAAAATGTACAACTTAAAAAAGTACAGTTGTTTAAGATTTGGAAATGTGTGATGCGCAATACATAAATATTAAAATTCTTCTAAACCGTTTCAGAATTTGATTCAACGCTCCGTTACGACTAAATAAAGCCATAGAAACGATCAGAAGTCATTTAAAATAAGAATTTTTCATCTCGAGAACAGTTGTTGAAGATTTGGAAATGTGAGATGCGCAATAAGAGAATATTCAAATCCCTTTAAACCGTCTCCAAATATGAGTTAACGCTCTGTTATTAATACCAAACTATACCGAAATTCATCAAAATACTTTCAGCGGCTTTCGGCATGAAAACGTATCAGACAGTGTTACTTTCACATTTATAATATGGGAATCTAGAATTGCGTACCATATGCTTATTTAGAGCCAGACATAGCTTCATTTGAATGATCATTTCAATGATCACATAGCGTGGCCGGGGACTTGTGTAACTTCACAAAGTTTTGTAGAACTTTGTAGACTTCAAGCTCAAAAATGTACAAACACCGAGCTATGTCTGACTCCGGTATTAGAACAACAATATTTGTCAATTTAATCACATTAAATGTCATAATTCTCAAAAAATATTGTTGTTCTGCGATGGTTGTCGTGACTGCGCTTTGACACCATCTTATAGAAAAATGTATACATGTGTGTGTAACTAGTTTGGCAATTGGTGTGAGTGTGGTATTATTTTAATAACTTGATATATTTATATTGCATGTTTAATAAAAATATTGGCATTTGCACACTATCCTCTATATAAAGTATAATTGTGGCAAATTCCGCACTCCTCCGTCCGTGCAATTTTCGTGAAATGGTACCGAAACTTTTTGTTTCACGTATTAATGTATGATGTTTTATTCTTTGAATGTTTTAGGATGACATCATTCCGGAAAATGTTAGAAAAACGATAGCCGAAGAGGAGAAAAATAAAGAAATGGAGGACCTGTACTTACCGCCCAGGAGGAAAAATATGCAGCAGAATAATGCTGACGCAAGTATGTATTGGTGTTGATGATTTCTTTCAATTTTTTAAAAGATCCGCAAGTCATACATCATTTGCGGCATGCCAAGATTAATTCTTATTAAGAATAATTCATTAATTGTAAACCATCACAGAGTCTAAAATTTTCAACTGTTTCTCTTCCTTTACGAAATCAAAGAAAAACGCACTTAATTTTTGTATTATTTTCTAAGTATGGTGTTGCAAATTAATGTCAAAATATGGTAATTTAATTGTTGTTTCATGTTTAATTATTATCTAAAAATAAGACTAATTATTTTCTCTTTTTTATGCTGAGACTTTAATGAAATATGAGATATTTACAAAAATAATTTTATGACTATCTGTTTCCCACGACTTCATCCGCGTAGAATTAGACGGCGAGTAAACAGTAAAAAATATATAGGTATGAATATAAAGAATAAATAAATATTATAGGACTCTGACACACGGACGTCAGTTCCTAAGGTAGACAACATGCCTGTGTTATAGGTAACAGCTGCCTGTTGTACACAAATATTTTTTTTAGAAATATATAAATACACACATATATATAATACACCCAGACTCGGGGCGGGAATCGAACCCAAGATCCCTGGAGCAGAAGGCAGGGTCACTGCCCACTGCGCCAACGGGCCAGTCAATATAGATTACACATTTGTTTATAGCCGGTCGTAAAAGAAGAGGGCGTGGAGGGGGAGAGGGTGCGGAGGGGGACGGTGATGGAGAGGGGGAGGGCGATGGGGAGAGCGACGCCTCCGACGCGGACATGAGCGCCGATGACGACCGACCCCGAAAGCGAGGGCGTCCTCCAGCCTCCCACCGAGAGAAGATCAAGGGCTTCACAGATCAAGAGGTGGGTAGAGTGCGTACAGTCTAATAATGGACGCCCCCTCTAAATCGCAAAACCGATTGCGCAATTACTTGATCTTGTAGTGCGTGGTTGAATAAAATTGCTGCACACTCACAAGCAAGCGTTTCACGCTTTAATATAATGATAAAGTTCAATTGTTAGTGGAGAGGATCAGGGAAGGCAAAACAATTGAGCGATGTTAGTATCGTATTAATACTGATGTCAATATTTATACGGTGGTAAAGCAAACAAATTAATAACGGGGATGAGGAAGGGATCGAGAACTATTATAATAGAAGTAAATAGTAATTAGGCCACCTTTCGGGCAGGACACCGTCTGCTAGGTCTGCTAGTATATTTAGAATAATATTAAAGCGTTATAAGAGTACCGTGTTATAGAGGGGAGTATAGTGCGCCTTACGATTATGCGTGTGTTCTTAACATGTCTATTATCATGGTAATTAGAAATCTTAGTACATGTAAGACTCCATCGCAGTACTTTACTATGAGAAAGTACCATTTTTGATTTTCTATAACGCGCTTCTAGTACTTTTAAATAAATCGTGTTGTTTTATTTTAGATAAGGAGATTTGTCAAGAGCTTTAAGAAGTTCTCGGCGCCGCTGAAGCACCTCGATAGTATAGCGTGCGATGCGGAGCTACAGGAGAAACCTTTGGCCGAGTTGAAGAAATTGGGCGAGATTTTACAGGAGAGGTGTAAAGCTGTACTGAATGATACCTCAGATGTTCCTAGTAAGTGGAAATTTAAACGTACAATTTTCGCAATATATAAAAACGGTGGGTCAACTATCAAGAAATCTCGAAAACCGAGGGACGTACAAAGATGAAATTTATAAGGAGAGTAGTTTATAGTTTGCAGACATCCGCTAAGGACGGATTTTACGATAGGGGTATTCTAGATTGACGAGTTCTTAAGGGCGCTGGCATGTTTTAGTTTTACGCAGAAGTCGCGGGCAACAGTTAGTTTGATCGGTTTAAAATCGGCAGATTTTTGTGTGTGTATTACACAAAATCTTTACAGTGTGTGTGAACTGATTTTGATGGTCTTTATTAAAAAGGATTAACCCCTCTTTTGGTCCCATACTAATATTATTGCAATATAATAAGAAATCGAACGTCAGGTGCTACGCGTTCCTGTGTTGCGCTCGCCACTTCTCTTATACCGAACGCATAGATTCAAGGGAAAGGAGGGGGAAGGTGGGTTGATGTGGGCGAAGGCGGGCGAGAGTGGGCTAAGGTGGATGAATGTGGGCGAAAGCGTGCTAATGCGGGGGATGGCCTTCCCACTTTTCTTTTACCTTCTTCTCCCCTTTCCTCTTTAGTTCCACCTTCTCTTTTACTCTGCGAGATCTCGGTATCCGTCGACACGCAGATAGACCTGTCCTACTTGCACGACACCTCGTTCATGCAGAAGAAACAGAGGTTGACTCAGGTTAGTGCTTCTTCCGTTGTTGCAACATAGTCAGCAAGTAATGGTTAGGTTTGCACTAGCATGGATTAATACAGTAGTATAGGTTGTTCTAAAAGTACCCATCCGATGGTTGCCCCGGAACCCTCACAATCTTTACAATCTGACAATTAAAGGGACTGGCTGTTTTGCATGTATTCCGAAACGCCAAGGGGCAAACGGGCAGGCAGTTCATCTGAATGAGCACCGAAGCCCATGGATATCTGCACCACCAGAGGGCTCTCATATGCGTTGTCGGCCTTTAAATAGGACGGAACCACAAACCGAATGAAACGCGATAAAAATATCAGCACTAGACGTGACAGCATTGCCGCTACTTCACGCCGATCTTATGTGAGAAACCTGGACCCTTCTGCACAATTAGGCTGCATTGAGCAGAGAGATGATTTGATGACCTTTGAGTCATAGATGGATATGAATAGATTTTTGTCTCTCACTTGGTCAGTCTCAATGGTCGAATCAACTAGCGGGTCTAACGTTGAAGTTAGTGTCACTGGTCAATTTACGTTTATTATATGATGCAAATTAGCTCCTTCACTCATATCCTCATGATATGCTCTACAATAGACAGCAAAAGTTGCGTTTGGTTTTTTTTTTTTTTTTTGGAATTGGTTCAAATGCCTTACGTTGAAATTTGGCCCTCATCAATAGCCACATAATATCATCAGAGGCACGACATTTGATTTATATGATATGATTCACGGTAAAACTCGAATGAGTTAATGATTGAATCATTCAATGTAAAATACAATGTTAATTTTTCATATTATAAATACAGAAAAAAAATCTAATCATAGGTAGCGCCACACTTGCAGTCCTTTGGCGTGTCCGGGTACCAGTACCCTTTTCACTTAACATTGGTGTGGAGGCAATGCAGTCATTTCGTGTGATGGTATTGTTGTCGGATTTCGTTCGGTTTGTGAAAGTTCCCGGTGGCCCTCGAGCCTGAGAGGTTTATAAAGTTAACTTCTACACATATCAATACAGTTGTATTCATTCTAGGACACGATATAAATAAATAAATAAATAAATAAATAAATAAATAAATATATATATATATATATATATATAGATAGATATATTGGCTGGCCCGTTAGTGCAGTGGGCAGTGACCCTGCCTTCCGCTCCGAGGGTCGTGGGTTCGATTCCCACCTCGAGTCTGGGTGTATTATCCATATGTATGTAATTATATATTTCTAAGCTAAGCAGTTCTTACCGCCGCCGGATGATAGATGGGTGACCCATTCTAAGACGTATTTTCCAAGACACGACAGCCACAGTCTTTCGGAAGGCACGTAAAACTGTGGGTTCCGATTGATAGCACTGAGTGATGTTATTCGAGAGATTGTGGGGGTTACGGAGATGTCGGCAGACGGCAGTCGGTCATCGCCCCACAACCACATCATCAGCAACCTAAGCGAACCCTGGTAAACTGAATATATAATATTCTAGCGGACCTGGCAGCTGTTGCCGACATAAGCGCTGTGCGAAATGGAACATTCATTAGGATCAAATTTGATTGATTAAAACTGAATGTAATTGCCGGACAAGCGGCTGTTTTTTTATGTGACAAGGGGCCAAGGAGCAAGCGGTTCACCTAGGTGACTACCGACGCCCATGGTCATCTACATGACTAGGAGGCTTGCAGACGCCTTGCCGGCCTTTAATGGCGAGGCGTCCAAAATCGCTTTCTGGAATCGATTTGATGGACAGTTTATTGTTGTAAGTTTCAATTATGTTCTTTCATTGTTTTTAATATTTAAGTATGATATGTGACGTCACAAAGCTTTTGACTTCCCTCCCTGACCCCTCCTCGTTGTCACACAATGTTAGATTTTTGTAATACCCTATCGGTGGATGTGTGACGTAATTTATGTATGACGCCTTAGGGGTTATTCTTGTATGACGTAACACAATTTGAGAGGATGGGGGTGGGGGGGTCTTGTAAAACTTTACGATGTGTTACAAGGCCGGGAGTGGTGGTCTGAAGGTTCGTAGACCACCTGCCATCACCATATCTAGCCACGTGTCCTGCCCAACTCCATTTTAGTTCGTACACCCTATATCCAACGTCCTTTACCTTAGTGCTGAGTCAGATTTGGGTATTTCGAACTCGGTCTTAAAGCCTGATGCCAAGCAAGGCGCGCTCCATGGCTCTCTGTGCAGCCCTTAGCCTATATCGACTGCTGTGTGAGCGTCCATGTCTCGGCACCATAAGGCATCCAATTTGTTACGGGTATTTATATATTTCTATTTATATTGGGTTTAATATCTTGAATATTAATACCTTATTATTTTAATATAATTATATTCCTGTCACGTCAAGTGATGGTATTGTTGTCGCATTTCGTTCGGTTTGTGAGTCTTCCCGGTGGCTTAAACTCGTCATTAAGCCAATGCATCTTCTTGCTTCCTGATTATGTAGATGTTAATCGGGCGTCAGTAGGCACTTAGCTGTCTGCTGCCTATTCGTTTGCCCCTTGTAACATAAAAAAAATGACATACGCAATGATGAATGAGGTCACGTACACTATTATTCCATTTAAATTAGAACTGCAAATTCTAATTCGAGGAAAACATAACACCACTTATGACTACAATAGAATTCTCTGACCGCAGAACTCGATTCATAAACGTTCGGCGCAAAAAAAACTTGAGGTCATAGCTAAAAACTACCTCAAGTTTTAAAAAATATATTAAATTAATTCACGCACGTGTAGAATTAATATTGGATGTTGCTTGCGATTATAAATACGATAGAACTATTTTGTGGGAATAAACTACTTTGTCTTAAAACTTTAACAAATTCAGATTATTGCACCGAGATCAAAGTGAGTCATTAACGCACCACTGTTATTGCGAGGGCGCTAAAGTAACACGAGTACATTAATTACTCACTTTCTTTCAACTACATCGCTCTCTATTTTTTAGATTTTCTTGCTAAATATGAAGTATTAGAAGAAAGTTTGACAATGTTATAGAATGCGCGCTTTCTTTGTTTTCGGTTTTCAATGAGACGATTTTTCGATAGGTCCATCCAGGCCATATTTTCATCTAGTATCTTTTTGACATTTGCCACAAACCTCTGTGGTAAATTTTTATAAAAAAATATATTTGACTATGATCTCTTCGTTAGTTATTTTATATTCTGAATTTTAAAATAAGAAGATTATTATTTTGGTTCGAAGGGCTGTAATAGTACAATTTCACTTTTCCCGAATGAAGTACGACATCGGAATTTCAATACAATGCCCCATTGAGTCGTTACGTTAAGGCAAATTGAAATAATTTATACGAAAACCTTGTTCACTAGCGTTTCAATATACATCCATACCAAATTTACAAAGAGTAAAGATTTGATTGTTTGTTTCGATTGAAATACTCTGAAACTTCTGGACTGATTTGAAAAATTCTTTCACTATTAGGATCGTATATTATCCCTAATGAATAAAGGCGATAGAATTTTTTCAAAAAAGATAGAGATCCGTATGAAAACTTCGAGAATATAAAATCGGAGCGGGCCGCCAGTGCTTCAATAAAGTAGGAAGACGCTTTGGGCTTTCGCGAAATGTCAGAGAGGTGGGCGCGGAACCGGTTCCGACGTCCCTTATCTGAATTCGAGGCAACAAAAATGTTAAAAACGCGAAACAAGTTAACATTTTTACGAAAATAAAGGACCCAAAATAAATAATTGACCCGCGACAGACCTTGTTCTGATCAAGAAATTTAAGAAACTTTGAAAAGAGGGTTTTAAAGCTAGATATCTCTGTGTGTGATTCAGTCTGTGGCATTGTAGCTTCTAAAAAATAGACCAATAATGACGCGCTTACTGAAATCTCCCTTATAACATGGTACTCTTATAAGGCATTAATGTTATTCTATAACATATAATATGAAAATATATATAACATTACACCATGCGCATTCGGGGCCGCACAAGAGTGTTGTACGAAAATAATACTACAACGCGTTATCCTATAATGTGGAATTAAAGCGTGTTATAGGGGAGATTTTTATTGAGGCGGAACAAAGGCCCTACCGCTACTGCGACCAGTAAGATCTATTGTAACTGCCTCAGCTTACAGCTCATCCTCAAGACCAGCAGAACACATAAACTCTGCAACAGCTGAAGGTTTAGCGAATATTCCATCTGGTTTTTTGAGTAGACCTATATTGGAAGAAAGCGTTATAGCTAGGAGTTTATTTATCCGTGCCATTTGCCTCGTGCTATTCATTTGCTGGTAGAGGTTCCTCCAGGACCTCATTTAAGCCTTCCTTAGTTCCCGGTTAAACGGGATTACAGTACAAGTAAAGTATGCAGGGACTTACACTATTTTTTCTCAGTAAACACTTAGCTTTAATTTATAAGAAACGAATGCATTAAACATTAAATAACCACGATATCTGAGCACCGTGACCTATATTGTTGGCTCCTAATCTATTCAACCCACACCCGAACGTGCCCGACGAATGGTTCAATGTCATTGTTTTATATTATAGCTCTTAAAGCGCATAGCCACGACGCCGGCAAGTTATACCCGATACGTGACATTCGCACTTTAAACCAAATTAAATATTTCCCGCGCCATAATCAAGCTATGGTTAATGTGGGTTTTTAAGAGTCCACTTAATAGTTTTATATCTTACAGGAGAAAACTACACTAGCTTTTTGCCTAGCTATACTAGCTTAATTTAGTCTGCAGCTTCACTCGCGTTAATCTTTGCATTTGTATCTGAAATTGTATCTCAAAGGGACAGCGTATTCGAAGAAAGTTCCCAGGCGGCTTGAATTTTTTCACAATTTTCTTTATAAATCAACAAATTTAATCAAAACCTTAACAAATTATATCCCCATTCTAATGAACCACTCTATCTATTGGTGAAAATCGTATGATTTAGTAGTTTTTGAGTTGATCGCGAATAAACAAACAAACGCGGCGAAGGACTTTGTTTGATAATATCGATACCCCCCACATAAATTGTTGTAACCCAAAATTCCCAACTTCACAGTAGAAAATTACATACATGTAAATTGAAATAAAATCGTCATTATATAACACATTTGTGCATACAATTATGATATATTAAAAAGTGACTGTTATATTACAATTTAGTTGTTTGCAATGCTCTACTATAAAGCTGGGAATTTGGGGTTACAACAACTTACGTGGGTGGTATCGATATGTAGTCGTGTGGTAAACGGGAAGACGGTCCACCTAATGACTACTGGCGTCTATGGAGACCAGTACTAAGCAGTGAGACTCCTTGCTAATTGTTATGGATGGAATATCAAGACCTAAGGATTCGTTCTTGAATCTCAGCTCGTTCTGTACTGGACAAGGCCAACTCTTCTTCCTTTAATTTTTGATATGCGTTAAAGATAATGTAAATTAATAACTAATGATTGATAGAATCAGGCGTTACTTTGCGGAAATCCATGACATGCATGAGAAACTAAACTACTTTACGAATAACCTTTGATTGTAGAATATTTAGCTGTGGGGCGAGTTAAGATGACTGATTGCCGTCTCATGTCATCCTCGAAACCCCCTATTTAACCTAGCTATCAACTCAAATGCCGACCACTGATTAGGCCACGATCTCCTCTTTTGCTGGATCTGTATGGATATGATAACAATAATTATTTGTTAAGTAACTTAACAATAGGTATATTGGACTTGTTAACAGGTGTGCCTCTTGCTTCGATACCGAGCTGACCAGTCTCTTGTGGATAACCAGGGGCATGCAAAGAAGAAGGCCGGCAACGTATCTTGCGGGTCTTCTGGCATCTTTGCAGAGGTTATTGGAAGAAAGAAAGGGGCTGCGGGCTCTTCTCAGTGCAGGGCACGAGGAACCTTTGTCAACTTAGCTTTTAAGTCGTAAATTTTATCACCAAATTATTAAATGATTAAAAAGGTCATAATAATATTATACATATATATTTTTATGGGCGTCAGCAGGCAGCTAAGTGCCTACTGACGCCCGTGGACATCTGCACGACCAAGGAAATTACGTCTCACGTTTAAGGGTACTACTGAAATATGACATAATATGACAACGGGCAGGGTTCAAACCTTAGGAACGTCACATATCAAAATTAAAAACTTTAAAAATTGAATAGAAATTTTAAACAGCTGTTCTCTTTTAATTATTAATATATCCATAAAATTGAAAATTATGTGATGTCACACTTAGTGGGAACTCCCCCTTTCGTTTCCTCATTTCCGAGATCAATGATTTTTCCGATTTTATTTAAGACATTAAATGTAATTTAACAACCAGCATTAGAATGTATCACCCATTCATCGCCCGGTCGCGGCAAGAGCTACTTAACCTAGGATCGACTGGCTACTGACTTTATCCCTGGATCCTTGGAGCCTCACGACTAATATCACTCAGTGACATTAATTCTCACACTATTTTACGTGCTTTCCGAAACGCGGAGGAGGTCGGATATTTAACAACCAGCATTAGAATGTATCACCCATTCATCGCCCGGTCGCGGCAAGAGCTACTTAACCTAGGATCGACTCAGCGAGGTTATTTCTCATCCAGAAACTAATAAAGTTTCCCAGCGGTATATTTTATGAAAATCACTTTTAGCCATGGCTTCCTCAGTGTGAATAAGTTATGTGCGATTACAGCCGTAATGGACAGCGATATAACTTGACCCTAACTTAGCGTAATGAATTACATATCCCTTTGAGGTTGAGTTTTATTTTATATGAGTAGAGTGATGATGCATAATACTTAAGGATTTCACTTTATCTTGTACTAGCGGCCCGCCCCGGGTTCTTTCAACACAAATCCGTTTTACGCTTTGGTGACTCAACCGGCCTTATGATATATAAATTGACATAATTCTAATATGGTGGTCTAAAATTTCGATTTAAACGTCTAGCAAAAAAATTTGTATATAAAATATATGAAGTATTTAAACGGACATTAAAAAGTGAATCTAATTATAACTCCCATCCTGACGCAGATACTACTCGGGAAAAAAAGATCCAATAGCAGTACTATTATCCGTACCTAGTGCATTTAATATTATTTACTTTAGAGAGACCTCCTCTCGTGGCCTAATCAGTGGTTGGCATTTGAGTCGATCGCTAGGATAAGTAGCTCCTGCTGCGACTGGGTGATAGATGGGTGACCCATTCTAGCACTGGTTTATATTCGATATCCAACCTCCTTCGGGTTTCGGAAGGCACGTAAAACAGTGCGTCCCGATTATTGTCACTGAGTGATATGAGTTGTGAGGTTGCAGAGATCGTGGGGGCTCTGAGGATAACGTCAGATGGGTTAACGATAAAATACTTTTGAATCATATTTAGGGGGCGGCAGTTTAAATTACTTTCATTTATAAACAAAGTGTTTAAGGAAGAATTACACCCAGCATTTATCCCTTATTTTAGAAGCCCTCAGATTTACACTTAGTTGAAGAGGAAATAGAACATTGGGTGTATAAATGTATGTCTCTTAGTATAACTTCTTCTCCCTAGCGTTATCCCGGGTAAGTACCAGGGTCTGCTAAGTTTGCAGAGGGATTGGCTGTGGGGCGAGTTAAGATGACCGATTGCCATCTATCAGGCGCTGCCTTGGTTCCTTCCTCTGCAATTCGAAAGACACGATACCCGCATGGTCAATCCATGGAGTATTACTAAGATATGCGTCTCTTTAAATTTCAACCTCAAGTGCTGTGTTAATTAACCAAGTTATGGAATCAAACCACTATTATAGAAGTACGCCCACTGATGAGCCGTCACCCATCCTGATGTACCTTCTTTAGGTCAAAATTTATTAAGGGAAATTGATATAGGTTGAACAGAATTATATAGAAGTCAAGGACAAGTTCCCGGACACTGAGAAGGAAACTCAAAATATTACATTATGTCATCCTGGTGTGAATGTGGAAGGAATTCACAGTCACAAAACAACAACCAAATGCTTGGATCAATGAAACGTTATTACGGCTCTTCAAATAGTTCTGATTTTTATTTTTAGTATAATATATTTAAGCATATTTATTTAAGCACTTGAATTGGTATTTTTCTATCTTTATCTTTTGAAAGTGATAATGCGAACAGAGAGGAAAGAAGGTAGAGAGGGGCGGTTACGAATCGGTGCGACGCCAATCTTTATTAACACCTAATAAGTTCCCTTATTATGTTAAAGGAGTGTTTGAATAACTTCACCTGGACATATTCTCCATGTTTCTAGGAAGGTTTAAAAGATAACAAAGAAAGTAAAAGTCACACTTCAATTTTATTTATTTGTTATTATACCCGAGCCAGATATAGCTCAAAGAGTTTGTACATTTTTGTCCTTAAAGTCCACAAAGTACTACAAAACTTTGAGCAGTTACACAAAGTCCTCGGTCAAACTACATGATCATTGAAATGATCACTCAAATGAAGCTATATCTGGCTCCGGCATTTTATCTTTGACTTTTATATCGTGTTATTTTGAATCAATAATTTGTGAATAACAGATAATCTATGACGCATGAATCATTTGTTCGGTCATTGAAATTTTCCAAGAAACATGTCCAATAAATGTGGACCATTTTCCTGCTATTTACTAACTGGAGGTAAATGATTTGACTGATTCTCGTATTCGTTATTGGTCAAAACTATTTTGTTTATATGTATATGCATTCCTATTCTTACTGATTGGGGCACTTCATAACTAGTCATTGATTGTCCGACTGAATTTGGTCCAGTCAATATAAATTGTATTTATATATCTATACTAATATATATAGCTTAAGAGTTACTTTGTTGAACGCGCTAATCTCAGGAAATACAGATCCAATTTTAAAAGTGCTTTCAGTTTTAGATAGGTCATTTATCGAGGAAGGGTATAGGCTATATATCATCACACTAAAACAAATAGGAGCGGAGCACTAATGAAAATGTTTCCACCCCAAGTCAATAGGAAAAATTACAATGAGTTTCAAATTCACTTCACTATTTTCACGTCAGGTCGATTCCGCTGTTGACGATATTTTAAATTAATTTTTGAATCACATAACTTCTTAATTTTCTTTATCCATAACAGTGTAAATAAGAAATTCTAAATTTAATTAAACACTGAGTTGGACCGCTGGGGATGAAAAATCATAACTATTTTACTATTTTTTTTTAAAGCAAAACACAGTGTTGCCATAATTTAAATCGCCTATTAAGAACTGTTATCCATATAGTTAGCCTGGTACAGGTAGATTCAGCGAAAGGTTATTTATATTATCGGAAACGATAATTATTAATTTATAACGAAAATCACAATCGATTACTATAATAAAAAAAAATTATAACAAAAAACATTTCTAATTGTTAGTACTGGATCAAATTGAAATAGAACCACGGGAAGCACCAGTTTCCAATCGGTTCACTGAGTTAAGAGTTCTGAGGTAACAAAGATTAAAAAATAATACAGTTGAATTGAGAACCTTCTTCATTTCAAAGTCTATTGAAAATAATAAGCAAATGCCAAAATGTGTACATTCGCCACAAGTATGGAGTTTAGCATATAAGGAGTAACATCTCTTATGGGAGAACAGTTGAAAAAATGTTCAACATTATAGGTCAGATTGTAGTTCAAAAACCCTCCAGAATGACGCTAGTATAGACAATTGGTATGATAAGAGTGTAGTGCCGGAGCCAGACAAAGCTTCATATGAATTACCATTTCAATGATCATGCAGTGTGGCCGGGAATTTGTGTAGCTGCACAAAGTTTTGTAGTACTTTGTGCTCCTTAAGGACACAAATGTACAAACACTTTGAGCTATATCGGGCTTCGGCATGCCAAAAGTAGATGAATTGACTAATAACCTCCCAGAATGGCGCTGTTTGTCGTAGACAAATATTAAAGTATGAATGAAATTCATGATGAAGCAGATGTGGCGCCCCCCGTTATTTTCGTGAGTAGACGGACATCTTTAATATACACGTATGTTACTCCTTCTAATCTTATCTCCATAACCACAAGCAACGCTTACTTTTGATAAGTAAAAGGGACTATAGCCAGACACGTCAATTTTATCTATATTTTGATACATAAACGTCAAAACGAGAATTCGATAATAGATAATAAATCTTATCAACTCACCTGTAAGTGTGTATTAGTGCCGTCGACATAAATATAATATACAGAACATATAATACGACGAAGATGCGGCCGAAATTCTTCAAAACTTTCCTTAGTGCTAATAGTACCATTTTGAAAAATATTTGAAATTATCTATAAACGCACTCATTAACGGTATGCCAGAATAATATTTACCAATTGTTATAAAATTTTATCTCAACTAATACCATAAATGCGAACGTGATTCTGTGTGTATGTTAAAAAATAATAATCAAAGACGAATGACCAAAGACAAAATTCCCAACGACTTTCTATATTTGATTGCGGATTGATTCGATGGGATTGATTCACATCAATGCTCATATTAACGGTTATCTATCTATAAGTTCACAAGAATTTTATAATTTTTTAACCCTTTCCCCGTCTATGTCACAGGTTGTCACATATTCATAACCTTCTCCCCCTTGCTGTGACATGACATGACATAACCAAGAACACTACATTTCTTTTAACTATATATCGTACTATGTTCATAAATGACAAAAGCATTAAATTTTGACATGTGACGTCACACAGCTTTTGACCTGCCCTGGACGTTGTCACACACTTTCGCAATTTGATGATATGGTCCCCCATTTAACGTGTGACATATTTTTCGAATTACGTCTTATGATACCGGAGTGAGACATAGCTCAAAGTGTTTGTACGTTTTTGTCCTTGAAGTCCACAAAGTACTACAAAACTTTGTACAGTTACACAAAGTCCTCGGCCACACTACATGATCATTGCAATGATCATTCAAATGAAGCTATGTCTGGCTCCGGCATAGGTTACTTTAATATTAACTGTGATGTGGTCACAGTTAAACTGTGGGTAGATATGAATTTATGTTGCAATAAAAAACAGCTCGGGTGGTTAGCGTTAGCCATTCACGATCTATGATCCGTGGTGAGCAGACGTGCCATTCGGGCTGTACACATATATAAAAAAAATACAAGGCAGTTTCTTTGCATTTTTCGGGTTCCGTTCCTAAAAGGAAAAAAGGAACTATCGCCATAGTTCTAATCAGAAAAGCGGTAAGACCTTGAGGCTGACCCTGAATATTTTTATCCGGACATTTCGCAAATGTAAATTGTATCTGCGATACGATGTAATGCGATACTTTTTGCCTGGCCCGTTGGCGCAGTTGGCAGTCACCCTGACTACTACACTCATAGTGACTAAAAGTAGGTTCCTATATAAGAAGAATAAACGATTAGAAACCTTAACATATAGATAGTTATCATCTCAAGTAGGATGGCTAAAAGTATGTAAAAATGTGTGTTGCGGTAAAACATCAATGAGTAAAGCCCCTATAAACCCTCTTTGAATGAGATTTGAAGTTTCGTTTCGACTACTTACAGCTATATAAACGATTAGAAGTCTTAAAATATGCATATTTATCATCTCCAATAGGACTGCTAAAAGGACGTAAAAATGTGTGTTGCGATTAAACAACAAAGAGTAAAGCATTCCCGCCTCGAGTCTATGTGTATTAGCTATATGTGTGTATTTATATATTTCTACAAAAAAAATACTTATCTATAACAGGCGTCTGTTACCTATAACACAGGCATTTAGTTGTATACGGTAGGAATAGGCGTCCGTGTGTCATATAGCCCTGTATATACAATATAACGTACCTCAATATAACAACTTGTGGCCTAATCAGTTGTGTGCATTTGAGTCGATCGTTAAGTTAAGTTTGTCTGGCTGCGACCGGGTGATAGATGGCCGATCTTATCGAAGAAAGAGGAACTGGTACCCGGACGCATCGGCCCAAATCGGCTACAAGCAAGGCACTTCCCCTAAATAGAGAGACAGGAGAAAGGGAAAGGGATGGAGTAAAAGGTTATAAAGGTAGATGGGGTTGAGAGAAAGGATGAGGATACTACTATCTCGGGTGGTATAGGGGGAGTAACAATAGCAGCCAGGGTGCTCCGGCGTCGCGTACCCGTGGATCTGACCAGTTATCGGACGGATAATGGGAGATCCACCATTCTTAAGAGATTAATCTAAAAAGATCAGTGTTAAAATATCATTCTTGATCAATTATTTCGTGATAAATCGCCACTAGTCGCAGGCGAGATAATTAGTTTGAGCTTGTGACATTTTTCTACCGGCGTAGTTTAATTTAATTAGAGGTAGCGCCATGCTTGTAGCCGAATTGAGCCGGCGCGTCCGGGGAAAGACGCAAATTGAAACTTGACTTTTCTGCCTCGCAAAGCATTTAAATGAAACTTGAGCTACCGGGATTTGCGGCCCTATCGAAAAATCCTTGCCTTTCATCATTGTACGTCCCGCGGTTTTCGAATTTTCGTGATAGATGACCGTATTTACGAACGGATATGACTTCGGGACCTTCAAGAAAAGATATATATATACCCATACCCTCCGGTGTTGCAGTTATCCAAGGGTGCCGGTAGTCACTTTGGTCAGTGCCGGCTGCTTATTTGCTCCTTGTTTTATATAAAAAAATAATTAAAAAGGGGAGTACGGGGCCCCGTTGTAAATGAGGACCGTAATATCTCCCGAACACAAGCAAGCTTGAAGTCGGTTTCTAATCTAGTTCTCATAGGAGTACAATACTAATCCTCGCCTCGCTCTCCACTCTCCCACGTTCACGTTTCAGGACGACACCAATTATTATCCCACCCAATATCATCCCCAGACTACAATGTCTAAATTTCCTCAATAACTTCTTCATATAAGATCAAAGAATGGCTTCAAAGGAACACTTTAGACTAGGTCCCGAGACCACCTGCGCCCTTATCCACGCCTCAATCCTAAGGTCGAATGTCGTTTGCACGTCAATTAGTTAAATGGCTAATTTTTGCTTGTTATGCAGTACGTTAATTCCTATGATATTTCTATGTATTTTTTAGCAATCAACGACTTTTCACTCTTGGTAATTTTCATTTAAAGAAGCCATTCTTGTAAAAAAAAGGTAAAAATTCATCAGAGAAGAAAAATTTTCTCCTCTGTGACCGTGGAAATAAACATTTTGAAAAAATTAAAATGCGCTTTTGTAAATTAAAGCATTCTGAACAGCCCTTGTAAATTTCATTAAATATACATTTTTTAAGTTATTACTACCTGGTGGCCTAGATTGGGTTGGAGAAAACCTTGTTGTCCCATGGCTCGATGGGCGGATGTTCTGAGGAGTGGCAGGAGGTGGCTGGACGAGATTGGTAAGAGACAGGGGAGAGTGGTAGAAAGAAAGAGAGGCTTATGCTCACCCTATGTTCACGGAATGCCTCGAATAGAGCTAGATGGAGAAGTACCGCCGCAACTACTTATTCAGACGATCCAATTTCTATTTACTACATTCAATTATCCTGTAAGATTATCTCCGTTCTCATCCCCGTTCCCGCCGGTCAATGTTATGTCAACCACCATTTACCGGTTACAACAGAAATAATTTAATACGGTTGCTAAGTATCCTTAAATTTTGTAACTTTCCGCACAGTATACATATATATAATTATTATTATAAAAGCCCAGAGTACTACGTTCGAAATCGGCCACTACAGCTTTCTGTCCCAGGTCGAAGATACAGAGGCAGACGTACACACCTTCTACGACGGTGACGTCAGAAGTTTTCGGGGTTTTGAGCTGACTAGCTTACGGATTTCTGTCCAGCCCTTCTACCGTTGAGCTATCGTTGTTCTACTATTATGTACTAGCTATGCCCGCGAAATCATCCGCGTAAAATTGGGTAAAACACTTAGCAATTTTAGCGTTATGATATATAGCCTATAGCTTTCCTCGATAAATGGGCAAACTGACACCGAAAGAATTTTTCAAATCGGATCAGTAGTTCCTGAGAATACCGCGTTCAAGTAAACAAACAAACAAACTCTTCGGTTTTATACATTAGAATAGAAGTATAGAAAATAGATTTACTCGTTAGATTTAGAATAGAATTTGTAAAATGTAGCAAGTGACCGTATTATGCTTTAATTATCTCTTTTGATATCTAACGTGAAACGTCTTAATTCTGCTCTCCCTATTACTTCACTAGCACCTTCTAGAGTTTAAACAATAATCGTATAAGATTGATCACCACCATTACCATGATGACGGCTAACACAAGGATATCATGATAGAATAAGATCAGACCGGAACTAGCCAGGCAGGACAGGTATCACTGGTAGTAAAGGAGAGTGCTAGGGGCCACTTAAAAGTGTACCCTTAAGCCTTCACCTTGGTCACAAGTCCCGGGCACTGCCTTAGTTCCTTTCTCTGGAATGCGATCGATTCGATAACTGCTCGTGCTGTCCAAATTAACCAGGATATAGAAGATGACAAACGAACCAAATCAATATGATTGAAGTATGGCCCTTTCTGATGAACCCTCATATATATAGATCAAACTTTGCCAACGTGTACATATAAAGTCTTGTAGCTCAATGAAATATTTAATGTAGCCACTATTAATAAATGGCCTCCTCATTTTTTAAAATATTAATTAAGAAGGTACATAATAACTTTGGTGTTTATTAAGTCAGTATCTAAAGTATGCGTAAAAAATCAATTAATTCCATCTCAGTCACCTTACGTGAAAAATTACTAAATTATGCTTAAATATTAAGTAATATTATTGCTTGTCACAAAACCTATTAAGTAACTTTGTGGTTAACATATTTATAACGCTGGAGCCAGACATAGCTCAAAGTGTTTGTACATTTTTGTCCTTGAAGACTACTACAAAGTTCTGCAAAACTTTCCGCAGCTACACAAAGTAGCCGGCCACACTACATGATCATTGAAATGATGATTTAATGAAGTTATGTCTGACTCCGTCATTATATAAATTAAACACTTGTACTATTAATCATGTTTATTAATAGATGTCAAAAATGATAAGGATATCATTACAGTGGGACATTCTGATTTAATCTATATATCAATCAATGGTTGATCATTAGCCTCGCTCAAACTCAAAACCGCAATACCGTTTTAAATTCTGTTTACTTTGTTTCATTCCCCTTATTTCAAGGACCTTTTAAAAGAAAGAAAAAAAAAGGAACAATCGAAAGATTACTCAAATATACAAAAAAAAAATGAAAATTTATTCGATACTTCAAATAGATGGCGTTCGTACTCTTTCTTACATCTTCTTTTTATTCCTTTTGACTGGACATGTCATGTAAAATTATACGGGTTGACACTGCCCGTGGAAAACTTTTTATGGAAAAGTTATAAAGAAGACTGGTTACTGTAGAATAGCGGACAAGACAACGTCTGTCGGGTACTCTAGTTAGTATTGAAAATAAAATTGTAACAGAAAACATTAAGATCCTATAATACTAATAGTGATAATAGACAACGAACGATAATAGATACGTAAAAAGTATAACTTTTGAAGTATAAACATACTATATTTTTCTACCATATAACAAAATAAATGAAGCAAGAATTTACCATGTTTCATATACCAACACTAAGGAATTCAGGGGGGGTGAATCTTCCTTTTTATCTGTCCAATATCTGGTTAGATCCACTACGGGTACGCGACCGTGGACTACCCCAGCTGCTACTGTTACCCCCTCTCCTTCCCTGCATCGTTCGTGACAGTGGTATCCGTATTATTTCTCTCCTCTCCATATCCTTTTACCTCATCCCTTTCCTGTACTTTTGTCTCGCTAATTAGAGATAGCGCCATGCTTGCAGTCTTTTTGGTTTGAAGCTGAATTGAACCGGCGGGTCCGGGTACCAGTACCTCTTCCTCACGTGAAGTAACAGTATTGTTGTCGCTTTTCGTAAGGTTTGTGAGGCTCCCGGTGGCCTAATCTCGTCATTAAAGGCCGGCGACACATCTGGTAGCATATCGGTGGTGCAGATGGGTGTCGGTAGTCACTTATGTGAACCGCCTGCTCGTTTGCCCCTTGTTGCATAAAAAAATGCATTGTTAGTACTAATTTGAAACGGTCTAGTTTATCTGTGTTGTAATAGTATCGTATGTCATCTGATTGAAATTCTAGTGGAGAGAAGACCTTAAATTTGATATACGTATATAACATATCATGTAATTAAATTATCGAATTGAATTTTTAATTTCGTGTTAAAGTAAATAGGAATAACACTTTGTTGAATTATTATGAATTTTTATCGACAGATGTAAAAGAAATCGTACCGCAAACTTTGTGATAAGGCTACATTTAATCTCCTAAATAAAATCACAAAAATCATACATCTCAGAAATGAGAGGTTGCAGATTTTGCCATCCTCATCCCATTCTTGCAAGCGCAATGTATCGTGAACATTGGGAAGCAATCGTCAACAAAATGTTGACGACCAAAACAAGTCAACGTTACGCTACCCCTGTTACGTACTTTCAAGTTTTATTTACATTGCGGTTTGATGTAAAAATATTGAAGAAATTTGTTTCTGATTTAAAAACGCATTGGGATAGATAGTAATAATGATATTGTACAGTATTCAGATAAAAAAACGGTAAAAAAATTGTACATTTCAAGAAAAAGGCGACGAAAATTTTCACCAATGGGGAGTCTAGAATTATGTACTGAACCCATGGTTGTGCAGGTTTGACGATAGCTTAGACGAGTAGTTTGGGTCGTTAAGGTAGTCTCGATTTCTGATCCGACCCGAATTGTTGTCTGGATCGGGTAATCTCGAAGTAGGGGAAGGATTTGATCTCCCCATTGTACCCCTCTCAAGAGTTAAATGGTCAGCTTTGAAATTAGGACAGTTCTGTAGGTTTGAAAATAGCTTGCATGACTCGGTCGTTAAGGGAAGCCGAGGTCCGCTCCGGTACGAATTATTTGCTGAATGGGGAAATAAGTTCCTTAAATAAATTATAATGTTCCATGAGAGCAAATAGAACACCGATATGGAGTTGGATTAAGCATTATTGTGAAATAAAATTCCTTACAATTGATTTTTGATTTATTATAAATATTCAAAAAAGACTAATCAAGGGTATTGAATAAAATTGTTAATGCTGATTAAAAATGGCAAAATCTGTGATCTATTGAGGTTAATATTTAGCTGACTATTTTAACAGTTTTGCCTTTCTGGGTAGTATTTCTGGGCTTGAATCTCGTCATTTGCAAATTTAAAACGAACAAATGTTTTTACTACGTCTAATAATACTTTGTGTATTATCTTGCTTAATCGATTATACTAATTAAAAATAATGAAACAATATTCTTATGCTCATAATTATTATGAATAAAATTATTAAATGAATATTTTTGGTGTAAAAAAAGAATAATCGTATATAGGAACTTCCTAAGTTATGACGTCATATTGTCAAGTTTAATTTTCACACGTTTAAAATTAGCAATGTTCAAGAAAAAATAAAGCACGTAACAAGCCTGCTGTTTACTCCTTTGCCCCTTTGTAACATTTAAAAAAAATTCGCGTCACCGGTATGTCTGAAGTATAGGGGCAATATCTCAGCTAAATAGAAAGAGATAAAATAATTATTCTACATATATGTTTGTGCCTCATAAGTAACTGCATATGCGTGTGTATGCTATTTTGAAAGTGAGGATAAACGTTACAGGTCTAATATTCCCTTTTTCCCCTCCTACTAAGCTTAAATTAAAAGCTTGTATTAGGAGCCGTCTGCCGGGGGTCGTGGGTTCGATTCCCACCTCGAGTCTGGGTGTGTTATCTATAGTGTGTTATACATACGGGCGGCTGTTACCTATAACACAGGCGTTAAGTTGTCTACCTTAGGAATAGACGCGCGTGTGTCATTTAGTCCTGTATATATTTATTTATTTACAGACATGTAGTACAGTGGTGTTCCATGGAGTACAGCTGTCACTGGGGGGGGGGGGGGGCACAACATCGGCTGCTTCCATTTGCCCGCCTTCAAGAGCCCTAAATCATTCCAGGCCTTACGTCTTCAAGTCCGAAACATTTGATGACCAATAAAATATTGTTACGTGTGACGTCGTGGGACTTAGGGATGGGTAATAAGGAAGCTGTGACATCAGTCATTATATCATTCGACTCGGTGCACGCTAAGGGCCGTTTAAGACGTTACGGCAATTAGCAACATCCTCTTCAACTAATTAACAAAAGTCCGTAAATAATTAATATCTGAAAATTAGAGCAATTTAAACTAAAAAAAATTCAGCCAATGTGTTAATTTTGATTTTTATGATTTCAACAAAATCATAAAAAAGAGGAGATAAAGAAGGAAGGAAGAGTGTGCAGTAGAGACCTGATTTATCCCAGCTCTCCGACCGAGGGGACCAATAAACACTAAGGCCTCTTCAGAAGCTGCCGCAGATGCGGCTTTGAGCAGCCCACAACATGTAAATAAATAAAATGGTCAAAAACCTCTCTATTAACCAAATACCCGTCTTATGGACCCACACTATCACTTCTCTTTTACATCAAGCACCTTTAGAAAACAACTTCTGTCTTCAAATATTATTTGTGTATTTATGATGTTTGCAGTCTAGTTTAAAATCTTTCCTTAATCTTTATATCAATTAACACTTTTTTCAAGGAAATACTAAAATGAAAATTTGGTACAAACTTTTTATTCCAGCCCTGTTAAAAACGCTAAAAAAATTTACAACTTCTCAAACCTATTCAACACTCTTTCTTGCAAAAAAGACTCAACTTTCAGTGCCTAAAAAGTAAGGTGATCTTACTGGTTTTAGCCCTAATTTCCGTCACCACAGTGCAATCCAGCATGACGTGTCGTGGTGTTTCTGCTACATCCATGCATCCTGTGCATAGTGGGCTGTCTATGACGTCTAGCTGAAATAAGTGTTTGTCAAGCAGGCAGTGTTCGGTTATGATATCAATCATCCTGCGTAGGTTGGGTCTGTTCATACGCAGGAAACTGTATGACAGACGAAGATTCAAGGAGGGTATGGCTTCCCTGGAGAGTCTACAGACGTTCCGGTTTGCCCAACAAAAGTTCTTTTCACAATCCTCCCTAGAATTGGATTTACCGTTATAAATTACCGATAGGTTTGCCAAATTGCCAATAAATCATTTGGCAATTAAAACAATGTTGAATTTAAAACCGTTTTTAAGGGTTAGATGTAAAAGTTCTTGCAGAAGTTAGATATTACGAATGGTTCTACTTGTATTATTTACAAATTTTCGTTTAATTTGTTATTTTCCTCACGTTTATTTGGTTAATGGCGAGCATACATCAAATGCAATATACGTGCAGATGTCCATGGGCGCCGGTAGGCACTTCGGTGCCTGCTGCCTGCTCGTTTGCCCCCCTTGTAACATAAAAAAAGAAATAAATAGAATCGATCAGATCCCAAAGTGTACCATAAATTGAAGATCGACCTCATGTATATGTTATCACTTTGCAATAAGAACTAATGTAGCATAAATTTAATCTCTTTAAGGTTTTATTGGCACGTCTGTTAAGAATCAAGGACCTAGGCACCCAAGATGACCTGGCACGTCCATTTATCACTCGGCTCTTTTTGTCCCGTTCCATTCAGTACTTTTTGTGTGAAAGATTAAATTTCGCGCTCGCTCCCGGACCATTAATCAGCCACCATTATTACACGACCTACCAGCCCTCCTCGATTACAAGGGATTTCTGATGAAAATTACGTTATCCGTTTATTTCCAGGGCTCATGTTATATTGGGCAAGTCAATCCCCATCTTGTCTCTTTTTTTTATTTTTTTTAACACGTCTGGTTGCTGTTGCGCTGATTATGATTTTCGACGACCGAAATTAATGTGGGTAGAATTGATATTTGATGACATGTCTCGTATGAATTTGACGTTTTTATTTTTGATGGGGGAGAGTTAGTTACATGAACGCAGTCGGATTATTTTTACATGAATGATTTTGTCCATAAATCAGTATAATTATTATCATTAAAAGTTTTATCGATAGTAGAGGTACAATAGCTTGATCTATTTATATTATAAAGAGGGCTTAAAAATGCATTACTCCACTTGTTGACACTTTAGCAATGTTTTCATCGGATACCACAATACAGGCCTTGCCAAGAAATTTAACCTTACACAGTTTATATTAATCAATATTTTTCTATTTGTGGTAAAATAATTACAGGATATTAAAGATTATAGCGGCTTGATCGAACACCCTCTATTTAATCATCTGTCCATTGTCATCAACACCCTATAATACCTAACTGGACGCCTTCCAACAACAGTACAAGAAATTACGTCCATTCGGAGCCACATTCTAAGGCAATAATTTGTACCATTGTTTGCTTCAAGCTAATACTTGTTTTCTCAAACAACAATTGTTTCGAATGTATAGCTGTTATGAACCTTATTTATAAATCAATAAAACACAATTTGTAATGATAAACTGATTGTTTTTATTATCTATGTTTAACCGCATTCGAAATTCAAATGCTTGAAATAACGACGTTTAATACGACCATCATATAAAGATACTTATGCCCATAGGACATAAAGTTGTGTAAGGATCAATTTACATTGGTTTTGTTTTCTAACATGGCGTCTTCAGCGATGGCCGCGTGTACGTCACGTGGCGGTAGTGAAAATCATAAGCGTTGGTTTGGAATAAATTCTTAAATACGGTCATTAGGATATGATTGCGTATAGTTTTTGTGCATTATTTGTTCCGATTGGATTTGTAATAGATAGGGGTATGACTAGGAAGTTTGTTTTGTAATGAGCTGCTATTTATGTCTGGTGTTAAATTTAATATAACCAGCCATCTGAATTAATCAGCCCTAACAGTATCCCACAACCCGAGCAGTTTTGTGGTAGATTTGTTTTTGATTTTCAGATTTGCCCTTAACATACTAATCTAACTTAATAACTGGATGATTTATCTGTCAAAAAAAACAATAATAAATAAATAAATAAATAAATAAATAGGACTATGTGACACACGGACGTCTGTTCCTAAGGTAGACAACTTAATGCCTGTGTTAGAAGTAACAGCCGCCTGTTATACACAAATATATTATTTTCTAAATATATAAATACATATATATTGATAATGCACCCAGACTCGAGGCGGGAATCGAACCCACGACCCCGGAGCAGAAGGCAGAGTCACTGCCCACTGCGCCAACAGGCCAGTCAAAAGCAATATAATTTTATAAGCATAAAAAAAAATGAACATACCCAAGTCCTTACAAAGGTCAGCTCTATGCTAGTTTATAATAATGTTTTATTGCCATATTTAATTGGCAGTGATATCTGTATGGTTCGTGTATTAATTATAAACAGGTGAATTATGAAGTCAATAACTAGTGAAAGTCCTGTATCTTGTTGCATCTTCTCCGTGGTCCAACTTTCCGGATCACTGGTAATTTTATTATTAATTTGGAACACTTAAAAGTGTTTGTTAAATGTTTTCCGATGTTACACTTATAAAAATAATACAGATATATAACTTATGTATGAAGTATATGATTTTTTTATTGGATGGTTCTGCTCTAATCTTACATAGATAAAGACCCTTGAATAAATCAGATATAAAAAAAGGTTTTCAAAGAACAAGAGTCCTTTAATCAATCATAAGCTATATTAATTACTGAGTAAATGAAATTCAAGAAACAGAAAAATATACGCTATACCTTGATCGCTCAGTTCCCACAGCCAATGACTGGTAAAAAAGCCACCGTGTACATGACACGTGCCAAATTAATTAACCTTTTGATAAAACGGTAGATCACCTTCCTGATGCGGAGGATTATTAATTTTCCACTATTAATTTTAATACGTAGCTCAATTGACTGTTGATGCGATTTGGGTTTTTTGCAAACGTCCTGTGGGATTAACCCTTATGGTTAACAGCTAATATCCCTTGTGGTTATTAGATTATTGAATTAATTCTTATAATGAGGAAACTAATATGTTGTTCCTATTCTATATTGGGAGTTATGGCTGCATTTTTTTCAAACTTACCTTTTCCTTTTTATACGTTACTAGCAGACCTTTCGATGTACTGCCTGAACGTTGGGTTACTTACTATTTACTACATTTTATTTTCCTATAATATTGTCCCCGTTTCCTTTCCTTTTCCCGTTCCATAATGGTTTACTATTTTGGCGTTAATGGCTTAAACGTAATGAAATGATGAAATGATTTTTATTTGCTGAATATGCGATTAACAATATTCTGCCTTGTAGCATGCAAATATTAGAAATTTTCCTATGTTAGGGCAAGCAGGGCACGATAAAAGATGGCACATTGTTTGAGTTGCACCGCACAAACAGCTCAGGTTAATATAATTTGTGAATCTCCACCTGGACATGTTCTCCCTGGACCTGCCAACCTTTTGCCAAACTTTTGCAATGCTCGTTTTGCTTATAAAATATATGAAAATTTGTATAATTTTTTAATATTACACTTTCACCGCCATCTCGGGGACTATAAGGGCTTAATATCTTCCCCACATCCGGGTTAAGCAATTTGTTTTAACGACCGTTTTCCCCCGCCTTTTGTTTTACACTTTTCTTAATGGTAATGGTGGATTAAGTCGCTATTAATTTCGCCTCATGGCTACTTCAGGTGATAGTTAGCTGAGCTAATGAGAATAGGAATGACGGGAAATTTTGAAAAATAGGTTTGTAATGTTGTCAAAAAATTTTATATTTCTGCAGAAATTAACGTTTTTATAGTAAAAAACACTATAATTTTAAGGTCTAAAATTCGCTCCAAAGCACTCGATGGTAACATGACGTCACCTTATGTTAACAGTGCGTTCCACTAAGCGTTACTTCTTTGTTTTCGCCGCGACCGTAACGACCGCAGTCGTCAAATGTCATATATCTGAATGAGCCACTTAAAACGTTGTGATCGCTTATTGGAACGTACTTATAATATATTGTTTTAGCTGTCATGGCGGATTCTTGTATTTTATAATTTCATTTTTGTTAATCTCTCTATTAATCGCGCTGGCATTATAAAATAAATACGTTTGTTAAGCTTTACGTGTCTTCTTTTATCAGACAAATACATAATTTAAATGATTTCTGATTACTGTCGTCATTCCTCTCTTCCTCTTCTAAGTACAGCGCGGAAGAACTGTATATTGGTAGAGTGTGTGTAACGTCTGCTGAAAACAAGTCCTAGAGGTTTTATTAATGAAAATGGTAGTTTTAAAACATAGGCAAATAGAAAAATCAACCGTTCTTCGTTAGTCTCGCTGAAACTCGATAACCGCTGGACTGTTTTAAATTCTGTCTGTTTTGTTTCCTTCCCCTTATTTCGAGGAACGTTTAAAAGAAAAAGAAAAAAGGAAAAGTCGAAAGATTATTTAAAAATACTTCGGAATACTTCTAACAGAAGGCATTCGTAATAGGCTTTTTGACCGACGTGCCATTTTTAATTATTATTTCTTTAAAACATTCGGCCAGTGTCACCTGTTATCGAGAAAGATATATACATAAAGAAGATGCGGTGAATTCTAAAAGACGGATATGAAGCATGACAATATAATATAACCAGAAAATGTCCTCATCTTAATTGCAACGTATACGGATAAAAGCTCTGGTAAATTCGCTATTAGCAGACGAACCAAAATTCGAACAAGACAACGTCTGCTAATGTATTTATAAAAGGTAAGTTTATGACACTTGTATATAATATAATGTATAGTAAAACACGTTTTTAAAAGTGTTTTAAGGTGCTATTAATCTCACCTTGTGGCTGCTTCCGGCGAACGTTAGCAGAAGTATGGCTTAGCGAGATTTCTCGTTCGCCACGTGGAAGTACTTTCTTAAAGAAAACAATAGCCCAATCTCTCGTACAGGATCATTTTGCATATTCTACCGCATGTATCACGGGAAGAGATCCAGGAATTGCTCGGACTAATACCGGCAGCAACACTTCACCACAGGACATCTCGCCAGAATTAGAAATTTCATCCTCATCCGCAACCAAGCGATTTTCCAGAAACTCGCATAATTTCTCTGTATGTCTACAATCACACGACTAATATCACCCAGGGTTGTTACTCGGGATCTACCTTTTTATGTGCCTTCCGAAATCCGGACGAGATCGGATATCTGAAAATCAATATTGGAATGGGTCACCCATCCATCACCAGGCCGCGGTGATAACTGCTTAACCTAGCGATCCACTAAAATGCTAACCACGTATTAACCTACAACTTCCTCAACTCCTCGTCTCTCCATAAAATCGTATGAATGGAATAAAAAAAATATCTCAACATTACAGACAATTCAATTTTATTTATGTGTAAAGATAGGCGTTGTTACCAAAGTTTTTCTTGAACTTTTGCTAATCTTAGTTTTTTCTCATCCCTTCTTTTGTAGAATAAGTTGACGCCGCAAAGGTTTTCTTGTCTCTGCAAGGAATTTTACGAGTGGCCTTATTGAAGATAGGGAAAACTTCAGTAAGAAATGTGCGAAGATAGTTGGAAAAAAATCTATTTAACTTGTATTTCTTACAGTATAAAAATCGGAAGAAAGTTCCGATAATATCCTTTCTTTACATGTTACTAGCGGACCCGGCAGACGCTGTCCTGCCGGAACGTTGTGTTAATTACTACTACTACTACTACTACTTTCTATTTTCCTATAACATTGTCCCCGTTCCCGTTTCCTTTCCTATTCCCGTTCCATAATGGTTCACTATTTTAGCGTTAATGACTTAAACATGAATGATAGATATATGCTGTCGCGGGCTTTTTGTAGAACTATTTAAGATAAACATTTCCTTCATACACTACATACGTGTAACTCTGACAGTTTTTGTAGAATAGCTCGCAAGTGGAAGAGATTTCTCCGACTTACTTACTTAACATTTAACGTTAGTTTTTGGTCAATTCTCACAATATCTTTATAATTTATAACCTACGTGTTATTCTTGCGTATAAAGTATATTATAGTAATGTTTTATTAACATCCATTCAGTAGTTTTTCCGTAAAAGAGTGTCAAACATACATCCATACATCCATGTGTACAAACTTTCGCGTTTATAATATATAGGATTAGGCGGTTTATGGGATACACTTTAAATGAGAGAATTCTTTTAATTCTTTAGATTTGCGTATCATATAATTATTTTTAAGCCGGAGCCAGATATAGCTTAATTTGAATAATCATTTCAATGAGCATGTAGTATGGCCGGGGACTTTGTGTCACTGTACAAAGTTTTGTAGTACTTTGTTGACTTCAAGGTCAAGAATGTACAAAGACTTTAAGCTATGTCTGCCTCCGGTATCATAGTACAAATGGCAAATGAGTAGGCGGTTCGCCTACGTGACTACCGACGCCCTTGGGCATATGCACCATCAGAAGGCTCGCAGATGCGTTTCCAGTCTTTAAGGAGTTTCGGCCATCGGGAAGTCGCACAAAGCGAACCAAACGCAACAACACTACAAACACTTGACGTGACAGCTTTGCCACCACGTCACGCCGATCATATGTGAGAGAGAATTAACGCAGATGCGTTGCCCCGCTTCGTTTTAATATAAAAAGCTCGAACACATTATGTAAGTAATAAATATGACCAGCAATTTTTCTGTCAACGGACAAGTAACCCGAATAATTTCAAACTTAACAGAGCGTTCGGGAATCTCGCCATAATTTAAAGGCCGACAGCAGGACGGCCATAAATTCGCTGCTGTCGGACCAAATGCCCAAATACCCCCGAAAATTCGACCTCTACCCCATTCAGGTCTGGTATTAAAATCGTGGATGCATAAAGCGATAGCTAATTGTGAAAACCTCCATGACTCAATGCTAGAAGGATGTACTGACATGAAAAATGAAAAAAAAAAAACAATTTCAGTTGCATCTCAGAAACGGTGGCTCATATGAAGAAAGTATTAACGCATTTTTTGTAGATAATTATGTGATCTACAATTTTTAGCTCAACTACATTCTGTTAGAGTTTAACATTTAGCTGAAAATCATGAAAAACCCCATTTTTGTGACGATTGTCCTCAAGTAATCTTTTCCCTGCCATTGACCTATACTGTAATCCCCCTATAACACGGTAATTTTATAACGCATTAATATTATTGTATAATATTATATTATGCACATTCGGGGCAGTATAAGCGCGATCTACTAAAATAACCCTAGAACGTGTTTTCCTATAATATGGAGTAAACCTACCGCGTTATAAGGGGAATTTCAGTGAACAACAAAATTGAATACTCTACTTATGTTAATCTATATAATATTGTACTAATATTTGTGCAATATTATATAGATTTCCCTTTCTTCTTAGCGTTATCCCGGTCTGGTAACAAAGTCCGCTTAAATTGCAGAGGACGTGGCTGTGGCGTGAGTATAGATGACCGTCTGACGTCATCCCCGGAATCCCCAGAATCTCTACAATTTCACCACTAACATCATAAATATCATGAATTGGCGGGATCCACTGTTTTACATTACTTTCGAAACACGTAAGAGGTAGAATATTTGAAAACCAGTGTCACAATGGATCACCCATCTATCCCCCAGTCGCGGTGAAAACTGCCTTAACCCAGCAATCGACTACAACCACCACCTTCATATGGTATTACATTCTTATAACATAGTTTGTATAGCAAAATGAAAATAATCGTATACTTTTATGACCTCTAAACTGTTACACACAGTGCCTATAATCGTTTAAAGCCTAGTTTCTTAAGCCTTTTATATATTTACTTAAGCCAACACAATAAAAAGTTGATGCTTCTTAAGGGGGTAATAAGAACTTGAAATAAGGGCTAATATTAAGGGCAGGTAGTTATGTTTAGTATTACGTTTAGGAAGAGAGAATTTTACTTGAATTTTTTTTAAATCTCAATTATTAATGTACAAGGTACCAACAAGCTTGATTCGTGTCCTCTTTACTTCTTCTTCTTCTTCTTCCTAGCGTTATCTCGGATTAATACCAGGGTCCGCTTAGATTGTAGAGGATGTGGCTGTCAGGCATTTCCTCTTTACTATGTGCAATAATTTCATATAGTAGGGGACATCCGAATAACTCTGTCCTCTCACTTATATGCGATCATTAAAAAAATATGTATTCTCAACAGACTTCAATAACGGAGGCGATTCGCAATTCGACTATACATAATATTTTTTTGTATGTGCGTTACGCGATTACTCCGCAAATTACGAGTATGAATGGATTTTGATGAGCCAAGTAGCTTTTGAAAAATTAACAAAACTCTATAAATTTTATATACCTACAGATGATTACTTACTTTTACTCCGAAACTTGTCAAACGCGGTCTCAATGAAGTAGTGCCTTTAGGTGGCCTACTCATATAGTATATAAACAAAATACATAATATTTATTTCCACAAAAAATACAAATATTTTTTTTTTAAATAAAAAATAAAGACCGTCCCCAAAAAGCACCAAGAAACTAGAAAGCAAAAAATATTTTATTATATATATGAATACTAAAAGCGGAAACTTTTGGTACCATTTTATAAAACTTGCGCGGACGTAGGAATATGAAATTTGACAAAATTATAGTTTATATAGAGGAAGGAATGCTAATTCTACCATTTCTATAAAATATGCTTTATTACTACATTAAATTATTAAAATAAAGCCACACGCACACCAATACCAAACGATTTATACACACATATATAGATTTTACTATAAGATTGTATCAAAGCGAAGTCATGACGGCCGTATGTATGTTAATTGTCAAACATGACAATGTAGTTGTATAAAGAATTAAAGTTTTGTACATATCTTTAAAGAAGCATAAATGATGCAAATCTAAGTATTTGCGACCGAATTTCTACCAGTCCTATCAGATGTCTACTACGATTTTTAGACATTGCTGAGGTCGGTGCCTAGTTATTAATGAAAAATATACAACGTGTTCCACAATACACCTTTTCAGCGAAGTATATTGGCTAACAAAAGCTCTCGCCCGAACAGACCTCGGTATTTCCCTCCATATTAAAGTATCCTAGAAGAAATAAAGAAAATTCCACCCGCAGTAAAAGGAACTACTAAGGCCACTCGCATATTGTACGTTTTGCTTTAATGATCCAGAGTTTTGCTGGATTTAAGCTGTATGCACATGGCAGGTTTTTTAAATAATATTAGGTCGTGCGTCTAACATTCCAGTTTTCCTTCCTATCTATCTATCTATTTATCGGCCTTAATCGCCCACAGCTGGACACAGGTCTCAAATTGTTCCCATATCTCTCGCAACTACTGAGTTCAAATTAAAAGCTTACGTTAGGAGCCAGTACGCACCCAGCATCAATGTCCCAGCGGAGTCGTGGTTTGTACCGGGTACATTGCGTATTTCACTCTATCTGTTCTACCGTTCAGCTATTGAGGGGTGTGACTCATTTGAAAGCAATTTATGCTTGAAAATGCTATTGTCGCATATTTTTCACATAGTATTCCTTAACTGTGACACCGTTTTAATATGGTACATCGGTAGTACAATTCCTCTGTCGAATCAATTACCAGCGTCTGTATTTCCGAACGGATACGACTTAGGGACCTTCAAGAAAAGAGCATACTTATTTCTCAAAGGCCGGCAACGCATTTGCGATCCCCCTGCTGTTGCAGTTGTCCATGGGCGTTGTCGTAGTCACTTAAGAGTACCTTCTGCTCGTTTGCCCCTTGTTATATATAAAAAAAGCATTGCTTTTTCCTGTCTGTCTTGAATGCATGCAGTCCTTTGCAATAAAAACAAGAAAGACAATTTTTTTTTCACTTTTTGCTTACAAAACGATCAGGAATCATATTAATGAGTAACTGAATTTACGTGAAAATTAAAGAGCGGAGGATCTTGACATATTTAGCGAGTATTCACCAAGGAAGGGGAAGGGTCGAAAAAATCTTTAAAAATACTACGTCTCGTACTATGGATACATTTCCTAATATTTGTAAATCGATCTGTCCACAGCCTTAAGACCGGGTGTACATTCTCTCATGTAACTCGAGAACAGCACACGTAATAGTAAACAATTCATAGTATAATAGAAAAGAAGGCCGAGACATCCGTAGTGTTATTATACCTTTTTGATTGCGTCATCTTTATTTATACCGAAATGTAGATCTTTTTTTATCAATAATAGATACAATAAATTTGATACACTTTTTTCCGTGAATATACTCAAATACTTAAATACGGGTATGGATACATTCAACGCTATTGTGTGTGTGAATTGTATGCAATCTGGGGACGATCGCGACGTCAGTCTAGTACCAGGCTCCGCTTAAAATGCACGATGGCTCCCAAGTAAATTGTCGTAACTCTAAATTCCTAACTTTACAGTATAGCGTTACAAACATGTAAATTGGAATAAAATATAATTATTTAATATATTTTTGTATACAAATATGTATTCAATATTAACGTTTACATTGTTTATTGTATACAAAGAGTTTGTAAGGCTGTACTGTAAAGCGGGAATTTGGGTTACGACAGTTTACGTGGAGCCTGGTACTAAACAGCATTTGTGTCGATAGTTAGGTTAAGCAGATCTTACCGCGGCCGGGTTATAGATGGGTGACCAACTCTAACATTGGTTCTTCAAATATCCGATCTTCTCCGTGTTTTGGCTGGAGCGTAAAACAGTGGGTCCCGATTAGTGACACTGAGTGATATCAGTTGTGGGATTATAGAGATTGTAGAGGTTCCGGGGATGACGTCAGACTACAGTCGGCCATCTTAACTCGCCCCACAGCCATATTCCCTCCAATATAAGCGTGTTTAAGTTTTAAGTAATGAAATTGTAAAAAAATAACTTTTAATTGAAATTTTCATTTTATAATTTCGCACGCCATCTAATAAGGACATTGTTAAGTTGCCATCTTCATAAATTTAATATTGTAAATATTTACCCCAACACAAATTCATCCTCTATTGTTTTTCAAAAACTGAAGCATGAATCGTCTGTGGCGTGACGTATGTATGTTGATACGATTGATATGTCAAGACATCCTTTACTCTCATAATCATCGTTTTGTACAATGGCTTTTAGAATTACAAATATGAGCAAGTAAACGATAACTTACGGTAGCGATTTTTCCTCGAACTTATTCCTGTTGAACATTTTTCGCGTTAGGATTGCTGTTATGCGGCATAGTATATCTACAGCGCCCGACAAAGGGAGAAAACTGAAGAAAGGGCATACAATGTTTATTTCATTTTTATTTACAATAAATTTTATCATGCCTTTAGAACCAAGCCAATAAAATGTTAGTGGTCAAAAAACTTTCATTCAAACAGTTTAGGGACAATATTTCCGCAAAATTATTTCAGTAAAAGATAGGTGATACTCGTACGTCCCATCGTATGAGAGGCGCTAAATCTCTGAACTCCCGGTAGTCTTATCACAACCAATGGTTGGGCCATAATTTCTTATTCTTCTTTATCTTTTAACCTTTATTCTTCTCCTTATATGTATGTATATTTTATATAAAAATTAAATGCAATAGATATGCTAATATTAACATCTGTGAACAAAATATTTAGGTATTTATATTTAATGCAACAACAACTGCTTCGGTGATTATGTTCTTATGGCTTATTGTAGTAATTTTATGTCCTTAATTGTAAACAATAAACGTAGCTATTGCTTCAACTGGAATAATACTTGAAACTTAATAACTGGGATATTCTTTTGAAATTTCTGCAAATAAATACAAAATAATTTATAATTAATCTCTATTTATCTAATATTATTTTACCTATAACTTGTTTTACGTTGTTTCCATGTGTTATCCTTCTCCTTTGAGAGGTATCATTAATTCTGCGGTATAACTCGCTTAGCAATAGGATTTAGCATTTACAGTATTTGACATTGTTAGAAAATGTTATTTAATGCAGGATATTACGTAAGTGTTTATTGTAAAATATAAGGGGTTTTCTATGAAAAAACCTTTTTTTCACTAGCGATTTTCTCGAGAATTTCGAATTTTCAGAAATATCTTTATAGGGCACAATATGTTTACGTTTCCATAAGAAACACGTTAAAAAAAATTGTATTGATTTTTTTTTTAATTTTGAAAAAAATATTTTTTTGGTTTTTTTATATGGCAAAAAAGAGGCTTATTTTTTATATGAAAAATAACTCATATTTCAGAACTTGAAAAAAACAAAACATTTCGATGAGAAGTTACAGTGGTGGTATTGTTATATAACTCTACTAGGTGTTTGCCGCGACTTGGTCCGCATAAAATTAAGGTAAGCAAATATAATCTTATATATAAAATTCTCGTGTCACAATGCTAGTTACTGTACTCCTCCGAAACGGCTTGACCGATTTTTATGAAATTTTCTACGCATATACAATGGTCTATGAATTGGCTACTAGCTATTTTTCATACTCTTAAGTGATAATAAGGGTGGCCTACGCGGACGAAGCCTCGGGGCACAGAATCCACTCTGCTACGCCTCGTGTGGAGACTAACATTATCGGTATAAAAACAACACGCAAAACAAAGTTGATTTTTCTCAGAAGCTAGGGCACGTTAGGGTAAAGGCTCGTACCTGGGTACTCGGGGGAAAAGTATTTTTATATCGCCTCCATAGTTATACCATGACAAGCTGAAACTTTTCTCTTTTAGTCGGTGAACTCAACATGGCTCAAAGCTTCTGTGCTTACATTTTTACCGTATTTGGTCAACTATATAAGGAGCTGATGGTGAAATGTAACTTTCTAATTTGTAGCAATAAATACAATTTGTGAAGGTTTAAATTTTTATCGAATCTCTAGGAAGGCGGGCAGAGGGGGGGCGCAGGTAACTGCCTCCCTCTTGTCACTCCTTGGCGACCCTCTGTCACGTATGTTTTGATAATAGACTCTTAAATTAGTTTCCAGAGAGTGGTGAAAACTTGCAAACACATTATTAAAACAAGTGAGATATCTCCTACAATTACCTATTTGGTAATTGTAGGAGAAACAAACATTTATATCTATCGTATAGAATGATTAATAAATAAATAAATAAACTGTAATTGTATTTAGTTTAAAATTAATTTATAATTATTCAAAAAGCTATATTTTTAAAATATACTGTATCTAATCCTAAATAAAACATTCGCCAGTGATGAATACGGTTTTTATTTTATTTTTTATATGGCTGTTAACTAAATAAGCTTAATATAAAAACAAAACTTCATTAAAAAACTGGATTCAGAAGAAATACAACCGTTTTATTTGTACCCCCTATACCTTCTTAATCTAGCTCTATCGGAAAATCAGTTCTTAGCGGATGTCTACTAACTTTGAGCCAGCTCCTTGACTAATTTCATCTTTTTATGTCCCGTTGTTTACCAGACTTCGTGTTACGGGACCTTGCGCTTTTATAAAAGAAGATAAGTACATTAATGTCATATCACACACACACTTGCTCACACGCACACACACTTACACACACGTCGTAAACCAATTATAATAGTGTAAAAAAAGTGTAATTAGTAATAAAGCGTGACGACCTGCGCTCAACTTGAACCTCGACCTGCCGTGCTCGGCTGGCGGCTGATTGGCATCAAACCTCTGCCAAGGTTCAAACGACAGGTAAGCGTGGTTTTCTTATATGTTTTGACGTAAATCTTCTTTCGCACACTTGTCTTAGAAAGTAAAGCGTTGAATGCGTGTCGAGAGCGTTACGCAAAAGTGTGATCCGGCGTGGTGAACGGAGGCTAAGAGGGTGATATAAGTTAATGAAGATGAAAGAGGGAGTTACGTTCGGGATATTACTGGAGGGTCAACAGAGACTTAGAGAGAGATGTTATGTCTGCTGTTGACCCAAAAGAATATATTCCTTTTACAACCGACCGAAAAGAAGGCGGTACTCGGTTCAACTGTGTTTTTTATGTTTGTCACCTCAAAATTTTCTACTAGAGGAACCCATTTTGAAGATATATTTAAGAGTTGGTGCTTCCCGTGTGGTCCTGTTTTAATTTTGTTTAGTATTGATATTTTGAAGTCAGTTTTTTTTAGAAGGAAGAAAGATTTGTCTTATTTTTAATTAACAGACGCAGTTGGACGAGGGCTCGGGGCTGTACGACACGTACGACGCTGAGGACGACGTCGACTACAGTGGGTACGATGACGACGAGGACGACGAGTACAACGCCTCAATTGGTGACGTCACCAACGACAACGTAAGTTTATATACGGACCTACGTAATATATAAGTGTATATATTATACCCCCATCCGATTGGTCTATCAGTGAAGTTCATAGAGAACCTGCCTTCAGGCGCGGATCCACCGTAGTGAACACGATGGGCATGCCCACAACCCTAATGTACTCGCATGCAACTGAATCGGCTCAACACATATATTAGCATAAAAAATAAGTTTGACCGCATTTATTTTAAAATTTGTCGTCACATATCATATATTTGATAATTGCTGAATTATGAGCATAATAACCGGGCGTCCGAATGGTAAAGAAAACATTTTATGAAAATAGTGCAAGCCGTTTTCCGAAAAAACAACCTGTGCTACTGCTTTAGTCGATTCAGTTGCCCGCGAGTATAGACTTGTGACGTCACACCTTCATAGTCTTCTGAGATCGAAAGCCTGACAATATTACATCTAATACATTATTAATAAAAAACAATGCATAAAAGTGATATATTTTATAGACATATCCATATATCGATCATAAACATGTCCATACGCCTAGTCGCATTTGGCCAAAAATTGAGTGGCCGTGCCCACCACCTTTTTTGAAGACTAGTTCCTCGCTTGAGTCTGCCCTTTCTCTGGAGATTTGGGCCTAACTTACCTCAACTAGAAATAAAATTAAACACAATACATAAACATTATAATTGGTGTTGTATTTTACGAGTTTATTACAATCACTAATATATTTGGTTTGATGATTTTTTTTAATCTGTACTTTCTCATATTAATATATACTAATCAATAATTCCTTTTCCGTTTGAAGTTGTGTTATATGAATAAAATGTTATATTTATAATATAAATAAGAAAAAAACGATACATAAATCTCTCCTTCGTTAGAATTTTATTATTTGACAAGGTTTGTAAACGTATAATATACCCCAGAAACTCATAATATACATATCATATAACATCCTCCATTTAATGTCTCCCCTTTCCCCCCTTTAATGTTGCCCCTTTTAATATATACTCTGTCCTCATATCATTTATTCATTGGAAGATCATTTTCATCTTTTTCTTATTAAACAATTATTATACACTCATTACATTTATTTAATTAACTTCTTTAAATCAGAATATTCCTTTGGTGGTTTCCAATGAATAATTTAATGAACTCCTTAATTTTATTGTCAAAAATATAAAACGAATCAATACGGTTTAACATTCATTAAGTTATTTGATTACAGTAATGTAGATTAAACGCATAAATAAGGAAAATTACCCTTTATATGTTGATAAAATTGTATGTGGAATGACAATAATGCACCCTGGTATTATATCAAGGCCTTGCTGTAGACTAGCGTTTCCCAAACTTTTCCTTCCATGACCCCGTTATTATACCTTTTCTGCGTGACCCACTTATCTGGGCCTAAAAGAGTTTATTAGAAATCATGAATTATTTTCTTTATCTTAAGTACGATACTCTGGTGTTTGTAAATTCTGAGGCAGACTTAATAAGAATGTTTTCAAAGAAAATTTAACATTAATTAATAATTTTAAGGCAAAAACTTACAAAAGTTTTTTGTGCTCGGCATTTTGCTTACCCGGTACCGGGAGTCGGCTCAACATTTGGGAAACGCTGCTGTGTAGATAATACTATCGGAAACCACTGCATGGAATGTTTCAATCGTTTTTCATACATTTTCTTGTCATTCTTTACTTTATTTCAAACTCATCCCTAGAATCCTAACAGTGGAATCCGTTGCTCATAACAACAAGTGTATTATAAGTGTTATAACTGTAACGATTGTTTTAATGTAATATATAATTATGAAGACAAGTAACAGAAATTATTTTACTGAAAAATTAATCATGACTATAATTAAAATATTAGTAATGTTATCTACTTGATCTATAATCGGAACATATAGCAGTTATACCCGCGATAGGAATACCATATTAGGCATACCTAATTAAAGAAATCTCAAGTATTACTTAAAAAATAATAGCATACCTTATGTGAAGATTAAAAAGAAGAATTCTGATTCTCTTTCGCGGTTCTTACGCGTATCCGGAACCAGTACCTGTAACAAGTATTACGTTACCTACCTTAGGAACGGTCGATAACTATAGAATCACTTGGACGTATTCTAAAAGATTGACGTTTGAAAATCAATAAAAAGATAACATTGCTAGTAAGTATGACTGGGTGGCTGTACTAACGTAGTGTGTACCGCGCGGCGGCAGGTGGACGACCCCCCCCAACCCCCCCCCCCCCCCCCCCCCCCCCCCCGCCCCCCCCCCCTCGCCCCCCCAAAGTTAGGTGAGAGGCCCACTTCTCTACACATCTCCAATAATGTTTTCATCATCATTTTAAGGTCTTCTGCCGTGCTAGCCAACAAAACAATATTGTCTGCAAATCGGAGACAGTTCAGCCATCGTTGATCTTTATGCCGACATTCTTCCAATCTAAATGCCAAAATACTGTTTCTAACACTAAGATAAATAATATAGGTGATAGAGGATCTACTTGGAGCACTCCTCTCCTAACAGCAAAGTTTGGACCGTTTCGTTCAGCGTTTTAAACGCACGAGGCCCTCGTATGTATATTAATTGTCAGATATAACAATGTCATTGTTTAAAGAATTAACAATTTGTATGTAGCTTTAAATAAGTATATAGTATGCAAATTTAAAGATTTGTGGCCGAATTTCCACTAGTCAGCGACCTTATATTTTTTTTGTAAAATATGTATTTAATAACTTAGAATGCAGTCATATTAATTGCACTATCAGAGCTTTCGGAACTTTTCAGAACATTCGGGCATTGGGGCACGCGGGGGACGGGACGAGTCATCCTAAGTCGATTCGTTGACTTACTTCAGAGGAAAATGTTCGTGGTAGGCCCACTGAATACAAGAACCAGCGGCGCCCTCATTATATATTTAGTAAGGCAGAGAGGTACTCTTTCGAACGCCACTCTGACACACTCATGTTTTTTTTGTAAGCTGCAGAGCAGGCGGCTCAAGAAACCTTCATTTTACCTTCAGCTACATAAGGAGTAATAGAAAAAAAGAAGATAAAATGTTTCAAAACATGACTTCAACATGCCACAAGTATCTTCTGTCATGTCTTCCTTTGTGGAAGTTGGAGGAAAGAAAGGACATAATTAAGTGATATCATAGAACAACAGATAGCGGCAGACAACGTGGTCGGTATTATGATAAGTAGCCAAAAGGCGCGGTACATAAATCAGAGCTTCATAAGTAGAGTTGTGACGGCTACCGTAAAGGAAGCTAAAGAATAAGTAGGGATGAAAAAATATCAACTCCAGGTACTGATATACGAAACTAGGTATTTCCGGCGCTAAAGTCGGGTGAAACGAAGAATGATGATGACAATAATATTAATCGAAATTTATACGACATTAATGCTTTATAAATCTAATTAACAAATTTATGGAACTTTATTCACTATCCAATGATAATAATATCTCAATGAATTAAAGTGTTTAATCAACCTCTATCAATAATAACGCATGTAGGAAAAAGACATGCCCATGTTTCTTCCGTAAATAAAGAATAAAATCCATCAATACTTAAATATAGAACAAGAAAATAAAAATTGAGTAGTCGTAAATCAAAATACATACTCACTAATTTTATTAGTGTCCATCATTAATTTAGGTAGATAAATAATAAGCGTGGCTTACGGAATTCGGCAGAATCACTAATTGAGGAATTTTTAATTTTCACTCTTAGATACGTGATTTCTCTCTCTCTTTCACCCCGGCACTCCCTCCGCACTTTCTCGCTCTCACTCGCCCCACAGTCAAATGTATTTAAAATATACATATAATAGTTACTGTGGGTTATAATTAGGAGATAGACATATACATGAGCTTTAGGTAATCATAAATGAACAAAATATATAGGTATTTTTACTAAAAAAGCTAATAATATTTAGAAAGAAACGTGACAACAATAGCATCACCTGACGTGACAGCACTGCCGCCACATCACGCCGATTTTATGTCAGAAAGAGGTACTGGGTACCCAGACACGCCGGCCCAATTTGCTACAAGCATGGCCGGGGAATAATATATATCCTATAGGATAATAGAATGTAGTTAATAGTAAATAACCCAACGTTCGGGCTAATTATGACCAAGTGACGTCACAAAGCTTTTGAACCAAAAAATCTATGTAATGATTTAAATAACAAAACCCTTTTATTTGATATCCGGCCTTCTAATTCTAATTTTACGCAGACGAAATCGCGTGTAACAACTAGTATGTTATACTGTAGTAAGCTTGGAAGGTAATTTGTTTCCATTTTTAATGTATAACCGGACGCTTTCGTAACTCGTAAGAGATCTTATATCACGCGCGCCGCATGACCCTCGTGTATTTAGGTGTGCTTTTTAAATGTTGCGCAACCAATACATGTGGTTAAATTAACCCAATTGGTTATCATGAAAAAATACATATATTTCCGATACAAAAATCATATAGTCTATAGCATCATTTTAGTAAATATGGCATCGAGATTAGTTCAGTCTTCCGGAATACGTTCAAGGATAAACAGATTACAAGAGAAACCAACAAATTATAAGTATTGTATGGACATTTTCAACCAAACTATCAACTAGGCCGTTATTGCACGACTGGCCCTTGGCGCCCTAAGATATTGATACCAGAACGCGCCGACCCAATTCGTCTGCAGACCAAAAGATCTGCAATCGTGGCTCTGCCTTTAATTAGATAAATAGATAGAAGTAAAGGAAGGGATGGAGTAAAATGATATAAAGTTCAATGGAAAGGGGAAAAAGGTTGCGGATACTACTGTCACGGACGGTATAGGGGTAGCGATAATATGAGCTAGGGTACTCCGGGATCGCGTACCCGTAGTGAATCCAACCAGTTATCAGGCAGATAAAAGGAAGATCCACCAACTGGAGACTGTATATGTATAAGCACTAATCAAACGCACTAGTTTTCTGTATCAACAATTTTATTCGTCATGACCACTATCAACTTTGTCAAGTATTTTTCGTTAACAAAACAAATTTAACAATAACTTCTTGCTATAATAAATAATGTTAAATTAAAAGAACAAAATTTTAAGAGATTTATTACTCTTAAAATCATTCTGCATTTCCATGCTAACTGCAGTCAGTATGCTTGGTGGCATGTAAGAATTCAAGAAGTCTAGTCATTCTTAGTCGTCTGGCGAGAATTTCAAAATTGAAACTGCTTATAAGTCCGTAGCTGAAATGTATTTTAACAATGAAATTTATTTCATTCAAGATGTTGCATAAAATTGCATAATTGAGAATCTTCTTGAAGCGCCTTCAGAAAATTTACAGTAAACTATATAGTTTACTGTTATGTGTGAATATTGCCATCAAGTTAAAAATATTGCTCATATTTTAGTCGCATGCCAGAAAACATTAAATTACTTTATAAATCTATAATTCAAATAAAAATTTTATGTTAACGTGTCTCACTAAAGCTGCACAGATATCAACACCAAAATACACTGATATTTTGCCACATACTCAACGCATGTTTCGCCTCGCGTACTCTACAGTATCGCCTCGAAACTAGAAAGTCATTTCGGTAATGGACTCTAACTAAACTCTCCGTTTTAAATCGCGGAGTAATTCAAAGACGCTTAATCACTTACTGGTTGTCAGGGAAGTTCGTGAAGCTTAAATATATCAAATTTTAACCATTGTTGATGATTAAATTATTAAATAACTTGGACGTTTAATTTACCTTTACCTAAGAGGGGTAACACTTCTTCCCTTTCATCCAGTTCTTCTTCAGCTATTTATCAAGTACATCCCACCATCTTCTAGATGCTGCCATGCTAGATTAGGTCGCAATTATCTTTACCTAACGCTCTCCTAACCCACGTTACTAAAACGTCGTAAAAATTCTGCTTAAACTGTGAAACTGTGCTTATGAATAAATTAAATTCAGAAAACGAGGTATAATTTTACACTGTAATAGTAAAACGTGTTTGTTTAAGTTTTACCTCTACACAAAGGGTTGTGAATGAAATTCTGAACTTAAAATGGCCTAACTGTTAATTCGTATGTAGTGAAATACTGAATGACCTTTGTTAACTCGATTTACCGTATTCAAACGAAAATTAATTAACAATTCAACCACCCCCAATGTGTAAAAAACCTGTAAAGCGCAGATTATTGTTGTTAATTATGAATAGCTGCCTGTTGTTAGTCATTAATATGGTTCAAAAGTTGAAAGATTACTATGTATCAAAATAATGATTGGGGAGCGAAAATTGTAAAATTCCTTTTACATTTGCAATTTTTCGATTCAATATTAAAACGCAATAACAAAGGATTTGCACATCGAGAACGGTTCCGCTCAACATTCATTACGATGATTTTTTAATCATTGCATCCGGTCCCACATTGGGCGCCATTTCCGGCTCGCATTAATTTTTGTTTTATTTCCTTTCAGGTGGTGAATAAGAAGAATAGCCGGCTGGCGGATTGAAGAGAACAATAGATGATTTCGTATTTAGCATTGTTTATCTTCCAAAAGGATATTGATACCTTATTTTATATATCAGTAAGTTAAATGTCAACCAGGGAATTTAGAGAGTCTGTATAAAAACTTAAAAACTCATAATGGGATACTAATCTTACTGGGTTGTCCTAATAGCCAGCATTTTATTCTGTCTCATATGAGCAATGTAACGTTTATTTTCAGATAAGTTTTTTGAGTTTTCTACCTCCTTTTGGGAAATTTCTTTTTATTACGCCATAATAGGTTGACAACTACACTCAAAATGCCATTGAAGAAGAGGAATGCCTGCACTATCGTCTGAAAACAACTTTAAAAGAGAAGAAAGAAGAATCTTAAGAATATGTTATACAGCGACGGGCCCTTGTCATTCTTCTTGCCCGGTGTATTAAAGCTACTGGACGGAGAACTGATAAGGGCCTATCCTGTATTAAGTCGTCCAAAGAGAAATGTAGAGAAGAAGATTGTTAGGTTGACGAATCCAATTCTTCTGATTTCTTCCCATCTTTACTGGGAGGAGAACAGATTATTCTTCACTGGCGGTTTATGCTGCTATTAAAATTCAAACTGACCTATTGGTATGTCTTTTTAGTATTTTGTAAATAAAAGTAATATTATTTTATTTATAAATCAAGGAAAATTATTATTGTTCATTAATTTGAACACATTTTAGTATTATATACATTGAAATAAGGTCAATTTATAAATACATAATTAAGAATTTTTCTTACATTACAATTGTTTTATACATTTTGTGAACGAGGCTTTTTTTATTTAAAAAAATAATAAGTCTATATTAACTACACAGGAATTTGTGCTTTAATTTAATTGTACCAAATTTAAAAGTTTTGTATAAACTCCAATAAACAATTAAAATAAATATAATGAAAATTTATGGACACGTTATATTGATTGAAAAGTTTGTCAATTACGTATTTTTTTTTTCAGTACAATTTAAGAACGTGCACAGGAATTAGGGATTTAACTTGATTGTACCAAATGTAACAGATTCTTGTACAAAGACGAAATTTGGCAAGGTGTTAGTTTTTCTTTTATATCACAAAGGGCAAACCAGCAGGCGGTTGATCTTTATTATATACTAGCGGAACCGGCAGACATTGTCCTGCCCGAACATTGGGTTACCTACTATGTACTATAATACTACACCCTATGATCCTGTGATATTGTCAACTAATATCATACACCCATATGTACAAACTTTCGCGTTTATAATATTAGTAGGATAGGATAGGACATTAGTCTGACGTCATTTTCCTTACCCCTACATCTCTCCTAAAAACTATCTCCCTTCCAAATTTCATCTTTGTATAGTTAACCAAGAAATAGGTTTGGAGACCAATTGAATTAGGAACTGTGATGCGCCCACACAAGAGGACAGTAAGTCAGTCAAACAGTCTCTTACATACAAACCAACCAACATCTCTATATTACAGAGTGCGGCACTGGGGGAGCTGCACTGGGAGCACTGCACTGAGAGTTTGCACCGCTGCGTCTAAGCGACACCATCACTTGCTGGAACACTTGATAACAAACGTAATAATGCCTTTAAGATTATGTTTTTTATCTTCATTAATAGCTGAAACTAATCGAACTAAATGCCGCAATTTCCCGACAATCTTATGTAAGAAAGAGGTACAAGTACCCGGACGTGCCAGCCCAAATCGGCTACAAGCATAGCTCTACCTCTAATTAGAAAGACAGGAGGGTAAGGGATGTAGTAAAAGAATATAAAGGTAGATGGGGAGAAAGGATTCGGATACTACTGTCACTGACGGTATAGGGGGAGTGACAATAGCAGCTAGGAAGTGATGTACTATGTACCGCTGATGCTCATCATCAAGTGCCTAGTAGACTGGAGCAATCGACTCAAATGTCGACCACTGATTAGGATACTGGTACACCGAGTCCGAGCGGTCCACTATCTTCCCTAGCAACACTAGGTGCATTTGGAAAGCAACGCGAATGGGATCAAGTGTCTGCTTATAGTGCCCGCTCCATACCGAGGGCTCGTTCCTACACTGAACCGGCCGTTCCCGAACCTCTAGCTAAAACTATTAACTTACACCTGTCTATAATAATTTATTATCTTTCTATAAAAACGCAAAAGGTCATCTATCACCTGAGTTCCAGGGGGCGCTCCAGCAAGGAGTAACTCGTAATATGCGATAAGTTTAAGTAAATTTTATAATAAAAATATAAAGAGGGCAAGTGAGGGAGTTGTCATAATTGGATCTCGATCCATCTTAAAATTTACCTCGGGCCGACACTGTATCTACAAAAGAAATTTATTGCTCTAAGGGTTTTTTTGCTATAAAACGCCTAATTTCTGCAGAAATATTAGATACTAAAGAGCACTATAAATGTATTTTTCAAAATTTGTCATATATATTTAATAATATTATGTATATATGTGTGTGTGTGTGTGTGTGTGTGTGTTCTTCTTCACTAACGATATTATCTTAATAAGTTATGATTAAAGTTCTGAAATAGCTGAAATTCTTCGCAGTCAATTGTGTCATCTATACAATATTACCTAGGGAGTGCAATTGTGAATAAAAACCATCCTTTATCTCACATAAGATCGGCGTGAAGTGGCGGCAATGCTGTCACGTCAAGTGATGGTGTTGTTGTCACGTTTCGTTCGGGGACGACGATCGTGCTATCTCATTCAGATGTTACTTGTGTAGGGCTACTTAACGTTAAAAATACTGTTATTCAATAGAATACAGTTATTCGTATGTTTATGTTTGTATTCTACATTCTATAGTATGTATGTAGTCTGTATTTTATAAAGAGCAAATTGTTCTTCTCATCTGACATACATACATACCTCTATTCTTCCTCATTATATACCGGATAACTGGACGGTGGTGGATTTTATCAGTTGATAAAATCTACCGCGGGTATGGGGGTGTGGGGTAGAGACAAATGTAGAGTTTTGAAAGAAAATCACACGGGCCCCCCCCCCCCCCCCCTTATTTTCGTACATCGACGGAAATTTTTAATATACAGAGATGTTACTTCTTCTATTCTAATCTCCATAGTTTAACCACCGACACTTTATGTGGAAAGAGTTCACTGTTGACGTCTTCAGTATCCTAGTATCGTATACATGAGGACGTGAAAAATTGTAAATTTTAGAAAATTATTCAATTCAAGTTTTAACATCATTGTAACAACGTATTATAATCGAGATCATTTTTATTGTGAAAGAATGGGGTACAATTGAATTAAAATGAACTGTTTTAACTTTTGATCAGTTCGTAGCCCAATCAGTGGCCGGCATTTGAGTGGATCGCTAAGTTAAGTAGCTCTTACTGCGGCCGGGTGATAGATGGGTGACCGATTCTAATAGAGGTTTTCAAATAGATTCAAATTAGATAGCTTATTCATTATAATGTTTCAAATTAATAACTGGTGGTCCTCACGCTTACACCCCTACGATTTCTACAACCTTATGACTAATATCACAAAGTGACATTCATCGGGTCCCACTGTTTTACGTGCCTTCCAAAACAAGGAGGAGGTCGGATATCAAATATAAACCAGTGGTAGAATGGATCACCCAGTCGCAGCCAGAGCAATTTAACCCAGCGATCGACTCAAATGCCGACCACTGATCAGGCCACGACCTCCTCAAGGTATCTTAGGTCTAGTACAGTAACACATCGTAATTTGAAACGTGAAGTCAATAAGAGATAAATATTCGGGCGAAAACGAGCTGTCACGACGAATTCATACTTCATTTCGCTAATGTCGGAATAATGAAAGACCAAAATAATGGCGGCTTTTGTTCCCTAGAATTCGGATGTATGTAAATATGTACCATATTTTTCTTAGCACTTTTCTGGCTTTAGAACGGGATTTAAGTATATATCAGAGATGAGCGGAATCTGTGTTAACAGGTTTTGTAATTGTAATTTGTAATTGTAATTTTTGTAATAAGTAATTGGTAACTTTATTGAGATCAATAGGTATGTTTTGGCATGGTTATGATTTCCCATATCATAGTTTCACAAACCACAAATAATGAATAGTATGAAAATTCGGCAATCGTTCCCTAGTTTAACAGGTTTAATTACGAAACTTACAGGAGAGCACTGAATTTCTTGAACGGAATTATGAAGACTGCTAGTAAAAAATAAAGTAAAAGAAGGATGTAAAAAGACTATTAAAAATCTATCTTAGTTTCTTTCACTCACTTTATAATTTACTCCTTAATGAACCACTCCTTTCATTTTAAAATTCAATTTTATTAATCAGAGCAGTGTAAAAATGTGCTAAAGAGAAAATTTTATTAATATTGGTTCGCCGTAAAATTTTGCTACCTCGACGTGAAAGTATGCGATAACATTTCTAATGGCCTGTTACTGTCTCGGGGTGAAAGGTTTTAGGGTGCGATATTCTTTAATAGGTATTTTACAATGGAGACATTTTTCTTGTTCTCTGGTGCCACGGTTTCACGTCGAGAGAAGCAAAACTTTCAAGACAAGCACATCCGCTCTAACCGATAACTCGGCACAGCATAGCACGGCACGACTCAGAACGGAACATCACAGCATTTCCCAGCACGGGGTCAACACGGCTATTACAATAGCGCACGGCACACCACAGCAGCGCACAGCTCAGCACAGTACCGCTCGGTACCTCGTCGTATCCCATCGTAGTGCTAATATTATACAATACTAGCTGTACCCCGCGACTACGTCCACGTGGGTCGCCCTTATCACTTAGGTAGTAATAGATAGTAGCCGTTTCACAGACTTACTGAATATGCCTAAAAAATTTCATAAAATTCGGAAGAGTGTGGTAAAGTTAAAAGCGGGACGCGACAATTTTATATATAAGACTAGCTGTTCCCCACCACTTTGTCCGCGTGTGCCACTCTTATCACTTAGAAGTTTAAAAATAGTTTTTGGATGAGGATTAATATTATGTTGATTAGAAGACCTTCACAAATAATGCACTATTTTAGAACAAATTTCATTAGCATAAAAAAGGTTATACTGAACTAACCTTAAAACATAGACATATGCTGTCGCGGACTTTTACTTAGAACTTTTAAAGGGAAACAATTTTGTCATACATGACTCTTGCAAAACTTTAACCATTTACGCAGCGCACGCAGCGGAAGCTCTCAAATGGGAAAAATAACCCCCGATTTTGAAACATTCTTCATTGGTGCTCCGCTCCTATTGCACTTAACGTGATGATATATAGCCTATGGCCTTCCCCGATAAATGACCAACCTAACACTGAAAGAATTTTTCAAATCGGACATCGTACTTCCTGAGATTAGCGCGTTCAATCAAACAAATAAAGAAACAAACTCTTCAGCTTTATACTAAATATACATAATCGTATAAAGTTCTAAAAGTATATGTTCCTCCATACCTACAGAACTGTCATCATCATCGTCATCCACAGCCCTTTATCTCCCACTACTGGGCAAAGGCCTCTCCCCGCCCGTACCATTCCTTACGATCTTGAGCCAATCTGAACCAGGTTCGACCCGCGACAGATATTATGTCGTCGACCCATCTGGCTGCTGGATGACCAATGCTCCGTTTTCCTGTCCTCGGCCACCACTTCGTCACAAACAAAACAGTTAGGTCATATTTAATGCCACTTAGTGATATTAGTCGTTACAACAACTTACGTGCGAGGTATCAAAATATTGATTCATTGCATTGTTTACAGAATAGCTGACTCCATAAAAACGTATCTGTATCCACCAGGGGGTATTAAGTATTTTCAGTACCAACAAAACTAATGACCGCATTATTTAATAAATTCATTGAAATTCAAATGAGCAGTTTAAAACGTGTTCCGACATTAGGAGCGACCTTAGTTGTGTCCTTTTTTGGGCCGCGTCGACTCAGCGGCCAACAAAGGCTGAGAGATAACCAGCTATTTATAGCGAATCAGTAATCAGCAAAAGGTACGCTCGAGTCGTAAAGCGCGTTTATGTTTCTTACTCGAGTACAGGTTAATAAAAAAGTAGGTTTGAACAAGTATATATATTATACATCTCTACGTGACTGAATTCCTAGTAGACGGCTGGTTAGATTTTGATGATATTTATGTGACGAATTTTATAATTATCCTCATTGAAGTGGTAATGGTCCTCTTCATAAGAGGGTTTCTTTACATAATATAAGCTGTCATAGAGAGTAAGGACATAACACTAAGCGAATTGTATTATTAATTTGTTTGTGGTTTTGTGTGGTCGTGGGCAGCTTCTAATTGCGAATGCTCTTCATTTGTACTAATATATAAAGCTGAAGAGTTTGTTTGTCTGCTTGTACGCGCTAATCTCAGGAACTACTGGTCCAATTTGAAAAATTCTTTTACTGTTAGATAGCCCACTTATCGAGGCTATGTATAATGAGGCTAAAATATTTCACCTAGTTTTACGAGGACGGAGCCGCGGGTAAATACTGGTTTATCATATAATTCGCGTATATTAAAAGTAAGACTGAAAATGTATTTTTTAAAAATTGCCTTATATTAAGCACATTCGGTCGTCAAAAAAACTATTGAATTATATTTTTTTTTATGATGATAACATATTCTCAGAATCTGAACTTTCTAGCCAGATCAGCGCTATCAATTTATTCAACATTCTATATCTCTGTACTTGACTACATTTGGAGCACACTATGTAGTGTAGCCGGGGACTTTGAGTAGCTACGCAAATTTTTGTAGAACTTTGTAGTCTTCAAGGACAAAAAGGTACAAACACTATGAGCTATGTCTAGCTCCAGTACCCGTGCTTCAAGACCTTTCCTCCCACGTACGTGCAAGTAGTGGAACGATCTTCCCCCAGAGGTTTTTCCTGCGTCCTATAATATCGTGGGGATTACGGGCTGTTGCTCAAACAATTTCTTATGAAGTTAGATTAGCTTTAATTATTTTATCAAGATCGGGCATAAAACTCCGTCAGCTCAACTTTAAGTGGCGGCTGCGAATAATAGGAGTCGCCGAGATGAAAATGCTCAGGTAGATGTGTGCCATTACCAAACTCGATAAAATCCGCAATAAGTATGTGCGAGTAAGCCTTGGGGTACGCGATATTGCTGATGTGATGTAGGAATCTCGGCTGCGATGGTATGGGCATGTGAAAAGGAGACCATCAGACTATGTTGGGAATCGGGCACTACAGCTTTTCGTCCCAGGTCGTAAACCAGTGCACAAAACTAATCTGGGCTCAAATTAAAGATTATGAAGCCCGCCATAATACATCTCCACCGTACGGCATAGAATAGGTTTAGACACATTTTAAAGAAGAATGCGAAAAATCACTGAAGATGACTGGATGAAGGTGGTTTTAAATAGCACGGTCGGTTTATTCCACATGATACGAAAATGCGTTGTACGATTCTTCTCGTACAACGCGCTTGTACGGACTCGAATGCGCATAATATAATGTTATAAATATTATAATATAATATTCCTAAATAAACACATTTTTCTGATAATTTCTGGTGAGAAGCATCATCTTGCCTTTGACATCATATAAACTTAAAAGTATATAAACATTTTGGCTGGCCCGTTGGCGCAGTGGGCAGTGACCCTGCCTTCTGCTCCGGGGGTCGAGGGTTAGATTCCCACCTCGAGTCTGGGCTTATTATCCATATGTATGTATTTATATATTTCTAAGAAAAAATGTGTATAACAGGCGCCTGCGGCTGTTACTTATAACACAGGCATTATGGCGATGATGATGTCGGTGATAGTGTTGATGATGGTGATGGTGATGATGATGGTGCTGGTGATAAAGGTGGTGGTGTTGACGATGATTATAGTGATTACGAATGATTTTAACTTTTTCATATCGACAGCAAATGGAATGCTCTGGTCCCAAGATTCAGGGACTAAGTTTTGACATCAGGTTTCCAAAGTTCATTTACCTACTGTTAAACTAGCTGTTTCCCTACGACTTCCTGTGGCCTCAACAACAATAAGATCTTAGCTGTTGCCGGGTCCATCGCGTTGCAGAGTAAGGAACTATAGCAGTGCCCAGGACTTGTGACCCAGGTGTAGGTTTATAGTGATTCACTTACACTCACCTTCACTGCCAGTGCTCCCTCCCCTGCCTGGCAAAATCTAAGTATTCTATTAAAATTGCAGCAGACTGTACTACTTCTTCTATGTCCTAGCGTTATCCCGGTCTAGTACCAGGGTCCGTTTAGATTACAGAGGATGTGATTGTAGGGCGAGTTGAGATGACCGACTGGTATAAAGTCATTAAACTGGGAAAACTGGTATTTTTAATTATTAAGAATAATTGAAAGATATTTCGGCGTTACAACTAGATCCCTTCAATTTTATTATACATCGCATGCTTAATCGTAAACTGACCGATTTGGTTTTAGGTCTAAAGTGAGTTGCTAATAATAAAATACATATACTCATCTAAGCATACTCATTCATATACACTCTTCACGCATACTCATCACCCATACTCTTCACACACACACTTCACACTTACTCATTCACAGCATTGCCGCCACTTCACGCCGATTTCATGTGAGAAAGAGGTACCGGTACCCGGAAAATTGGGTGCAAGCCAAAAGGACTGCAAGCGTGGCGCTACCACTAATTAAAATTTTGTACCGAATGAGTTTCAGTTATAACTGCACATAAAATAACGAAGTTTTATTCATATACCACCTTAAACCATACATTTTAAGTATAATAAAAGACAAAAATACTTTTGTAAATTTTCGTCACACCTTTTGACGGAGCAGTTGGGGGGGAGGGCTGTATTGACTCCGTTAGTATGCTATCTGTCTCTGTGCTCAAATCTGATATGTTACTTAAGGGCTGTGTGAGAGCCTTTTGCACTAATTCGTGAACTAGAATACCTATGGTCATCTGAAAAAAGAAAGTCCTTTTTTTAATATAGTATAATAAATTTATATTTATTTACAGTAGTTGGGATGGCAATCTCGTCTCATTAAGTTTATATTTGTCGGTTTCAATCTCTGACGTCAATACTTTAACTGATGTCTCGTTGTGTAACTGTGTATTATATGTGTGTATTTATATATTCCTAAAAAAACATATTTGTGTATAACAGGCATCTGTTACCTATAACATCTGTTACCTTAAGAACAGACGTCCGTGTGTCATATAGTCCTGTATATATTTACTTATTAGAATTATAGATTTACCATCTTCTAGTGTTATTGGCATTCTGCGTTTCTAATTGATGTAAAAAATAAAAATAAATCTTTGTATTATAATGTTTAAAATTGATCTCTTACCTGAAAAACTGCGTGACTCAAGGTTGTAGAGATCGTGGGGGTTCCGAGGATGACGTCAGATGGCAATCGGTCATCTTAACTCGCCCCACAGCCTAATTCTCTGCAATCTAAGCGGACCCTGGTACTACTACACCGGGATAACGCTAGGAAGAAGAAGAGACATTGAGAGTGTAATTTCTACACCTATCTATATGAATATTAATTGTAGCTTTGGGCCACAAAGTCGGTCATAGTATTATTTCCCATTAATATGCCCATCCACATTTTGTTCAATCAATTTATAACACATTAAAATAAATCTCAAATTAAGGTTTCTTAAAAAAATTATTGGTACAATAATGCTTGACTTTGCGGAACTCTATGACATGCATTGCAAATTAAAATTTATTTTTATGCTCAAATTTATTCGCTAATTTAAGTAAAGTACTTAGTATTCCTTGCGTCTTAGAAATTTTGCTAAAGATAAAGAGTTTGTAACAAAACAAAAATACCATTCCCATTTCCCATTATACGAACGAGTTCTCTTTTAAAAAGCTCGCCCAATTAGCGCAGTTCTTGGGTCATTCTCTAATGATAATGGCACAACCCCCTAGCTCACCTATTCTCGTGTATGTCCCGACTTGGAATACCTTGCATGTTTACTCATTAGCAAGAAAACAGAACAAGTGCACTTATGACACTTAAACTCATGAAATTTTCACATCCCAAATTTTTGTCCAAATTTTGCTAGCTTACAAATGTTTTCGTTTATACATTTTCCACGATGAATTCTCAAGTTCGTTGACACCGTAAAATTTCTCGTTATGCTATAAGATACACTGTTTTATTTATAGAAAGGCACACCAAAGTGGAAAATTTCGGCGAGGAATGAAAGTTGGAAGCGAAAGTCGATATACTTGACCACCACAAAGGAAGATCTTCGTGTCCGGGCTAGTTAGAGTTGCCCGGGGTGGCCGTGCTTCGCCGACAGTTGTTCGTCGGAAGGTCTATATATAGTAATCGTAAGTAGAAACTTCGCTAGCGTGAGTTAGTTTATATGAAGATTTTCAGCGTTTGTACTGCGGTCGTTTTCATCCGTACAGCGCCATCTAGTTTGCTTTGGTGTAACCCTTTCCACTCGACATCATTGCCATCTCGTAGTAATACAAACTAGCGGACTAGCGGACTAGTGAACCACCTGCTCGTTTGCCCCTTATAATATAAAAATATACTGAATATTCTGGGTCCCACTATAGTTAATATTTTTGAAAGCTTACGCTAAGAGTGGCCAAGACGTTAGGCCAGCAGGTTTGAACCCAGTAACTGTTTTTGTAAATGTGCATGCCTCTCCAAGATACACGTTAAAGTATTAAACCTGTAGAAAGTTAAGCTATGAAATGTATCTCAGCTTTGTAAAATATATGGTACCTTACATAATATATAAAACCCTAACAAATGAGGATGTCTCGGAGATATATGATCATCTCGAGGAAAGTTTATCATATTCAGAACCATCATATTTGTCAAGATTGTGATATTAACATGGCTGATGTATTAAGCGCACTTCCACACAGGGCGTCTTTTATACTTTTCTCAGAAGATATGCCCACAGTTTAAAGATAAAGATATGTTATGTGTTTATTAAGCTTGTAATATCACCCATATATTAATATTATACCCTGATATAAAATTAACAATGCAGGGAGATGATATTTACATACATTGTTTATTCTCGCAAACTAATACCTCTATAGCTAGTCATATAATTTTATATTATATATTATATCCCAGCCGTAACCCACGAATAAGTCCGTGTGAATTCAATGATTTTATTAAATTTTGAGGGTGTTATTCTTTATGTCTACATGTGTTACTCTTTGAAACATAACATATCCACCAGTTAAAGAAAATCCCGTCGAAATGGGTCCTGCAGTTTCGGAAATTACTCGGTACAAACAATTAGACAAAAAAAATTTAACTTGCGTTTTTTTATAGGAAACGTGTATATAATAGTATGTAGTTAGGGAAAAAATAATAATTTCGACGTTACAAATAAGCCGTTCAATTTAATTCATATATATAGAAGTAAGATATTTCATATCCCGATAAACGAAATCGAAATCCAGAGACGAGATTGTGGACAGATGCTAGTTTGTAGATATTTGAATAAATTATTCAAGCACTTTTTTGACAATTGCAAAAACGGTCGATTCGTCGAAAAAGTGCTAGAACTGTTCAGTCTGAATCCAATTCAAAAATTACAAACTTGCCGAGATAAAAATTCTATTAAAAGTTCGCGCCCCAACAAATTGAATTCATTTTCTACTAATGGAAAATGTGCGCTCACTCTTAAATTGGCAAAAGAAAGTAAGGGATTTTCTATAAAAATAATGTATGCAATTGAAAAATGGTTTTAACTAATACAATTTATTTAAATGCTAGATGTAGCCCGTCTTTTATCATTGATGAGGATCAATATCATGTTATTAAAAACACCTTCGCAAATAATGCATTATTTTAGAACAAATTTCGTTAACATAAATAAAGGTATAGGGAGCCAACCTTAAAAGATAGACGCATGCTGTTGCGGTTTACGCAGCGCACGTAGTGGTAGCTCTCAAAAGGGGGAAGAAACCGCCGATTTTGAAATGTTCTTCATTGCTGCTCCGCTCTTATTAGTCTTAGCGTGATGATATATAGCCTATAGCCTTCCTTGCAAAATGGGCTATCTAACGTTGAAAGAATTTTTCAAATCGGACCAGTAGTTCCGGAGATTAGCGCGTTCAAAGAAACAAACTCTTCAGCCTTATATATTAGAATAGATTAAACGAAAAAAAAGATAGACGGACAAAAATTTTTTAAATGTAAAAAAAATCACAGAGACACTCAGGGAATATGGCCAACTCGAAAATGGAGTAAACTCAAACATTATTTCAATAAGATATAATGTCTAAGCTATATTAATTCAAGTTTTCCTTAGAATGATAATGATAAGTGACAAACGTTTTTTGCTGCCCCTGGCAATTTGACCCGGACTGAATTCAACTTCAATTCAACTGAACCCTTTCATTTGTCGCCGAACCTTTCCATCATGGTGTGCTTTTCCACAATCTAATAGTTTGAAACTCTTTGGGGAGACCAACGTGCAAAACACTTTGAAGGCCCGAAAATGGTGCTAATAATTTAAAAAAAAACTGTGTATTAAACTTGCCCTTGCTTTAAAAGGGCTATAAATGATACCACACACGATGGGCTTGAATGAAAAGAAAACCGATAAAGCTACGATCTCCTCGACGAGGTACCTGAAGTGTCTTTGGGATTATTATCTTTGCATTCAAAATGATAACATGTACTAATTGTATAATTATTTATATATAATAATTATACAATTAGTACATGTTATGTTATACATATATAACTTCCATTTTCTAAAGGTCAGTTTGGAGTCGAGCTAGATTTCACTTAGTATTAACTGATGGTATTCGTTGGAGTGTTTGTTTTCTTTCATGTTTTTTCTTCTAAAATCATGTTAATGTCTATCTTTTAAGGTTGGCTCAGTATAACCTTTTTTATGATCAAACGTGATAAGAGTGGCAGACGCTGACGCAGTCATGGGGAACAGCTAGGTTAAAATAAAACTAACTATTTTATATACGTTTAACTCTGAGGAGGTCGTGGCCAAATCAGTGGTCGGCATTTGAGTCGATCATTAAGTTAAGTTGCTATTGCTGCAACCGGGTGATAGATGGGTGACCAATTCTAGCACTGGTTTATATTTGATATCCGACCTCCTCCGGCCTTCTGGTCGTGCAGATGTCCATGGGCGTAGGCACTTAGGTGACAACTTACTGCTCGTTTGCCCCTTGTAACATAAAAATATAACTGATTATAATAATACGGACAGGCGGAAAGTCCAGTATTAACGCCATCTTGGAAGTATTCCGAAGTAACGACCGACACTACATTTTGAAGTATTAGATCTAAAGTCCTGTCCAGAAAGGTCTACTGTAACTCCCTTGGCTGATATGTCATCCTCGAGACCTACAGTGTGCATAAACGTATTTATAAAAATCCCACCTTAAGCATACTCGCAAACAATATTGGGTGGCTTTTGGAAAGGATTTCCCCTGGGACAACAAAAAATGGGTAGACAACTGTGCCGAAAGGGACAGAAAACTAATACTCGACTTTTTACTTTTTTTGCCTTTGAGTGAATATACCTATATTGAATCAATTTGTAGGGCGAAGATGACGACATAACTCGTTGAGACCGAGGTGGATGGGCGATGGGCAAAGCACAGCCCGCGGACCAGTTCTGGCCCCTACTAAGCTTAAATTAAAAGCTCGTATTAGGAGTGGGTGCGACAATACCCCAGCGGCGGTGGGGTTTAAACCGGGTACCTTGCGGATTTCAGTCCATACCTTATACAGTTGAGATATTGAAGCTTTACCTAGGTAGAAGAACAATAAAGACTTATAAAAGTCAGAAATCGCATTTTATAAGCTAGTGAAAGCGACAATGTCCTTTGTTGAGATTATTCTCTCTACCTGCTGTTATCCTGGTCTAGTGTTATTAGATTGAAGGCTGAGTTATTGTTATATCTGGATGAATTTTACACCCCGCTGAGTCATTGCTGTATCTGGATGACTTTCATACCCCATCGAGTCATTGTTGTATCTGGACGAATTTTAGACCCCGCTGAGTCATTGTTGTACTTGGATTAATTCTAGACCCCGCTGAGTCATTGTTGTATCTGGATGAATTTCAGACCCCGCTGAGTTATTGTTGTATCTGGATGAATTTTAGACCCCACTGAGTCATTGTTGCATCTGGATGAATTTCAAGCTACGTCGGAACGTACAGCAACCATAATCGTTACAGTGACAGACAGTCGTTTGTTACCGGACGGAAGGCTAGTGTTTGTTGGTGTGTGACGTAGCTCATTAATGAATATACAAGATACAAACGACTTGACCAATTTTTTGGAATGAAGATCCTTATGAGACGATGCGGAGGGGTACCCAAGGCGGCAAAAAACGTAAAACTCCTTATTATAAGCTGTAGGAACTTCTTTGTCCTTGCGATTTATTTTTTTCTAAATTGAATAGATCCATTAACGCAAATGAAACGGAGACAACTAGTCAACTTCGTTGCGACGCTACGCTGCAATGTTCTGGAAGTTACGTCGTGTGGCGTCGTGTCGCCGACGGACGGTCTGATCCGTTACATTCGATGCTTAAACATAGAAACTGCAGTCTTGTGTATGATATGCTTCATTTGTGTGCGAGTAACATGGTAACAGAAGATACACAAAATTACATTTATAAAAGAAGGTCACATACTAATATCACGATAACACGCGCCAAACAAATACAATCGATATGTTTTGGAAAATATAAACAGGTTTAAAGATGCGGTGCTCAGGTGTTATCTTAAAATTTGTTTATTTATAAAGTAAAAGTTATTAGATGGAAAGCGCGTCTACTTATAATAATTAAAAACTAGTTCACAGTTTCTTGACGACTTTCTCATTGTAATTTTCTTTGATTTCCGCTTTTATTGCATACCAACTTTTTATTCCTTTTGAACTGTACCCTACCGATGTAAAAGGTACCCTATGCCCTGTCCCCTGACTTTTTGATATAACTCTCCTGGGCCAACACAATCTAATCCATCCAGATCCAATCCATTCTTCGTCGTCCCAAGCCATCGTCGCAAAGCGCGAACTGAGATGCGATTGATAGTAGAAGCCTATTCTGCGAGGACCCTTATCTTCCTGTCCGAGTGTATTCAACTCGCGTGGCTTATCGACTCCCATTTATTGAACCATATCTGTAACAGCCTCTAGTGTGTCCGCCTTCGGACGTAGGCCTTCTGTCCATTTTTCCATGCTGTCCTATCCAGTGCTGTCTGCATCTATCTACTACCAGCTTGTCGGCAGATATAGTCTTTCCAACTTTTGGGTGGTCTTCTCCTCCCGCTGGTATTAGCACGGCGTCTCCACTCTAAAGTATGTCTCACCCAACGACTACAGTCCAATCTGGCAATGTGCCCTGCCCATCCCTCCCATTTATTGAACATTCCTTGATAATCGGTTTAGTAATTGAAAGGATAAAAACGTAAAAAAATCTCAAAGTCACACACAAAATGCTAGTAGGGGTATACACGGGTACCGGACATCGCGTGGTATAAAGCAAATCGCGTATCACTTTCACCCAGTGCGTATGTATCAGCTCATCTCCTATGCTACGTACGTGAGATCCATCGTAAGCCCGACCCCGTGACCCACTGGCGGCACCATCGTTCACGGTCAGACGAAAGTGCTCGCCCATTGTTCCAACGCTTTGGCGAAATTCGCGCTTTCCACGGTCCAATATGCTACGGCTATCAATATTTTCAATGACGAATACTCAAAGAGGCAATGTTTCAAAGGGGCAATGACTAATACTATGCATTAAAACATTGTTTCCCAACCTTTCTTAGGCCATTAACATTTCTAAAATTTTTATGTCCCCCATGCAGGATTTTTAAACTTTAAAAACTGTTTTGTTCTCCTAAGAAATATAAATGATAAGTTTTAGGAAGTTTAGTAGTAATTTAGTAGTAATTTTTATTCTATAAATCATGTTACATAGTTCAATATACCCTGGCTCCTAAACTAGGTAAGCCCGTATCTTAGGAGCCAAGTTGGTATTTTGGTAACGTTAAATGAAATTATACCTACCTAATAATTATTTACAGTATTTATTTTGATAAGTTGCCTTTTTTGTTAAATTTGTCACCGATTTCTAGAATTACATTTCAATAACCCAAAGCGAAAGGGTCATATTCGTGTCGAGTTCATTTTTAAATTGCCCCCCCTTAACTGTCAAATTGCCCCCCAGTGGGGCGTGCGTTAAGAAAAGTGTTTCTTAATCTAATGCAGTGGCATTACAATGTAACTAAATAGGACTGGTATGCCTGTTTCCTCTCAGAATGCTTTAACAAAATAAAAGGAATACTTGGAAGTAGTGTTTACAGTATTAGTATTCCTGTATTTGCAGGAAACACTTTGACAATAATTCCTGATTCCGCTGCGAAAACTTTGGAAACATTTTTATCCAATAATGTAAAATACTTTAATCAATATTTTTCAATGACGAGAGGCAAACCGGCAGGCGGTACACCCGAATGGCGAATGGGATTGTTTGAAGAGGTATTCCATACGGTGAAGAGCCTTCCTGAATCAGGTAACTTCACTTTACTAATTAGTAATAACATTATGTCCTACCTCTCACAAAATACATATTCGCCGGCCTTAGATTTGCGTATTGTATGCTTTTAGAGTTTAATTTAACAATTAAAATCCATACGGTGGTCATAACTACAGTTTACAATCTAAGAGTTAAAAGTATATGTGTGTGGGTGTGTAAATGGTTTGACATTGGTGTGAGTCATGTTTTATTTTAGATAAGATAAGATAAAAGATGCTATATTAAGGTATCAAATTTTTTTAAGCAAGTAAGTAATGAGTCCCTGACTCCTGAACTAGCGCAAGCTGTGTTTCAGGAGCCACTGCCCTCACTAAAACTAGTTACATATAAAGATTGCTAATTGCTTAATTTATAAAGAAAAGCAAAATAATAACAACATAAGGTAAAGGTGAATGTGTGTATATGTATGTTGTTTTGTGTAAATATTGGCATAGTGCATAACTCCAGTTTGTCAGCTGGGTTTGCAACAATATCCGTATATTTTTGTTTTAATAATTTAATATATTATTGTTGCACAGTTTATAAAAATATTAGCATTCACATACAATGCTCTATATAAACTATACAGTTATATTGTTTATATAGAGCTCTATATACTTTTGCCATATTTCATACTTCTCCGTAAGCTCAATTTTCGCTAAAAGATACGGAAAATTTTCAAATTAATCAGCCCTATCGTTGGCGAGAGTATGTCACCGGGCCGTTATCGTTATGCACATCACGCTACCGGCGCAGTTTGGGTGATGAGTATTTGGGAGAAAGCAAACTTGCACTAGTGGTAAAGTGTAACAGGAAAAAGTTCTTGTAGTGTATTATTCCTACCAGCCGTAATGTCATATTTTTTTGTAAGAAGAAGCAGAAGTTTTATTATTACATGTTACATGATGAAGAAGGTTTTATGCAAGAAGAAGCAAAATATTTTATGTAACAAGAAACAGAATACTTTATGTAACAAGAATCAGAATAATTTATGTAGCAAGGAGCAGAATATTTTATGTAACAAGAAGCAGAATACTTTATGTAACAAGAATCAGAATAATTTATGTAGCAAGGAGCAGAATATTTTATGTAACAAGAAGCAGAACATCGATTGCTCTACCTGATACAGCCAATTAATCTATGGCTCCTACGTAAAGTATCGTAAGTCACATTCTTGCCGTCTCACTTTTTCACGTTTTCTGAATGAAGTTGATGACTATTAGCTGCATTAATAGCATACTAAAGTGTTTTTAAGTATGTTACTTTGAAATTCATACAGTTAATAGAACACGTCAAGTTCGTTTAGAAAACGTGAAAATGGCAGAATGTGTGTTACGATAATTTACGTAGGAGCCATCGAAGTATAAGTAAATTGATATGGGACTATAAGAAGGCCATCTGACGTCATCCTCGGAACCCCCAGGATTTCTAGTCTTATGACTAATATCACATTGTGACATTAATCGGGTCCTACTGTTTTACGTGCCTTCCGAAACACGGAGGAGGTCGGATATCAAATATAAAAGAGTACTAGAATGGGTCATCCATCTGTCACCCGGTCGCAGCAAGAGCTACTTAACCGAGCGATCTACTCAAATACCGACCACTGATTAGGCCACGACCTCCACACCCGTAGACGGCGACGTCGCCACGGCGTCTCGGTGAGCAGGCTTTAGAAATAAAGTTTTATAGTCGTGCGTACGATTTCCTCACGATATTTTCAAATTTTCTTTATCTCAATATATAAACGTTGATAATTTCATGCACACTAGATTTGCGCACCAACGTCTTATGTCTAAATATTTAACAAAGCTTAAGTAATTACTTAAGTATTCAAGTAACGTCACGTTAACGATACGACGCAGGCAACTTAAGGTACCTTCAAATTAGCACTTAATTATCACGTTTACTGGCATCCAATGCCAACTTCCTACCCCCAAATGCAAACACCAAAACTCTTCCTTTGTTTTTTCTTGATATTACAAAGGGGTTTGCCCCTTGTAATATCAAGAAAGGCTCAGGCAGATTGGTAATGTACTTAGGTTACCAATCTAAGTCACTTAACTATCGACGCCCGTGTAGATGTAGATGTCTACGACACCATGCGGCTGGCATATACTTTGCCGGTTGTAATAAAGGGTTTATGCCATCGAGAACAATAAAAAATAATCTCAGTATGTATAAATAAACATATGAACAAATATAAAACTAAAAAGAAGACCTGGGACTCGAACCCGCCTCCACGCACGAGACAAACGTAGTCATATGATTACAGACGCGGAACCCTTCCATATGAGCGTGTTTTGGCACGCTTTACTTGAGAGGTAGCGCCATGCTTGAAGCCGAAATAGGCCGGCGCGTCCGGGTACTAGTACTAACATAAGATCGGCGTGTAGTGGCGGCATAAATTGCTCGAACGCTCTAAACGCTAAGCACGAGCTTTCGTTAACACTAAAAGATTGAGAAAGAAGTACTCGTAGAAGTACTCTTGGCCACCAGGAGGATCACAGAGCGTTGCCCACCTTTAAAGAGCGGTTTAGGTCACTAAACTCTGTCCCAAACCGAACGAAATGCGACAACAATACCATCACTTGACGTGACAGCATTGCCCCCACTTCACACCGATCTTATATAGTATATTAAGGGAAAACCTGAAAGCTACTTCTAAGTCTCAAATACTTCTTATTATTTTGAGTTACGTGGCTCGCAATGTGAAACGATACGTTAAATTTGATTATATTCATGCACTACACGCATGAAGATGAACATTTCATTGATATTTTTTTTATAAAGCATAACATTAAGAATACTATAATATTCGCTTTTCCCTTCCTAGTGCTAACCTTTAATTAAAAGCTTGTTTTAGGAATCGGTGCAGAGGCATCATTCGTACCAATATTAACTGTATGTGAATTTAATTTTAATTGCAAACAGACGCTTCAATTTGTACCTCTTTCTCACATGAGATCGGCATAAAGTGGCGGCAATGCTGTCACGTCAAGTGATGGTATTGTTGTCGCGTTTCGTTTGGATTTCACAAACCAAACGAAACGCGACCACCGGTACCACCACCGGTAGACCACCGGGAAGTCTCACGACTTCCCGGTGGTCTAAACTCGTCATTAAAGGCCGGCAATGCATCTGCTGCGGTCGTGCAAATATCCATGGGCGTCGGTAGGCACTTAGGTGCCTGTTACCTGCTCATTTGCAGCCAGGGGGTTGACGCACCCAAAACTTCGTGAGTGTACTCGGAACTACTATTTACAGTTGTCCCATTATACTGTCCATTAGAATACAAATATATGTACGGGCGAATTACCGCATATTACTTATAGTTCGCTATTGTACGCATTTAGCCTTTTCAATTGTTATCAATCTTATTAAAAACAATGAAATTAATCAGTCTATTTACGACTATCCAACCATCTACCTATCTTTTCGTTTTACTTCACTATGAATATCGGTCTGATTAGGGTATAAACTTCCTGCCTGTGTGCCCCTTGTTGCATATATTTAAAAGCACCATCAAAAAACACCGTTTGGATAGAGGAAGTCGTGGCCTAACCAGTGGTAGGCATTTGAGCCGATCGCTAGGTTAAGTAGCTCTTGCTGCGACCGGGTGACAGATGGGTGACCCGTTCTAACAGTGGTTTATATTTTATATCCGACCTCCTCCGTGTTTGAGAAGGCACGTAAAACAGTGGGACCCGATTAATGTCACTTTGTGATATTAATCGCCAGTAACGTATATATGTCATATGCGTTATATATCTTTTACTCATTGAGTTTTATTTCGACATAGCAAGCAGGTATTCCAATATCACAGAATATATGAACAATTTTATAACATTTAATATTCCTTGATTTTTAATAAAAACCAAACTATCCAATGGAGCTGAGTCGAGAATCAAACTGCAACCTTACGGATTTCTAGCCACTCTTTTCACGTTTGACCTATTAAGGCTCTAATTTCAAACAACATAAATCTTCTTAGATGCACATGAAAACTCAGTTTCGCTTTGTAATAAATGTCTTTCATCACACACTTATTATCCACTGATTCGTACACGTCAAGTTACGAGAAGAACCAGCAAGAAACTCGTACCCACTCTTTTAAGACAGTTCTTACAAAAGAGGTAAGCCCTATGACGTCACAAAAGGTCTGTACCGTTCGCTAGCTGAAACAAGAACGCTCCCACGAATTTTTTTTTTTCGTGTGGTTTCTGCTGTTGGCCCTATCAACAGCGTCACCGATAGTTGGGAAGGCCTTTCGAAACACGGACCTTCCAAAACGCGGAATTTTTTGAACACGGACCTTCCGAAATAAGTACTTTCCGAAGTACAGACCTTCTGAATCACGTACCTTCCAGAACGCGGACCTCTCCATACACGAACCTTCCGAAACACGGACCTTGTGAAACACGTACCTTCCAAAAGTTGGACTTTCCGAAACACGTACCTTCCGAAACACAGACCTTCTGAAACACGTACCTTCCAAAACGCGTACCTTCCGAAACACCTACCATCGCCAAATTAGAAGCGTAGTAACGATGGCTACTGGTTACTCCATTGGCAGGTGTATCCATGGCTACGTAGCGACGTCGCCATGGATTCTCAATGAGGTAGGGCTATAAGCCAATGACGTTGACAAGCTTGCATGTTTTGCGCGCTATTTTGCATATAGAGGTGAATTATTTGGTGGAGCGTGCATTTTTAACCTGTACGCCTCTCTTACTATTATTACAGAATTCTGGAAGAACAGGAAGTACAACGATTACGTTGGCAGCCTTCTTGAAGAAAAAGAAAGTAGAGTTTTCATTTTTTTTTTGAGATGATGGCATCCTTTCTCTCCAATCCATCTGCCTTAATAATAACCCTTTCCTTTACTCCTGTGTTTCTAATTAGCGGTAGCATCACGCTTGGACTCCTTTTGGTCTATAACCGAATTGGGCTGGCGGGTTCGGGTATCAGTACCTCTTTCTCACATAAGATCCACGTGAAGTGGGGCATAGAAAATAAAAAATTAATTGATGCAATAGATTGGGTTAAAGCTATTTACAAAATCTCAAGGATTTTTGTAAATAGCCACAACCTTGTGATTTGTAAAGCATTTCTTGTCTTGCAAACGGTTAAACCAGCTGCCATAAATAATATATTGCTCACATGTACTCGTGGCTAGAATACATTATCAAGGGGGTGTAACTAAGGGTAAAAAATTGTGATATAAGTAATTAAGTGTGTAAGAGCGATTTGTGGATTAAAACCCAGAAATAGCTGCAAACTACACTTTCATAGACTTAAAATATTAACAGTAATTTTTAAGATGTCGTAAATGTACCGTCATCTTACCAGTTCGTAATTCTTTATCAAATCAAAATTTCTTACAAAATTTCCATAAGTTTAGTCTTTCCTTTTTTTAAAGGAAAATATAAAAAGTTAGTTTTATATAATTAAGAATATTAGGAATACTTTTTAGGTATGGCTAATATTCCTTTTTCCCCTGTAATTATATTATAATACCAATTTATTGCTTGTAAATGTTATAATGTGCGATTTAAAGTTATATTAAATTCAACTATTCCGTATATTATGTAAAAAAGGTGCTGATTCACTATATTAAATTACAAAATAAAAATGGCCAAAGTGTTTCAAGACACGCTTATATAGAAGGGTTCCGTATCTGATACGCTACAAACGTATTTGTTAAATAACTTCTAAAGTTGTCCGATTTCGATTAACATGTTCTATCAATATTGAAAATGTCAAGTCTCTACGTGTAATAATTTGGCAATGTTGGGGGTGGGGGGGGGGGGTCATCTTACGGGCAGACAGACGGACGTAAAATAGTTTCTTAGCGGATGTTTATTACCTATAAACTAGCAACTTGCCAAATTTCTTCATTGTATGACGTGCGGTTTTCGAGATTTTGTCAATTTGTCAGATATCTACGATATATATCCACGTTACGGTATACCGGACCGATTGTGCATGTATGCCTGCTCAATCCGACGGCGCTAACATTTACGGGGACGTTCCGGTGTACCGTAGAAAATTAAATTGATCGAAAACTGATATTCGAGGTATTATTTCCCTGTGTTACATCATGACCACTTATTTCTTTCACGTCGTTTTCAGTTGCATTTTCAACAACTTTAATGATTGTAACTTAATTTAAGGAAGGTGTTTTTGTTGCAAATGACTTAATTTGTTTATATTTAAAATAACAAAACTTTTTTGAAATTGTTTGTGAATGGTTCGTCTATCATATAACGATTCACCGTTTTATGTAAAATTACTTATATACTTTTTTACCCGCCTGGGAGTCGAACCCGATACGTCCTATTTATGGGGTAGAATTTTGCGCTCTTTCCTGTATCGGGTTGTAGGCTACAATCGTAAATCAAAAAGTTAGTACACTCTATAACCAAGTGACATTTTGATTTTGTCAACAAACTATTCATTTGGGGGAGCCCTTTATTGCGACTGGTTCCATTGTGATGTAACTCAACAAAAGATCCATTGCATTAGCATAACAAACACGCCACGGTACAGTTATTGAAAGGTCTCCGTTACTCTGGAAACGTTTTTGAGCGGCCATTATGCTACATTTCGGGGTAATTGGTGCTGAAATTTATATTCATTTCTGCCTTAAATTATGTAGAGATATATTATACCAGTAGAGTTTGCTTTCTTTGCACATTCCTGCGCCGTAAGATAAAATAGGGCTGTCTTAGAAAATAAATAATAAAAAGCACAACTTGATTTATATCAAACTAGCTGTGCTTGCGACTTCGTCTGCCTAAAATAAGGTAAAAACACATAGATTCACTTTTGGTTTGATGATAGAAAGCCTTCCTCGATAAATGAGCTTAAAATCGGACCAGTAGTTCCTAGATTAACCCGTTCAAGCAAACAAATAAACAAACAAACTCTTTAGCTTTATATATTAGTATGGATCAAAGTGAAAACGTATATTAATTGAGCGGGCGCAAAGTGAGTCATTAATGCACGAGTGTTATGTTCGTGTCCGAAAAAACGCGAGGGCACCAATATAATACTTGTCTTCATAAACGTTTCTTACTAAATATGAAGTATCAAAGTTTTATAATGGAAGAATGAATGTTTTTTGTTTTTGTTTCGAATTTATTCAGTCAATTCTTTTTCCAGCTAGTATCCTTTTAATTCAATTCGTACATTTTATATAAAAACTAATGGGAGACTTAACCTCTGTGGTAAGTTTATATGAAAAGCATAAACAGTGCATTAATGAAAAACAGTGCAGTAACGAAATTTCATACAACATCACTGCACAGTTTTGGTTCTAAGCAGTAAAGGCGTTCTTTGTGATCGGTTATGTAGTGATTGATTATAATAGTACTTCCTAGTTGGAAAAAAAGCATACCTGAAAAAGACCATTTTCGTATAATAAACCGCAAAAAAAATTACATTACAAATTATTTTCTTTTAATTTTAGTTCAAAAGTATCCACCGAGGATTTATGTAACGGACAAATTACAAATC
>JANCMC010033613.1:55651631-55747546 GCA_024363005.1 Charaxes varanes | reverse complement strand
ACATTACAAATTATTTTCTTTTAATTTTAGTTCAAAAGTATCCACCGAGGATTTATGTAACGGACAAATTACAAATCAAAACATACACACAAAGGGTTGACCGCGCCTCAAACGTTTGAAAGGGCTGCCCGAGGTCATTGTCTCCTTAAACTAGGGCTGTCACAGACATAAACGCAATGTTATATTCATCATCATCACCACCACCACCACCATCATCACCATCATCATCATCATCCGCAGCTTTTTTATTTCACTGCTGGGTATAGGCCTCCCCCTCCTTTATAAAACTCTTTATGGTCTTGAACCAATCCCAACGTTATATTATGTGAAAATATTATCCGAATACGTGAAGTGAAAACTTTCGGTACCATTTTGCGAAAATTGCGCGGACGGAGGAGTATGAAAATTGTCAAAATTATATTTTATACAGATATTTTTATAACATATGCATTATAAATACCTAATATAATTCGAAGAATAATTCCTCACGCACACAAATGCCAAATGATTTATACGTGTATACATTTTACTAAAAAATTGCTTTAAAATGTAGTCATGACGACTATATGAATATTAATTGTCAAATATAACAATTTCGTTGCACAATGAATTAAATACATAAAGCATATACCTAGTACGCTAGTTTTCATTAAATGCATAATAATTATAATAATGCATAATTGTTATAGTATTCAAAATTAAAGTGACGTAATTCAAACTTTTGTGATCGGCTTTGACTAATAAGAACACCAAAAAATTTTTAAGATTATAATTTGACAGTTTAGGCTCTTTGCCGTTCCTTTTACAAACTCGAAAAATATATTGATATATGTTGAATGAAATATGTTTCATATTCTTTGAGGGGGAACAGAAAACTGCTATAGTCCCATATACTCAAAAAGCACACTTAAAATTTACTTAGTTTTCTAGTTAAGCGTACCTAAAACAAGTATTCTCAGAAGAATATGTATATATTTTTTTAATTATTCGATATTGCGCAATATGGCAACCCTGCTGTACAACATTGGGGTACGCAATGTGTGTGCGAAATAAAAAATAGTGTATGACAAGATTGCGTTTAACTGTGCACGTGTGTGGGTGTGCAGATTAATATTAAATAGAAAGAGCGTCGGCACTGCTTTTGCGCTGATGAGATTTGCAGTCGAATTGTTTGAGGGGATGCTTAAACGTTTGTAGATAGCTTTGTGATGATTGTAATTGTTAGGGATTTATTTGCTAACTAACTTCAATCCGCAACTTTGTCCGCGTTGTTTTCCTCGCTTTTCATTTATTGTGTCACGCTTTTTTTAATCAATTTTAATAATTTTATCAAATTTGGCTGACCCGTTGGCGCAGTGGGCAGTGACTCTGCCTTCTGCTACGGGGGTCGTGGGTTCGATTCCCACCTCGAGTCTGGGTGTATTATCCATATGTATGTATTTATATGTCCAGGTTCGCGTATCCGTAATAGATCTAACCAGTTATTGGACAGATAAAAAGGAAGATTCACCCCCTGGAGACGAAACCAAATGGTAGTACCTATAACTTTCTCATCAACACTGACTCGGCCACCTTGTACAATTGGGAAATCGCGAGCTAAGAACGCTTGTCTCGGGAGACCGATTGTCGATGACTCGAGTACACCTGAAGCGACGGGTGAAAGACGACGCAGGCCAAGAACAAGTGGCACAAACTCGAGTCGGAAACCGTCCAAAGGGTCCCCAAAACTCCTTAAGGACTACAAATTTACCATCACTACTATAAGTTGAAACAAGCACAGATACCTCATTTTACATATTTTGACTTTGACCCTTTGAGTTTAACGACCCATAAAGGTTATAATATGCATACAAACACAAAAGTCATTTCAAAGAGGAAAACAAAGTACCCAGTACCTACGGGTTTAGATTATGCATAAGCAATGTACGGAGTGCAGTATCATGCCGCTCCATTGTGCTAATCGTAAGCAATTGTTCTGAGGATGACGTCAGGTGGCAATCGGTTATCTTAACTCGCCCCACAGCCACATCCTCTATAATCTAAGCGGACCCTGGTATTTAACCAGGAAAAAGCTATGAAGAAGAAAAAGATCAATAAATAATCCAGACTCGAGGCGGTAATCGAATTGACGGCCCCGGAGTGGAAGGTAGAGTCAATGCTCACTGCATCAACGGGCCAGTCAGTCTTTTTTTTTATGTTACAAGGGGGCAGACGAGCAGGCAGCAGGCACCGAAGGTAGAAACGTTCGGCGAAGAATGAAAGGTGGCAGCCAAGGTCGATATGCTCAACCACCGCAAAGGAAGATCTTCGTGACCGGGCTAGTTCGAGTAGCCCGGGGCGGCCGCGCCTCGCTGACAGTTGTTCATCGGAAGGTCTATATATAGTAATCGTAAATAGAAACTTCGCTAGCGTGAGTTGGTTTGTATGACGACTTTCAGTGTTTGTACTGCGGGCGTCGTCATCCGTACGGCGCCATCTAGTTATCTTTGGTGTAACCTACGTTCTACTGAGATATCGGGCCTTTTGTGTCCTTTAGTTATATGAAAATGGAGCTTCGCAACATGTTGTTCAGTGACGTAATAGAGCTAGTTTCATTATACGAGATGAACTATTCTGTTACAGGCTTATTCCTCTAGTTGCGTTTATATACGTTTGACGTCGGCTCACATACGATTCAGTCAGATGATATGCCAATATAAAACTTACGCTATTACATTCTTTCTACCTAAGCAATGATTAATGTTTTGACTATAATAAAAATGAGATTACAGAGATGAAGTAAAATGGCTTTCTGACTCTTACATATAGAGTACCATGTTATAGGGGAGATTACAGAGATAAAGTAAAATGGATTTCTGACTCTTACCTATAGAGTACCATGTTATAGGGGAGATTACAGAGATGAAGTAAAATGGATTTCTGACTCTTACCTATAGAGTACCATGTTATAGGGGGGATTACAGGTATGAAGTAAAATGGATTTCTGACTCTTAACTATAGAGTACCATATTATAGGGGGGATTACTATCTATCTATCTAATCTCAAAAAAAGTTATGTTAAGTAGAACTTTAGACCGTTCGCGTTGTAAAAAAATACCACGGCCTCCTCATGGAAACGCCACTTGAGTATCTTCACTCAACCTTAATTCTTCCCCAATTCCATAATCTAATTCGTCCTCGTGAATGTCCTTATTTAAAGCCCTGTTAAATAGTGAAAAACCGGTATCACTTTCAAGATCTGTTTTTTTTCTGAGTGTTAAAAGATGGGGAGTTAGGCCACCTCGCAGGGCTATGGGCTGAATGCAATGCATCCTTGCAGTCCTTTTGTTTTGCAGCCGAATTAGGCGCAGCATCGACGCAGTCCGGGTACCAGTATCTCTTTCTCACATAAAATCAAGCAATGCTGTCACGTCAAGCGATGGTATTGTTGTCGCGTTTCGTTCGGTTTGTGCGAGCTCCCAATGGCTCAAATCTCTCCTTAAAGATTGGCAACGCATCTGCGAGCCTCCTGGCGGTGCAGATGGACGTCGGTAGTTACTTAAGAGAACCGACTTATGCCTAATAGCGCTTCTTTATTATGCATATATTCATTGACTTTAATTCGATGAAATTAAAAAGTGTAATATCCATCTATCTATACATATCTATATATATAAAAATGAATCGCAAAATGTGTTAGTAAGTGCACAACTCAACAACGCCTGGACCAAGTTAACCATTTCTTTTTTAAATGTTCGTTGGAGTCCAAGGATGGTTTTTACGGCGAGAAAAAACCCTAAAAACATCCCTTTTCTTTGACCCATACAAACGTTTAGACTATGAATCTGGGTACAATATTCCCAATGACAATGAATTTCCAACTGAATCTATTATCACCAATAACAGAGAATATAAATCTGAATATAATCTTCTTCCTATATTGTATATATTTAGGAAGACAGATTAGAGGAAGCGCCACGCTTGCAGTCTTTTTGGTCTGCAGTCGAATTAGGTCGCTGCGTCCGGGTACCAGTAGGTACGTCTTTCTCAGATAAGATCATAAAGTACCGGTAATGCTGTCAGTTCAAGTGATGGTAGTGAAGATATCGATTAAGAAGAAGATATGGTCAAATATATTTGAGACACAAATCTTAAATCGATCTGAAGTAGTGTGTACACTTCCTGGACAAAGCTGGAGCGACAAGCTAGTCTGAAATATCTATGATGACACATAAACAGTGTTGCACAAAGTTTATAGCTTCAAATTGCAAGGTATGTAGGAGATTTATAATTTGGCGGCTGGCTGGTGGTAATTAATTCTTGCTATTGTGGCATTAGTGGAGCATTAAAAAAATATTTACGTTTATTTTTATTTATTCTAAAGTCGCTGGTAGCTTACAGCGTCCCGAATTATTTTCCGATCATCCAATGTTCTATATTCCAGTTTGTCATGGTAATTTAAATCCAGGCAGAGATTCTAGGAAGCTTAAATTTAGGCATAAGGGACGGAAAGGTATTTTTGGTTTACAAATGATTTTTCTTGGTATATTAAGGTAAAGGTATGCTGGGAACTCCTCAAGACTTAAGTGGCCGTGGTTAACGAGGAAATATTTAAATAGACTTAAGAAATGTGTTAGTAAAAGTAAACACTATGATCAAGGTGGGAATTCTTGGAGGTCCCTAAAGGTAAAAAAATTTTCTTTATCAATTTTAAAAGAAGAACACTAAGATCTTCTGCATTATCTTGATTAAATGTAACACGAATTTAAAGCAATATAAGTCAAGTATAGTTATAACTTCATTAGTCACTGCAACAGTTTGGAAAAACTATTTCAAAATTTTTAAATAATACAAAAACATAATGTTCACAATTTATAATCACTTCATCTTTCTCACATTTACCCTCTATATTATTTTGTTTAAATCACAAGTGATGTTATAAAAGCGAAAGAAATACCAAATAAATGAATACAAAGCGAAAACACGACGTATTCTCGTATCCAAGTCCCCGAAAAAATTCAACAAAGATTTATTCCTGTCATTTATCACAGTTTAATCAAGTATTCAAATTTCTACACGATGTAACAAAGAATTGATTTACTGATAATAAAACGTTAACAGAGGAAAAAATCATACAAAATGCCGTAAAAAAACAATGATATTTCTTTGATAACTATTTATGTATATTTGCACATCAGAGCCATCACCCACTACCAAGGTGTTGCAGAGCAACAGTTACCCAACATACTACCGATTAGACTACGGATCCAAAGCGTATATTATGTTTATATCACACGGTGTTCTTAATAAGAGTTTGCTGTTTCTGAGCCGAATGTTACCGTATCGTCATATTACTTCCTTGACTATGAAATTATCAGATCTGACACTAATAAGCCATAATTTTCATATTATCAATGCTATGTTAATAACAATTTGAAGATACAAAAATAAGTACGCTTTTTTATATAATAGATAAGGTATAATAAGACATATTTCATTAAACGTTTATAGTACTAATGCTAGTACTGAGGAGCAATAGGCTTAATAAATCCAAAAAGAAGCAATACTCAACTCATGCAAATAATTTCATTATCAAAAAAAAGCAATTGAACATGAATTATGGGCTCATTGAGAATAAATAGTAGTTATTCCAATCGAATAAAAATTAATCTTACTTTAATCTATGACATATGACTTACGCTTAATTTCAGTAATATGTTATTTCCTCTGCTGACGTAGTATTGATGAACGACGACCTTTAAGCAAATTACCTGTTAGGATTTGAAACAAATTCAAACACGGTTAGGATGCACGTAGATATCTTCCATCATATATCCTATAACTATTTTCAAATAGGATCAGTATAGTACCACAAGAGCAAACAATGTATTCACTAAGGGATAAGGTATTGATTTCTTTATTAAATATTAGCAATATTTTTAAGTGTTTCTAATCTTCCTCTTTCTCCTCCTGCTAATCTTACAGTAAAAGCTTGTATAAGAGTGGATTTTATAATATCCCAGCGGCGTCAGGCTTTGATCCGGGTACCTTGCGGATTTCAATCCAATTCCTTCTTTTATTTCTTGAAAAATACACGTTACTTTGTATCTGACTATTCTTTATACATAGAATATCCACTTTTTTTTATCATTTCATTGGCAAGCACTATATTGTCGCAGCCCAGAACATAGCCACATCAACTGTCGTCTCAGAGGTAGTTATTAAGTCCTCCTGCGTGCAAAATATGCACCCTATATCTATTTTCACTTCTATATTAGTGGCGTGTGAGTAAATTAAAAATAAACTCCCAAAACATAAATAGGTTGGCGATATGAAATAACATGGCTTCCCAGACATTTTTAATCAAAGGCGCGAACAGCACTCACGAGCGGCGCATTTTCGATGATGCTTGGGATCGTAAAAATGAGTTAAGTGCTTTGTGACTGACGTTCGCGTCAACAAAGAAATTTTTTTCCGTCGGTTCGAATCTTTGATCGGGAGCCAACTCCAAACCGCGCACAATTTAATTGCTCTGAGACAGTAATGAAAATTTGGTACACTAATAAAATTGCTTCAAAGTTGGTCACATTCCAATGTATACAGAAAAGCATGTGTCTAATGGGTCTTTAAATTCCTGTGATAGTTGGACGTATACCTTTTAATTTGAAAACATTATATTTTAACAGCTATGTTTGTTGACTTTGGTTGTAACACATATCAATTTAACCAATTAGCACAGGATGTTTCGACATCTTTGTTTGAGCATTGCAAATCCTTTTGATAACCTACCGTTTGTGTCTTAGCTTAATTATTCATAAACCTTTTTGGACTAAAAAATGAACTGTAATCATCTCCTCATAAGACTTCTGGTAATTACCAATGTTATTGCAACATCTTGGTAATAAAAGAGGAATGTGGAATGACTTCGGCGAAGGATCTTAATCAATGGTCTATGTATCCAATAATAAAATCTGTATTGGAAGGAACACCAAGGTGGAAGGTTTTCGGCGGTGGTAGCGGGTCGATATGCTTAACCACCGGAAAGGAAGATTTTCGTGTCCGCACTAGCTTGAGCCAGAATACGTACTAAAACCCAGCGGCGCCCTCAACAACCATGAGTGAACACCACAGGTTCCCTCGCGCATTCTACCATGGTGCTCTGGATGTAGCCAACAATACACTTCTATTCCATTAAACTACCTTCAGTGTGAAGGAGGGGAGAGGGCATACCTGCGTCTTCGTACACCCACCCTTCTTCTTCGGAGAGAGGTCGCCCCAGCTGCAGCGTCCCTCATTCTCTCCTGCGCCTCCTTAAGGAAGATGACGAAGACTATCTATTTATAAAAGCAATAAGTCAACAAACACGAGATCTCACAACGAATAAATTTGGTAAGGTGGGGGTAGTTTATGGACATCCGCTGAGGACGGATTTTTTATGGAGCCAGGTTAAGGAGGTCTAATGTCAGGTTTCATTTTACGTGTACGAAGTTACGGGAAGCTGCCAGTATTATATAATATAAATTTTCTGATAATGGACAACTCCATTGGCGTCGATATTTACTTATAATCAAACAAAACGCCTGTAAACATATTATCATCAATGTACCTAAATCAACATTTGGGTATATGTAATGATTTGTATATTCAGTTGAATAAAAAAGCGCATTTAAGTTTTTCGCTCTCCACTTCGTTATTCACCAAAACAGGAGTCTTAACTCGCTCTTTCCTTTTATTTACCCTTATAAACATTTGCTTATCACACTTACACCCCCCTTACACCCCCCTTATAAGGAAAAGTAATTATTAAAGGCTGAATAATATTGTTTCTTCTTTTTCTTAGCGTTATCTCGGCGTTAAAGGGTAGGGTATCATCGAAATGTGATGATCAAAAGTTATGTGATGTCACCTGTTAAAATTGTAAATATTAAAAATGTCAAAGTATAATATGGTGTTTTCTTTTAATTCTTTACAATCCAAAAACGATAAAAATCAGTATGGTACAAGTAGGGGGAGGGGGTTTCGAAACTATAACAAACTGTGACAAAGACGGGGGGAGTTAATAAATCCTTGTTTTTATTCTGTATATGTTGAAAAATAGTTCAGATTGAAGTCCATAGTGTTGTCATATACCAGTACACTACTATTCTAGATATAATATTCGCAGGGCCGTTGTCGGCCTTTAAAGAAGGGTTTAGGTCACCAGGAGCACTCACAAACCGAACGAAACGTGGCAAAAATACCATCACTTAACGTGACAGCATTACCACCAGTTCACGCCATCTAATCATAAGTGTAATATTCTAGTTTCCCCTCCTTCTGGGCTGAAATTATGAGCTTGTGTTAGGAGTGGATGCGATAATAACCCAGAGGTTGAACTAAACACAGAGGAAGATGGATATTTGAAAACCATTTTTAGAATTGGTCACCCATCTATCACCCGGCTGCAGTAGGAACTGCTTAACCTAACGATCGTCTCAAATGCCGGTCACTCATTAGGCACTTTTATAAAAATTTGACATTGACTTGTCTATGTTAGTACATACATAAGAAACGCGCTTGTGAATAAATTAAATGGCAAAGTCGCGGAAGACAGCTAGTTATCCATAAATTAACAAATTATTTTATTAATTTCACTATTACTAAGTATTTTTGTAGGAAATATTATAATCTTTGCTTCCCTAATAAAATAAGGCGACCCACGTTAGGGCACATCAAAAATCTAATCGATGATTTCTTGGGTCGCCGTCATCGAAATCGATTTGGAGGACTATAATATATATAAGCATATGCCTATACCAGTAAAGTTTCTACTTAAAATAACTTATACACGTGCAGGGGCAGTACTGAGACAAAAAAAAAAGGAAATATACTATTTGAACAAAAATCACTACTGAAGGCAGAGCCTGAATACAGCGCTACACTGACTTTCCGATGTATCTCAACTCACTTTTCGCTTCGACACAGAAGCATCATCAGGCAGTCTATCTGCTGCTGATGCTATAAAAATCTTTTTCTAAGTGCTGACGGAGTTTATACTTATAGAGGAGGCCGTAGGGCAATCAGTGGTCAGAATTTGAGTCCATCGCGAGGCTAAGGAGCTCTTACCGCGACTGGGTGATAAATGAGTGATCTATTCTTACATTGGTTAACAAACTGTCTGAGTTCCTGTGCCATTCGAAAGTACTTTGTTGTATCTAGCCTTTTCCGATTCGTGACTCACGATAGGAGGACCTACTTAAAAAATAGATTGCAAAGGTTGAAGACCACCTTTAAAAACAGTTGTTAATAACTTTATAAGCGACCTCGATAAGGTAGACCAACAACCAATAAGCAATATAAAAGATTGGATCTATGACAATATCTTGCAGCACGTCTAAATTCGCCTTTCCTTGTCTACGACATTAGCAAATCTCTCCTGCTAGAGCCAAGAACGTCGGTACTGTTAGGTGAGTAAAAGAAAATTTAGCCTCAATAGCTCAACGGTATAAGGTATGGACTGAAATCCGCAAGGTACCCGGTTCAACCCCACCGCCGTTGGTTCATTGTCGCACCCTCTGCTAATACAAGCTTTTAATTTAAGCTTAGTAGGAGGAGAAAAGGAGAGTATTAGACATACCTAAAAAGTATTCCTAATATTCTTTAAAAAAAATACTTCTAGGGATATATTATTCCAGTAGAATTCAATGATTGTGTCGAACCGTTTACCACACAGAATACAGTCCACTATTTCTACCAATGAACTATTGAGTGTATAATTATTTATATTAATTAGAAGCGGTTGTGATATTGTAGAGTTCGGTTGCCACAGTAGCATCTGCCGGCTGTGTCGATCCCGTGAATATACGTCCCGGATTTCCTCACGTAAAAAAAGGGTTAAGGTTATTAACGGTTATTAGGTCTTAGTTATTAGTAGTTAGTTATAATAAACGGACGTTAAGCTTACGTGGGTATATCAGGATTGACCAACTAGTTTTGAATTCGTTCGGGGCTTGATCGTCCGAGGTAGGCCTCACAGTGACAATATCGATATATTATAAAGTCAATTTAATAACTGTGATTTATAATAACTATCAATGCCGCTCTCGAAAGTCAAAGTTCAAAAATTTATCGGATTTTATATTGAAAATCAGGATTTACTAATGGAGTATTCTATATTCTCTGTATTTGATATTAATTACAGGTAGCGCCACACTTGTAGTTGAATTGGGCCGGCGCATTCGGGTATTAGAACCTCTTTCTTACATAAGATCGGCGTGAAGTGGTGGCAATGCTATCACGTCAAGTAGTGGTATTGTTGTCGCGTTTCATTCGGTTTGTGAGACTTCCCGGTGGCCTAAACTCGTCATTAAGGCCGACAGCGTATCTGCTTGCCTCATGGTTGTCCATGGGCATTAGTAGGCACTTATCTGTCTGCTGCTGGCTCGTTTGGCCCTGGTAACATAAAAAAAATCTAGTAAAATCACATATGTTCTATATGCCATGTGAACATACCTCTACATACAAAAGGCAACATTGCGAGAGAGCGTCGAAGGCTGCGTTGACTGCGAATGCTGATCAGAAAAGGCCTAATTGCATTCAACGACATCGAAATGTAAGCTCTAACTTAAGGCAATAGAGATTACTTTCATATAATTGTACGGAGATTAGCTCACTGTGCAATAAGTCCAGGCACCAAATTTGAGATTTTAAGAAATCTATTTTTAGGTTTACCGTCAGCGAAGCGAACTTATAAGTTAATTTTGAGATTACCTGTTCAAACTCAAAACATAGTTTGAAAAATTTTAATAAAGTTCTTTCTGGCGAAAAATTCGATTCTTAAAAGCAATTCAATTTTTTCACTAGAAATCGTTTTGTCACTTGACTGGGAAGGTTTTATGGACTAATTTGATAATTGTTCCGCGTCTGATTTTTTTAAATATAATAGAATGCTATCAGACCTGGCAGACATTGTCTTGCCAGTATTATGGTTCGTCTGCTACTGGCCAGTTAACCAATCTCAAGTATGTATTTTCACAAAATGTGACACTAGCTGCATGTTTTATACCACATCAGTCGAAAAATGTAGTACGACTGTCATCTATTTGAAATGCTTAGAAGGAGCGACCAAATCTATATTATTTTGTATTTTTAAATAGTCTTTCGACTTTTCCATTATTTCTTTTTTATTAAACCTTCCCTAAAATATGGGAAATGAACCTACACAATCAGAATTTTAATCCGTAAAACCTTTTTCTTTTTTAGCGAGACTAACGAACAACGATTCATTTTCATATATATAAGATATATTTATACAAACAAAAGACTTTATCACATCTGCAAGTTCTCTGGTAAAGTAAGAGTCTATGCGCGTCGGTAGTGACTTATCGTCAGTAAAGCAAAAATAATTTGTAACTTCAATCTCTGAACAAAAGTAATATCCATAAAAGCTGGCAAACAATATCTTGTTTCTTTTAAAACACTACAATATATGTGTTGAAGTTATACTAAGTTAGACTTAGCTCGCAGCTCTCCCATTACTTGTTTCCAACTTAGATTACTTCAGCTCAATATCAAAGTAGCGTATACACTTCTAAGTTATCAATAACTTATCGCTTCCATACGATATTGCTTGTACTTCAGTTTAAGTCAGGCATCTATTTTTTTGGTGACATAAATTTTTTGCTAGGCTCTGCAGAATTATTTCTCGTCTAGTGATAGAGTCTCCGCAAAGTTTATTTTTTTATCTTATTTATTTAAGGGTCTTAAGACTATCTAAGATTATGCCCGACCGAATATCACAAAGTGACATTAATCGGGCTCCACTGTTTCACGTGCATTCTGAAACATGGAGAAGGTCGGATATCAAATATAAACCAGTGCTAGAATGGGTCACTTATCTATAACCCACCTGCAGCAAGAGGTACTTAATCCAGCGATCAACTCAAATGTCGAACACTGATTGCCACGACCTCCTTTTCTTTTTATTATAAATAAAATTATATATTCACTTCCAAGTGGTCTCATAAATAGCTTGACGGATTTTGATTAAATTTTTTGCTCGGAGGTTAAAATGACTAACATACCTGTTTAAATTTCTCTTACGATGAGTGGCCGCAGGAGATACAATTAAAGTGTCCATCGGTATCCTCAAAAACCTGTTCCGGTCAACGACCCTAGCCAAAAGTCGTCTGAGTCCAGACGAAATAAATTACCGTTATAAGAGGATCCTGCTCAAATACATATTAGGGTGCGCAAAGAGGCGAAACGATGTGTGTGATAATATATGATAGTTGATTACCCTGTTGGCGCAATAGGCAGTGACTGTCTTCCTCTCCTGGGTTGGGAGTTCGTCTTAGTCCTCGAGTCTGGGTATTATTAAATAATATAGAATAAGGCACTGTATCTCACACTAGGATTCTCTGTGTGTTGTGGGATCCACTCTTTTCTGTCATATTTACTTCAATTTTAACGATATTTTGAGTTTAAAAAGACAAGAAAAATAAGAAACAGAAGCTTAGAACGGCGTCTGTAAGTATGTGCTTATGTCTTCGTGTATCTGTGCGTGCGTGCCCATGCCTGTAGCCGAATTGGCCCGGCGCGCCCGGGCACCAGTACCTCTTTCTCACATGAGATCGGCGTGAAGTGGCGGCAATGCTGTCACGTCTAGTGATGGTGTTGCGTTAATGCGGGGGTAGAATATCACCAAAATGTGTCAATGTGTGACGGCGGGCAGGGAGTTCAAAAGCTTTGTGACGTCACATGTCAAAATTAAAAATAAAAATTTAAACTACCGTTTTCTTTTGTTTATTTTTATTAAATGCATAAAATTAAAAAAATATGTAATGTCACATCAAGGGATTCCGAAATTGTGACAAGGACGAGTGGGTTTTGCAAATAATCGCAAAATTCATGTGATCTAATTGGACCTATTATGGACCTATGAAGATAAAGGTGATGTATGCAACGCCAAAGTTTACGAAATATTATCAAATTAAAAGATTCTTGTAAAGATAGAATATATGGTCACCCCACGAGGAAGACAATTACGAGTCTGTTAATGAGAAATTTTCATTAAAACGGAGTGTACCTTACCTCGTACCCATCGCTGTAAGTATTCTTAACGGGTTTAATATATTAACAAGATATTTATTTCCACGTGCTTTTTTTTAAAGATTTTAGTGTATTTTTATCAAAATAATAAATAACAGGGATGCAATTAATTACATCTCGCTTGATGGTATTAAGTCCAGCCTTCTAGATGGCATAACCTAACATACACCTAGTGTCACCTGTTGATAAATTACAGAAACAATAATTGACAATGGTTTTTTCGTTTAGTTAGTCTTATATCGGAGCCAGACATAGCTCAAAAAGTTTGTACATTGTCCTTGAAGAATACAAAGTTCTACAAAACTTTGCGCAGTTACAAGTAGCCGGTCACACTACATGAACATTTAAATGATCAATGGTATGACGTCAGCGGGCAGTCGGTCATCTTAACTCGCCCCACAGTCACATCCTCTGCATTTAAGCAGACCCTGGTACCAGATCGGGATAACGCTAGATAGAAAAACATGACGTTACACTACTGATAATAAAAATATCCTGACTCCAAGAGGAACAAGTCCACTCACACCTCAAGCCATTGCAGGATTAATTCAGTCTCTAAGTTTTGAGGATGAATTATAAGAAGAAGGAGATACAATAGATCATACAGTTTGCAGAAACAAACTTGACGTGACAGTATTAACAATCTGCGTAATGGGCTTTAACACTGCCCTCCGCTCCGGGGGTTGTGGGTTCGACTTCTGCTTAAAGCCTGGGTGTGTTATCTATATGTATGTATTTATTTAACTTAAAAAAATTGTGTATAACTGGAGGCTGTAATCTATAACACAGGCATTAAGTTGTCTACCTTAAGAACAGACGTCCGTGTGTCGTATAGTCCTATATATTTTGCGGTACTAATTACAATTATATCTAAGACAAGACATAAAAACGGTAATTCAACGCAACAATATTAATAAGTGTCATTAAAAAATCTATTGCAATTGACGAACGCGTTTACATTCAGTGTATTCAGTGGTTTTGGTTCAGTGTATGATATACACCTATTGTCAGCAATATAATCAGATTGCCTTTGTACACAAACGGCGCAACGTAATTAATTATCCGTACGAAATATTTACCACAATTTAAAATGGAGACGCCAACGCAACCAATATACTCGTACCATAAAAAGTTTCGGTTCGCATTCATACGAGTACCATACGTTGCGGCGATGCGCGGTTCAGCGTGAGGCGCTCCGTTGCGGTTCGGTAGGGTGCAATGCTGTGCGGAGTAATGCGGTGCGATGCGGTGCGTTGCAGCACGATGCGTTGCGGCATGGTGTATTACGGTGCGGTGCGTCAACAGATGACTTTTGAAACTAGAGGTGCTCTGATACGGAAGCAATGATTGCCTCACTGAATCATCTAAAGATCTAAATGTAAGCGCGAACAAAGAATTTGCATCGCTATAAAATCTTGTCTCCTATAATATTACTACTACTCTGCGAAATCGGCCTTTTTGATACACGTTCTTGTAATTCGGAGAACCGCAGTTTTTATCTATCTATTTTAAGAATTCTATGTGATAGGTCTTGGTGACAACTTTAATCAAGAACAACTCAGGGTGTAGAAAATTTTTTTGATTAATTTTCAACAAGTTATCTGGAAATGAAAGCAGCCGTCTCGTAGCGTCAGACGGAACGGGATATTATTGAAAAATATTTGGGTATTGGAATAAAGGATTGTTCCATGGGGACAGATTAAGCAAGTGTGAAGGATCTCGCAGTTTTTAGAACATTATCTTTAAATACAGGTATAAAGTATAACCTTATTTGATTCTGAAATAGAGGACCATGATAAAAGTGTCTAGACAGAAAAAGTGCAGGTTGTTTTTGATTGTCATTCGTGATATCTTACTAAAAACCCCCCACTTGTGATATTTCGTAATTTTTGTAAAACTCCTCCCTCTCTTTGGAGGGGCATCCCTAAATTACGTATCTCTACCCTCTCTTTTTTTAACGATACTTTACGACTAATATCACTCAGTGACATTAATGAGGTTTGCAAAGGATAGTGGAGAATGGCAGAAACAAAGCATATGCCCAGCAGTGGATTATCAAGGGCTGAAATTGATGATTGTGACATTAATCGGGTCCCACTGCTTTAATTGATGGTGATGTGTGAATGGGTCACCCATCTATCAGCCGGTCGCAGATAGAGACTTGAAAATTACCATGTTGATAGAACATGCTAAAAAATAAGGGTAGACCTCTCAGCCTTTTTGTTGGAAGAGGGACTAATGCCACTGATTTTCGGAGGCCACCTAGTCGCCTCCTCCACATATGGCAGTGCTTTGAACCCTTTATTGTGTCAGTCCGTTGTCGTGCGGCAACATGTGACGACGCGTGTCAGGCGTATTTTTTTTCCAACTTATAACGCACATTGGCATACACATCTAAAAATTAGGTTGAAATAATAATAAGGAAGAGTTGTAACATCATTTCTAAGGCACTAAACTTAAATTGTCTAATATAAAAGAGAAAGTTTAACGGAAAATTGAAAATCTCCCCACCTCGATAGTTACGCGAATTATCATTGAGATGATCATTCAAATGAGGCTATGTCTGGCTCTGGCATAAGAGTTTTGCCTTAGTTCATATTAATTATTCATTTAATTATAGTTTTAAGTAGCTAATACGTAAACGTGATCCTCGTTGCTTATTCTTTTATTAATCTCTGTTTGCGACCCTGAAAAGGTGTAGCAATAATTAATGTATTGTACTCAAGCACGTAGGAAGACAGGTGTTTATATTAATAGTACTAAAAGATTCTTCTAAAAAGCTAGTTGATATTTAGGTTAAAGGATTCTAGGAACATTGCCGCCCGGCAATGATGACTAATTTTTTGTTTTGATTCACTTATTTATTGTTAAATTACAGTTCGAATTATCTTTTTTGTGACGTATGTAATTTATTATTTTTATTCCTATTCTTGCGGACTGGCTGGTTAATTTTACTTTTTTATAATTTTTGTATTTATTCTTTTTATATCTTTTGTTTTCTGGATATATTTTATTGTCAAAAAAGAAATGAGAAAAAGTCTGCTACAAAATATTGTTTTCCTTTAAATAAAAAACCCTATAAAATTACGACAGACCTCAATACCTATAATCAAGTAGGTTTTAACATAAAATTATTTTTTTTACCTAAATTTAAAAATATATAATATGCCATACTCTTCTTCTATATAGTAAAAACATTTTTCAAGAAGGTAATTTTCAAATCTCTAACAAACATATTCACAACATTTATACTTTTAAATATACAGACACGAGATGGAATTTGTTTGTTGATTTAATGTTTTAAATTGCTTTTTTTAATATAAATTTCCAAAAATATGTAATTGTAAACAACGTATCGGATTCTAAAATTTGGTCTTATTTTAATTAAGTCCAAGGCATAAATAACTACCCGCAGGCTGGGTGTCACTAATTGCTAGTATATTTAATCCGGTGAGATATTCCCGAACCCGATTTCCCTAAGCCTCAATTGTTTGTTTCCGTAACCCTACGACGCGATTAAGCTGCGACTCCATATTTCCAATACAAACAAAATAATTAAATAATACACAAATTTTCTTGTTATACAACATATATAATTACTTATATAATTACCCGAGATTTCGACCGCGTAAAATAAGGCGAAAGTTTTTATGTCACTGTTCCTTCTGCCATTCTTCTTCTTCTTCTTCGATACACTCTTGGTTGAGCGGTCGTGGTCATCACGTAGTCACACTGTCAAAAGAAGACGTCAGTTTCTCAACGACAGCTCGCCATTTCTCCCTGCCACCCGACAGCCTGGTGCACTCATGTAAGGGACCACCCACTTCCGCCATTAATTTTATTTTATTTTCTATATGAGGGACTCCAAAAAAGGGCGTACAAAAAAAAACAAGAAAAATACTTTATAAAAATAGATTATATGTACCCCGAATTGTATTCACAATCGGATAAATTAAAAAATAAGACCACAATTCAAACTCCATGAGTTACTCCATCAGTCAAAAGCAAAAAGTTAAAAATTTTATTTCAATCTAAAATTAACATATATAATAAAATTAATACAAACTTAATAAACACAATTAAATGTAGTAAACAGAATTAAATAAATAAAATTTGTATTTAAAAGAGTTAAATATCGAAACCAACAGCTAATTATATAGCCGGTATTTATTAATTGCATTATATAGACGGGACATCATAGCAATTGGAGAGTTTTTCCCTAAGTTGGTTCTATCATTAACACTTTAAAAAATGGGCATTTGAATCGAGGGAGCCTTCTTGGAATTTTCTCAAACAGATATCTACTGTCTGTTCCATTATTTTTTTATTATTTGTTTTTAACTATATGATACTTGGACGTCTGTTCTTAAGGTAGACAACTTAATGCATGTGTTATAGGTAACAGATGCCTGTTATACACAATTTTATTTGTAGAAATATATAAATACCTACATATAGATAATACACCCAGACTCGAGGCGGGACTCGAACCTAGGAGCCCCGGAGCGAAAGGCAGGGTCACTGCCCAATGTGCCAACGGGCCAGTAATTTAATTATTAAAAAGCTTATACAGAAAAATTTAGTCTAACACGTTTCTTTGTATATAAAAGTGTTGTATCTTAAAATACATAAGTCTATCCTTATAGGCTCTTAATGTGCTCTCCTGCGATAACATAAATGTCTAACAAACCGTTTTTGAACCTTTTCAATACGATAGATGTATATATAGGTGAACATATTTGACAACAGTATTCCAACCTACTCCTAACGTATTTATAATGCCGGAGCCAGACATAGCTTCATTTGAATGATCATGTAGTGTGGCCGGGGACTTTGCGTAGCTGCGCAAAATTTTATAGAACTTTGTTGTCTTCAAGGATAAAATTGTACAAAGACTTTGAGCTATGTCTGACTGCAGCACAAAAAAAAATAATTAAAAAAGAAGCGTTTATAAAATTAGCTATCTGGCCCTGAACCATCCGTTAAAGTCTGTTCTGCTGTTCCGAAGAATACTCGTAAAAGACAAACCAAAAGTCTTAAATTGATTTTTTGGTTATAAGTAGGTATCGTATTGACGTTACTAGCTTAAATATGAAAGATAAGAAAATCTTTAAAACACTAAATATGTACGTGTAACTCTAAAGGCCAGAGAGGCCGTCCCTCGAAACAGGATAATATTAGTTTTGACCGTATAGTAATTGTGCGCTTTTCGATGATGACGTCACACGGCAGTCGGTCATCTTAATTCGCCGTACACCCACATCCTGTACAATCTAAGCGGATTTCGGTACTGAACCGGGATAACACAAGGAAGGCGATGTTTTAACAATGCCTCTCTTAATCGTTGCATATCTACTAGCAAAAAGCTCAGCTTTGTGAGGGCTCACGTAGTTTTTCATATGTATTATTTTTCATTATATTGTTTATTCTGGCAGATAATAGATAGATATTTTTTTAACGTGAGGAAATCCGGAACGGATACTCGCCGTGACAGGGGCCAACGACGAGTCATGTCGGGCTCCAATCGACTAAAACCTCATGGTGTTCCACCGCGCCACGTCCATGGTGTCCCGAGGCATAGATAGATAGATATGTCGTTTAATGCATAAACTGTGTACCATACATAGGTCTTCAAATTAATAAGGTACCAACATTTTGCCATTTTGGGCGTGCAACAGTTTAAGTTTACTAATTAATTATGTAGTTAATAGCCAATTATAAATGAATCCAAATTAGAATACAAATTCATTGACATTTGTCCAAAGTAGATATACAACATAATGTATCAGCACTAAATATTTTGAAAAAAAAATAATTGTTAGAACACAATTTAACTAAAACATAAATATTTGACTGACCCGTTTGCGCAGCGGGCAGTGACCCTGCCTTCCACTCCGGGGGTCGTGGATTCGATTCCGCCTCGAGTTTGGGTGTATAATTTATATATGTGTATTTAAATATTTCTACAAAGTAAATATTTGTGGATAACAGGCGTCTGTTACCTATAACACATGCATTAAGTGGTCTACCTTAGGAACAGATATATTATAAATTTCAAGATATATAATATAGCTATGTATGAAACTAAATTACATTTTGCAATGTATATAATACAAAACCGAAAAGGGACCGTTGTCACGAAATCTCGAAAAATGAAATTTGCGAAGGAGCTAGTTTATAATTAGTGGATATCCGCTAAGAACAGATTAGATGAGGCTAGATTAAGGAAGACCAGATTAAGGGCTCTCTCAAGTTTAATTTTAGGCGGACAAAATCACGTGAAACAGCTAGTCTTTAACATAGCGTAATGAAAAACGAATTTATTCCGGCAAGGAAGCGCAAACTATTTTTTCATTTCAATTTAAAATTGGAACGAAGTGAATCCGTAACGGAAACTAGTTTGAAATTCAATAACAGGAAGCCGGTGTAAAGTTTGACGTTTCCGTTCCGTGGTCGGCGTGGGTGACGCGCCATCTTACTTCCGGATTCGAAAGTCAATGCCATGAAGATTTGCTGAAAAATCTCGTTTGAATTTGGCCGGTATTTTGGCTTGGATGGAAATTTTATGTGGATCTTCAGTTCTGTGACTTTAAAGGTACTAAAATGAAATACATATATGTATATCTAAAGCGAAAGCCTCAAAGCAAAGCTTAGAGTCTATTCAATATTTGACTATTTTAGGAGCAAAGAACGTAAGCTTAACATTTCAGCTCCTCGACCGGATGTAGGTGACGCGCCATCTTGCTTTCGGATTCTTAAGTCAAAGCCACGAAGATATGCTGAAAAATCTCGTTTGAATTTAGCTGGTATTTTGGCTTGGCTTTGGCTTGTGTGAATCACGTTGTTTGTCCGCTATGAACTCTTAAACTACTAAACCGATTTTAATCAAATTTGCACACCGTATGTAGTTTAATCCAACTTAAAAGATAGGATAGCTTACATTTCAATTTATGAACATAAATAAAAATGAATCGCTGAAATGTATACACGTGTATAACTTCCGAAGGACTGCACCAAATTAGATAATTTCTTTTTGTTTTAATTGTTGTGTTCCTTATGTAATGTAATTTATTTGGCTGTAAGTTTAAAAAACATTGAAATGCTGAATTTGATTTTATGATTATCTTTTTCTTAATTTTTCATTCATCTATTGGCGGAAAACCCTAGAAGCCCAGGGCGCTGAATACGACCCAGGAACCGTACCATAAAATACGCCACTGTATATATCTAAACGACGGCAAACGTCCCTAAGGAGAGCGCCTAACGTTGGTCTGTCAACATAAAGAAGGCAGACTCAGACGGCAGCATGTGTATGCTGCCGTACTCCACCTTAAGCCGCAATCGATGGAAACTACTCATTTAATTATAGGTATCGCCTCGCTTGAAGTCCTTTTGGTCTGCAGCCGAATCGGACCGGCGCGTCCCTCTTTACTTACCAGTACCTCTTTCTTATATAAGATCGGCGTGAAGTGGCTGCAATGCTGTCATGTTAACTGATATTATTGTTGTCGCGTTTCGTTCGGTTTGTGAGAGTCCCCGGTGGCCTTATCACGTCATTAAAGGCCGACAACGCATCTGCTAGCCTCCTGGTGGTGCAGATGTTTGTGGGGATCGGTAGTCACTTAGGTGAACTGGCTGCTCCTTTGCACATTAAAAAAATGCGTGGCCACAGTCCTCAGGAGTGAAGGAGCGAGATAAAGGAAGAAGGAGAAGAAGGTATATCTCAACCGAAAGTTAAAACACTCTTAATCTAAAGGCTCGAGGTAGATAAGCATAGAGAGATTATTTAATAATGGAACGCATTCTTGACAAAGAAGGAAATGAAGAATAGAATGGAAGAAGAATATTGCTATCCTAAAAATACACAAAAATTCACAACATTTTTTGCAAAGATTCAATATTTTGCTTCGGTATTTTGCGATGCTCTACATTTCGTAAGAAATCTGTCACTAGCACAACATCACCGCCAAGGAAGTAGTGATGTACCATACGCTAACAAGCTTTAAGTATCGACATATTTTAAAATGTATTAAATCGTAGTGTTCCCTACATACGTTAATATTTATTTCCTAAAATTGATAAGTATTTGTTTTTATTTGATATTCGATTTTTCAATACATCATACTATCTTGAAAGCTATATTTCGTAGTTTAAATAAAAGTTTAAAACTTTTAAAGAAGGTTTAAGGGAGAATCGACACCTGACATCCATTTACTCAGAAACTTTAACGCTTTAAACGCAATACCCGAAGAAGTAAGAAAACATTATTTTAGTTAACAACCAGTATTATTAATAATACCTAATATTCAAATGCAATTTGAGTATTTAAGTATATCCAGTTGATGAATTTTAGACCTAACTTTATTATATATATATATATATATATATATGCAAATGCAAATGAGAATTACACTTATAATTTAAATTTAAACAAGAAAGAAGAAAATACATATGTGAGTATATATGTGAGTATATGTGACTGCATGTCTGTGTGTGTGTGTGAGAGAGAGAGCGAGTGGTATATTAACAAAAAAAGCTATAGTAACAGTTGATCAGACAACTGTAGCTGCTTATAGTAGCGGTAAACTTGTTTAGCATTTTACGTACATACAAAAAATGCGTATCGATAAAAAATATCGCCCAAATTTCTATCGTCACGTAACAACACTATTACGATCTCCGATCTTGAGCTTTATTACAACGGAACTGCATTTAGTCCCGTTTGAGATACACTTTGATATCTTTATTGGCTCCGCGTGGAAATACTTTAGATAGCTTTTAAAAGATAAATATGATACAAACAGTCTTTACAATGTTGTAAGTGAAATCGTTCAAGTTAGCATATATATTACGACTGATAGAATTAGGCGTTGCTTTGCGGAAATCCATGACATGCATGAAAATTAAACTACTTTGCTTTAATCCATAAAATACATATTATGCCATAATAATATATTATGGCTAATACGTACCGATTACCATGTAAATCCTATAATAAACATATTCTTATTCTAAAAAAAAGTTGTTTATAGTACTAGAAGTGTCCGCGAATTCGTCTTTTTCGGCTCTAATATCACCGCAATAGGGCACATAATGACGCTTGTAATCAAACTGTGACTTCTGCATAGCCATTATTCACAAGTGAGTTATAGATTTTTTTTTATTGGTTGAGTTGCTTTATTCTGAAAAAAGTTTCGACCCAAAAAAGGTCGTGTTCATAACAACATAAATTAATATACCTATTGCATGCTCATTTCATGCAGCTTCATATTGAAATACCTTTGTTTCAGTAAACAATCCATTTGATGAGGCCTCCATACCATCAAAAACAGTTAATTATAATTTCACTAACTGTACACTTACTAATACGTTTTTCCAAATAAACCTCTATACAAAAATGATTTTTTAGTATTATTTTCTTCACAAGTGTGATGAAGAAATATTGTATGGTACAAGTGTGTCTTGATGATTACCGTCTCCGGCTCTCTTAAGACGATCACCTGTTGGCTCGGGTGTCAACGGTGCCTCAGTGGTAATCACCAACATTACACACTTGTACCATATTGTACTATTGTACCTTTAATTAATTATAAAACAATAATATAATTTCAAATTATCTGTGCCATGGACATTAGTGCGGAATCAATTGCAGAGCTTTCAAACTTGAAGAAACAATCGTTCTTGCAAGAAAATCACCTCTCATACATTTCTACCTGGGTAGCGAAAATCCTTTTAAAAATATTCCAAAGGAGAAGTTAAGTTATTTATTCCACAAAGTTACTATTCCTATTGGCGCTATTGCACTTGAAACTTTGTCCAATTTAATAAAAAACTTTCCAGATAAAGTTTAAAGTTTGGATTGAATTTAAAATTTCGCTAGTGAAATTGTATAAAGTAATCTCTTTTCGCTTTAATCTATTTTGGCATAGAATAACCATCGATTCGTCTTATAGAAGGAGATCACAGGGCCGTCAGACATGAAGTACTTTCTGAAGGATGAATACATAGGTTCCGAGTAAAGTGTCACGTACTTATACTTTGACTGGCTCGTTGGCGCAGTGGGCAGTGACCCTGCCTTCTGCTCTGAGGGTCGTGGGTTCGATTCCCACCTCAAGTCTGGGTATATTATCCATATGTATGTATTTATATGTTTCTAAAAAAAAATATTTGTGCATAACAGGTGATTGTTACCTATAGCACAGGCATTAAGTACGACATTTTACCTTATATTATCTTAGGAACAGACGTCCGTATGTCATATAGTCCTGTAAATATTTATATTTATACTTGTAAAGTTGCATAGAAGTAAATATGGTGTGATCCGTGGGACGGTACCAGATGAGAAAGATGACTGAAAATAACATCTGCTTAAGTTAATTTTAAATGTTTGATTTTTATATATATTTCGTAGAATATTACTCTGTAGTAATAAGAACAGTTGCAGTCGCCCAGCACTTTTGTCACCCCAAACAATAAATGAGCCTAACTTATTTTTACGTCTGATTTTTTAAAATATGTTATTAAGACAACTATTACAAAGTTATACTTTAATCAGTAAGAAAAATTGTAATGATCAAATATTCCCTTAGAACATTCATCCTTCAGAAAGTAGGTTATGTCTTACGATCCAGGGATCTCGGGCCATTAGTGGAATAGTTAAAGAGGTGCAGGTGGAATTAAGTAGTTATGGTTATTCTAGTATAGATTCTAGAACTGATAACTGGTTTTAAGATATATTCGAATTAAAAAATTGATCTCACGTTCATATAATTTTTGACATCGGGAGATAGGCAGACATTTTAGCCTATAAACGCCTTCTTTCTGTCTACAAAGAGCTATAGCAGCTGAGATACCAGCAGGAACTCTATGCGCTAACATTGTTTGGTTTCGATAAATATGTGAAACTGATGTTGCACTTTTTTGTAAGTTGTTTTTTTAAAAAAGATCGTTTTTTTTACAAAACCCGCATCGGCGATCAGAAAGGAGATTTTATGCAAGGTGTGTTTAAAACCAAGCTCCGAAAGGTCCTTTTTTCATTCCCTTGTCTTTGACTATAGTTTTGATTCCAAATAAAAACATATCTATACTAATATATAAAGCTGAAGAGTTTGTTAGTTTGCTTGAACACGCTAATCTGAGGAACTACTAGTCCTATTTGAAAAATTCTTTTAGTGTTAGATAGCCCGTTTATCGAGGTAGATGTAAGCTATAATATCATCATGCTAAAATTGAATTTTTTTATAACAGCAATCTGAGGAACGGAGAACATCCGACTTTTACCATCGGTTAAGTAATGGAAAATTTTCCTACGTTATTCAACGATTATATTTCGTCAATATTAACTGTAAATCATAGACCGGACGGCCGAAAATTTCAAACACAATCACTTATTAATACAAACTTTGCATAATTACATTTTATCAAAGGTTTCTCTTAGTATAAATATCTACCCCGATTCTATGTAATAATAATGTGATTCTGTTTATCGTCTGAATTTGAGACGACGCTTGTCGTCTGGATTTGAGATGACACTTGTCGTCTGGATTTAAGACGACGCATGTCGTCTCACTAAGAGACAGACGAGGCATATCATCTGACTTTGAGACGACACAGTTCGTCTGAATTTGGGGGACGCTGGTCGTCTGGATTTGAGACGACGCTTTTCGTCCCGATGAGACGACGCTTGTCGTCTAGACGAGACGATGCATGTCGTCTGACTATGGAGACTACGCATGTCGTCTCACTAAGAGACGACGCATGTCATTTGACTTTGAGACGACGCATGTCGCAGTTCCTCTTGATTTGAGATGACGCATGTCGTCTGAATTTGAGACGATGCATGTCGTCTGGATTAAATACGACGCATGTTGTTTGGATTTGAGACGACGCTTGTCGTCTGGACGAGAAGATGCATGTCGTTAGACTATGAGACGACCTATGTCATCTGGACGAGAAGATGACTCATGTCGTCACACTAATTATAATTGTTAGTTACTGTAGCGACGTGTACTGTAGTGAAAGAAAATGTCATTTCGATGTTTTCTAAGCATTGCCTCATAATATTTCTCTTCAGTCGTGACCAGTGAAGGCTTGTGAATTTAACAAAGCAATGCCTAGACGTAATTATCCCCCATCTTCAGTGTGGAGGCATCTCTTTAATGAGTTCCACCGCTAACAAGACGTGGACGACGCGACCGCTTTTGTATCTGAAGTGTTATGATGTTTAGCTGTAGAAAATCAATTGCGTTTTTTCTGTGCGCTTCGAGGGTCCGTCTAGACGACGATTTCGTAAATTTTAGCGCTTTTTTTCCACACAAAGTTATGCGGTAAATGATCATCTTATGCCAGAGTTAATTTTTCGATGTTAATAAAAATGAACCTTATTGATAGGGTCCAACAATTATGGTATAAATAAGATATGGCGCATCATAGATCTGTGCGTATGGAATTTTTAGATCACGTAATTTTTGCAACTGTTGAAAGGGTCGAGTATAAGAGATACAATGAGGTCGAGTCCACATTGCAGGACCTGCTAAAATTATGTTTCTTTGTTCTAAATTCACAAATAACTACCACTGACGTATTATTTTCTACGGAAATAGAAGAAAAAAGAACATTTGTATTTTATCGTACAAGAGAGAGAGAGAGAGAGAGAGAGGGAGAAAGAGAGAGAGAGACGAATTTCTTAGCATTCTATGGATTCGGGTACCGGGTTCATCGAGTTGCAGAGGAAGGAACCATACCAGTGCCCGGGACTTGTGACCCAGGGTAGAATGAATGGAAGCCCCAGCGGATTCTCAACTTCTGGCAGGAGCTGGGCTGGATGGAGTAAAAACCCACCAGCCCCCCCTCGCGCACAATGGTCACCATACAGTGACTAAGTGCGGAAATCGCAGCCCGCGAAGAAGAAGAAGAAGAATGGAGTAGAATGATATAAACGAAGAGAAAAAGTTGAAAAAGGATGTGGATGCTACTGACACGGCCGGTTTAGGGGGAGTGACGATAGCAGCTAGGGTCCGGAATCGCGTACCGGGGGGGGATTGTAACGAACTCGAGTCCTCGGCAGTGCGTGACTGTAAACGCCATTTTGTTGAGTGTGGTGTTTTAAAGCTAAAGACACCCTTATACATGAGCTTGAGGTGAGTGGCAGAAACCAAGGAAGTTCTATGCCCAGCAGTGGGCGATTAAAGGCTGATATATAGATGGAACAAAAATTAAAAAAAAACTTTTAGGACCCAATGGTAGCGCTACATTCTGGGTCTAAATGAGAGTCTCACTAAAGATCTACCCTGTCGTTCCCGGTCACACTACATGGTTATTGAAATGATCATTCAAATGAAGCTATGTCACACAAAAAAAAAAAAGTGGGACGGCACGTTATTACACGACGCTACCTGATCCAGATGTAATATTGAGCTTGTAAATACAGTCTATGGAGAAAAAAAAAAGGTAGGTGTTTTATTGCCCCGTCAATATAACCCAGTTAAGGCACTTATCCCCAACAAATTTGTTTAGCGCAAAAAAGTTAAAGGGAGCCAACCTTAAAAGATAGACATACTCCAGACCTTCCTATCAGTGTGCGCGTATTTGTCGAATTTCTAACGTGTCAATTTCGAAATCTACAACCAAAAACTTTAAAAAATTCTATAAACATGTTAAATAAACTATGGCCTCCATTATGGTCACAGCACCTCGAGGTTCGATAGTTTAATGGATACAAAGACAGGCGTGTACAGGCTACAATCCGTGTTATGCTTTGTTCGATTCCCACTCTCAGTGAAATATAATCTTCGCATCCTTTCTAGGCACAAGTATATTCTGGCTGACTTCGCGCGGTCGTATACGTGTGGATCGTATCCACCACCATATGGACAATCCTTCAAGGAAACGCTTTCTTATTGGTGTAAAGCATCCTATTGTCGTCTGTAGACGTTCTACGACGCAATATTTGTGTACATGCGGTGTAATAACTGTGAAGTGCGCTGTGACCACGGCGGCCACCTGCGGTCTCCATCTTCGGCAACGACACATTCGGGACGAATGTGGATCGGCAGGTTAGTGCAATTTTTGGTTGTCTCTTACCGGATAAGGCCAATTTTTATGCAGTTATTAATTTTTAAATGTTTAGTTTTTTCACTCTTAGCGTTTCATTAATTCTCTTTTACAGTTCCAAATTTTTTTTTATTGAATATTGGTCTAGAAACTTTACTGAGAAAAAAAAATGATTAGATTTACCAATGACTTTAAAAGTGTCCAAGGGTGTGTCAGGACACGCCTATATTTCCATTGAAGGTTACGTAAGTGTTCCGTACCTTTTTTGTATATACCAATGACCTTTAAAAAAGACGGTCGAAGACGGCCCTCTGCCACTTTTCTTGTAGCATCTGTCCGCAACAGTAGGTAACAGGCGTTTGTTGTACACAAATATATATTATTTAATATATAAGACCAGACTCGAGAATTGAATCCAAGCCGCGAAGCCCGGAGCGGAAGGCCAGCTCATTGCGAACTGCGCCAACGGGCCAGTCAATTGGATGGGCGGAATGTATTCGCTCGTACGTCATACTCCATGATTATTAATGTCATTAGTTTTTCAATCTAAATAGAATGGGACGATTTAAGATGACCGTCCGACCGACAGCCGTCTGACATAATCACCAGTACCCCAACGTCTTGTCCCCAATGTCTACCTACAATGACTTTTACAACGTCTTGTCCCCAATGTCTACAATGACTTTTAAAGGACCAACTGTTTTACCTGCATTCCAGAACACAGAGCAGATCGGATATTTGAAAACCAGTGTTAAAATGGGTCACTTATCTATTACCCTCCCTAGTAAAGTAAAACTAGCAATCAACTTTTAAATTGTTATATTGTCTTCTGTAAAACTAGACACTTTTTCGTGGAAGATGTGGAAGCTCAGAATAGAGGTCTGAGAAGGCCTGTGCCTAAAAATAGGACATTACATGTTAACAGATGTATTTTTGTTTGTCCAGCATAATCTTTGAGGCGCATTTTTTGCGATTGTGATACCGTATTGTACGTTCAGTCTAAAAATGCACGCCTCTCCACTAATTAATTAAAACACTCGCTTGTGTGTATGCAGTGAGTGCGTTTATTGTAAACACAACCACATTTCGACCATGACAATGTTTAAACAAAAAAATAACAACAGAATCAGTCCGTCTGTTTAGGAGGTAGGATGCGACAGACAGGTCAAACTTATAACACGTTTTTGTGCCGTGGTTAAAATAGCGGTAATCGGCTGCTACACTAATTAAAATTTTACCAGTTCACGATATAATTTATGCAACCAGGTTTTGTACATTTGAATTTTGCCCCCTATTGGTTAGAATTGGTATATTTTTATTTAAAGTGCGATAGCAGATGGCGCAGGGAAGTCCATGGGCGCCGGTAGGCACTTCGGTGCCTGCTGCCTGCTCGTCTGCCCCCTTGTAACATAAAAAAAAAGACAAATATTGTTTTTTGCAAAAATTATGCAAACATATCTATACTCTATACTCTATACTAATATATAAAGTATGTTTTTTGAACGTGCTAATCTCAGGAGTTAGTATAACCCTCAAGTCGAAATGAATAGGGTACAGAAGCCATTGTTGTCAATCGCTTTCTTATTACTTTCTTTCATTTATTCATACCTACAAACTCATACACTCTCATTGCATGAATATAAGAATACAAATATAATATATTAATAAAATAAATATTATGTACATAACTTTAGCAATCTAAAGTTAAATTACTTTAATTCCTAATTTATTTGAATTGTATTGTGGGAAGAGCGAGTCCTTCTGGCAGAGGTTTTTAAACTTAATAGATCTCCGTCTTTGTGAATATTGTAAAAATTTAAACAAATAAATTTTCAATTCATTTCATTTCAATCTCTGGTGCGACTTTAAAGTTAATTAGTTTCCACTTTACATGAAACACAAAACGCTAAGCTTGTTACGTCAATGTAAAAAACAACTTAATCACTTTAAACCACTTGAACGCTAAGTGATCACTTATTAAATTAGCCATATCAGAGCCATTTGTGGAAATAACTTTAGCATGCTTATGAATTATTTAACACCATTTTCAAATGAAAATGTTATACGATTGAAGCATGTACTCGCGTTAACGCATTCTTATTCAGTTTTTATATTACTGTCTAGCATTTTAAATTGGTACCGTACATGTAATAGAATATATTTAATGTTTTCATATAATATGTTAGTAAAATCACATAATTACACAGTACATAGTGTAACTGTGTGATACATAAAAACTAGCCATTTCCCCAATTTCGTCCGCGTGAATGTTTGAGGGTTTTAATTTTTCTGCGCGAAAACCTATTTTTCTTTCTAAAATTCCTATATTATTCCTTGTAAAAATAGCTATCTACGAGTGAAAGTCTCGTCAAAACCGGTTGAGCCATTTCGGAAATTACCTATAACATTAAAAACTAGCCGTATTCTACGATTTCGCCAGCGTGAATGTTTAGGGGTTTTCCAATATTATGTGTGGAAAAGTATTTTTTTCTAAAACTCCTATATTATTCCTTGTAAAAATAGTTGTCTACCAGTAAAACTTTCGTCAAATTCGGCCCAGCCGCTTCGGAGATTACCCGTAACAAACAGATAGTCAAGAATGTTTTTATTTGTGTTTTTTGTCATAGACATCGTGTTTATAGTGTGCATTTAGTTGGAGAATTTTATTTCAACGTTACATTTCCAATTTATTATATGTTCAGATTATGGACGAGATATCTCGTAAATAAGTACCTTAAGTACTTGACATGCCCGTTGGCAAAGTTAGTAAATAGTTAGTTAGTAAACCCTGCCTTCCTCTCCGGGGGTTGTGGGTTCTATTCCCGACTCGAGTCTGGGTTTTGTTTGTATATTAGTATCTATTTATATATAAAAAAATAGTGTAAGATTCAGCTGTTATTTATAACACGGGTAATAATTTACCTACCCTAGGAACAGACGCCCATAGTATGTATGTATGCATGTATTTTTTTATTTGGTTAAATTTACACTTAATAGTTAACAATAGTAGCTGAACAAAATAAGGATAAAGCCAATTAAAAGATTTCACAGGTAACACATGTTTTCACAGGTAAAACAAGTTTTTACAGGTAACATAAGTTTTCACAGGTAACACAAGTTTTCACAGGTAAGTGAAAACTTGTCTTACCGTATGTATGTGTGTACCTTTCCAGTACCTTCATACATGCATGTGACCTTGTCTCCCGCGCAAGGTCGTCGCCCTCAACGCACCGTCTGCGCGGGCGTCTGCGAAAATCATTGTCCTATCGTTGGCCCGAATTGAAAAACCATATATCATTCCATTTCGCACTATTATCACTTCGACTTTGCCGCACGTGAAATTTGCTCACGCAACTGTCACGATGCAATTTTCATAAAACAAGAGGCAGACGAGCGATCTATACTAATATAAATTAAATTTAAATTACTTTATTGTAAAAACCATACAATTCTTATTACATTAAGTAGCCCTGACATCTAAGATAGTTTCTTAAAAACCGTGTGTCAGAAGTCTGTTCCTTCCCTTGCAGTTTATAGAGGTATTACTAATACATAAAGGTGAAGAGTTTGTTTGTTTGCTTGAACGCACTAATCTCAGGAACTACTGGTCCGATTTGAAAAATTCTTTCAGTTTTAGAAAGCCCATTTATCAAGGAAGGCTTTAGGGTATATATCATATACTTGCTTAGTTTATTTTTTTCCTTTTTTTATGTCATCGGGAAATGTTATTTTTTTACCTAATTTTGCGCGGACGAAGTCGCGGGCACAGCTAGTGATTTATTTATATTACTAGCTGTTTCCCGCTACTTGGTTTGCAAAAAAACATGCGAGAGCCCATGGATCTCCTTAATCGAAGCCTATCGATAAACCATTTCTTAACAAATATTTACTAAATAAACTACCTTGTTGTCAAATTTTAGCTCTATACGCCCCGCGGTTTTCGTAATTTCGTGACCTTTCGCTTTTATATAGATACAAATTATATCTGTTATTTATACTATATTTTTGAATGTAATTTTAAAGAAAATATGATAATCTCGCAGTGCAATACTTGTCTTTCTTATTTTTATTTCATACAACGAGCAACCAAGCAGGCGTTTCATCACCGAACTACCGACGCCCATGGACGTCTGCATCGCCAGAAGGCTCGCACATACTTTGCCGGCTTTTGAAGAGGGGTTTAGGCCACCGGGAACTCTCACAAACCGAACGAAACGCTACAATACCATCACTGGACGTGACAGCAATGCCGCCACTTCACGCCGATCTTATGTAAGAAAGAGGTACTGGTACCCGGACGCTCCGGCCCAAGATTTGAGAAATAGGTACGGCACTGCAGATGCAGTCCAAAAGGATTACAAGAGTGCCGTAGTTCACGAGGCTGTAGCTTCATCAGTGGTGGATTTTTAGTCGAACTATAGATGAAGTGGCTCTTAACGCGGAAGGATAATAGATGGGAAACCGATTCAAACACTGGTTTTCAAATATCCGACCTGTCATGTGGCACGTAAAACAGTGGGTCCCGATTAATGTCACTCCCCAAAACTTCCATACAATGGTAAACTAAAGCCAGAATTAAGTATTCTGTAAAGATGTTTGTGAAAGAAGAAGTTTGAAAATCCTATGGGACAACCTCGCAAGCGGACAGACCGATAGCTGGCGGATAGCCTGAGCGAAACTATAGGAGTTCCTTGTGGAACTACGGTGCGCTAAAAACAAAACGCACTGTTTTTTAAAGTCGGTTAAAAAGCGGAAAGCAGGGTTTAATGTGCCAACGCTATGAACACAAGCACCTCCAAGTGAAGTCGATTGTAATTAAACATTCCACAGCTTCTCATCATAGACTTCCTCGATAAATGATAGATAGATAACCATCTAACACTGAAATAATTATTAAAATCGGACTAGTTGTTCCCGAGATTAGCGCCTTTAAGCAAACAAACAAACTCTTCAGCTTTTTATATTGGTATAAGAAAATTTCCAGAAGAGGCAAACAAAAAGGATGTTGATCACTTGCTATGAGTCAGCGGTCACATGCAGGGTGTTCCTCACCGCCACCGGAAGAAACACAACTCCAATATGGACGAGAAAATCGTCATGAAACAGCATTGCGATCAGAACTGTAAATGCGACCCCGTGTGAATTCAGTGATTTTATTAAATTTTGAGGGTTTCCGTTTTTCTGTGCGGAACCCTAATTATGTAGATAAGCACAGTAGCCTATGTTATTCCATGTAAAATCAACTAAATACCAGTGTAACTTCCGTTCGAATCGATCCTGCCGTTTCGGAGATTATCCGGTGCAAAAAGACACACAAAAATGTTTTAACTTGTGCTTTTGCTATAAGTGTCGTATGCAGGGTGTATGTGAGAGAAACCTACTGGAACCCGGACGCGCCTAACCAAATCGACTGCAGATCAAAATGACTGCAGGCGTGGCGCCACCTCTAATTCATTCTATTTGATTGTTTCCTTTAGAAATGATTAATTACATTTTCCATTCAGAGAAAAGCGCTGGTGAGGTGAGTGATGCAGAGAGTAGCAAGGAGACTGCTACTGTAGCAGACGGTACCGAGGAAGCATTGAGTGGTTACATAGTGGTGGACACGGACGATGTCAGCCACACCTCCGTGACAGTACTATCTGCATCCTTTCTTTCCTCCTCTTCTACCTTTATATCCTGTAACTCAATCCCTTTCCCTTACTCCTGTCTTTCTTATTAGAGGTAACGCCATGTATAAATAAGTCTCACAAACCGAACGAAACGCGACAACAACACCATCACTAAACGTGACAGCATTGCCGCCACTCCACACCGATCTCAAGTGAGAAAGAGGTACTGGTACCTGGACGATGAATTAAGTAGACGTCGTAATCTTGTCTTGTCGCGTCCAGGGCCACTCTACCAGTGCGTACTGCTCTGACATGTACTTGACATGTAATTTCCATCTCTCCAGGGCCACTCTACCAGTGCGTAATGCTCTGACATGTACTTGACATGTAATTTCCATCTTTCCAGGGCCACTCTACCAGTGGGTACTGCTCTGACATGTACTTGACATGTAATTTCCATCTCTCCAGGGCCACTCTACCAGTGCGTACTGCTCTGACATGTACTTGACATGTAATTTCCATCTCTCCAGGGCCACTCTATTGAAACAAAAAAAAACACCGCGAAGCGATCGCTGAGCTATCGTCGTTCGCTTCCAACCTATCCGTAACAGAGTTACGTTTCGCATGGAATATCAGCATCCCGCGACGGAATATCACACATTAGAGTGCAAACAAATATATACATGTATTTTCGGGAAAAGTAACCAAACTGCATAATGACCAAAAACTGTAACAGAGGCATTCGGTGGCCTACCTTGGGATTAGACGGCATTACACAAATATAATTTGGAGCAACCAAATGTCCTTTTAAAATATAATTACCAAAAGCTTAGTATGAACAGTTTGTGTGGCAGACAGAAGGAAACGGTGAAAATAGGTATAATATGAGCCCTATTATAACTGTATTAAGGACCATATTAATACTCACAGAACTGGTCAGTCTATAGGTTTCTTCGTACGGCGGCGAAGGGAACTGCATACCCATTTCGTCCTCGGGGAGAGTGGTCAGATCCACCTCTTCGTCGTCACTGAAGTACCCCTCGTAGGTGCGAATTATCTGCTCCCGATAACATAGGCATTAAGTTGGCTACCTTAGGAACAGACGTCCGTGTGTCAAATAGTCCTGCATATATTTATTTATTTGTGTATAACTAAAACGATATCTATGCATAACTACAAAATTGAAAATAGGCCCATATTTCTAATAATCATAGATGTAGACAAAATCACAGTAATTCGCTAAATTGGTCTTAAGAAGTTTTACGCTGTAAAGTGTTCTTTTAAAAGTTAACAAGGGGCAAACGAGCAGAAGATAAGTGACTACCAATAAAATGAAAAAAGAAAAACAAATGTCAAGGCAATTGTGAAATTACAATATCACAATTTTAAGATTTTCAAGGTAATTCTGAGTAACAAATTAACTGCAACCTAACAGTAAGTAAAAATAATTTGAGGATAAACTATATCTATACTAATATATAAAGATGAAGAGTTTGTTTGTTTGAACGCGCTAATCTCAGGAACTACTAGCCCGATTTGAAAAATTCTTTCAGTGTTAGATAGATCATTTATCGAGGAAGGCTATAGGCTATATGTCATCACACTATGACCTATAGGAGCGGAGCACCAATGAAGAATGCTTCAAAATCGGGGACTCTTTTTCCCATTTAAGATCTTCCGCTGCGTGCGCTGCGTAAATGGTTAAAGTTTCGCAAAAGTTATGTATGACATAATTGCTCCCCTTTAAAAGTTCGCGACAGCATAAGTCAATCTTTAAAGGTTGGCTCAGTATAACCTTTTTTATGCTAATCAAATTTGTTATAAAATTATGCATTAATTGTGAAGGTGAAGGTTTTTATAAACACAATATTGATCCTTATCCAAAAACTATTTTAAAACCTCTAAGTGATAAGATTGACACATGCGGGCGAAGTCGTGGGGTACAGCTAGTTATGTATAAAGAGCTTTACGAGTTGGAATTTGTCCTAATTCTATTTTTATTTTTATTTGAGATATTATTAATTTGACTCTGGCTAGACAACCGAAAAGGTCTGCCTTTTCGGTTGAAAGGAGCGGAAAGGGTGTTGAAAAGTGTTCTTTCAGTGCTGAAAACAAATAAAATTGGATAGTTCATAAGGGACCAAAAAGGTAGCCATTTAGATATGACGGATAGACACTTAAATTTTATTCAAACCTTATAAACATAAATGTACATAATATAATAATAAACATAGACGTCCTATCTTCAAAAAGGCTGTCTTGAAGGAAATTTTTATTTCAATGATCTGTTTCGATATAAACATGAAAGCAAAAAGGGATTTCATACGAGCAAATATCATATAAGGCCTAACTATCTACAAAACCTTCGTAAAGCTTTTGCAAAGCTTTCGAGTTCTCTATAAATAAAACCTTTGGGGGTTTTAAGATGTAATGTGTCATGAATCATCTTTTGAGAGCCCTTAAAGGACAAAAGGCGGGGCGACGCCCTGAGGGGGCTCCGTTTTCTCGGGCCTCGTATGAAACCATTAACAATGAATGGGATGGCGCGGCGACAATGTGTTGTCTACGGCGATATCTGAATTTATAACGATGGTTAATATCAGGGTTGTCGTTCACATGAGCCTTAAGGAGCAACACAGCAGACATTTTTTGTAGGGAGATTTCTTCATTATGCGATGTATTCGTTGTTGAAGTCGGTACCTTGCCAAATAGGTTCCCTGGTAAAATGCAGATGGTACCAACTTCAACAAATCAGTTGGTGTCTACTAAATCGTATGAAAGTACTTATTATTTGCTAGTTGCTTTTTAGTTCCTCGGTGTTTTTTGTAGTCGGTTTTCTTTTTATATATAAATAATTTATTTTTAATTTTATTGTGGAAAGTAGTATTTTGTCTATATACAATATAGGTACGCCAACTAAACGCACTGCTCTAATGACAGGTGACATTTCGGACGAAAAGGTTATCGATATATAACATGTACATAAATTATTGGAATTTTGTTGATTTCTCAAAATTCGCTAAACTGATTTTGATAAAATTTATATAGGTTCACCTCTAAAGTATGGTATAAAACAAAAAAAAGAATCATCAAAGTCGATTCATAAATGGCGGAGTAATTGCGCAACAGAATAAAAAAAAATAATAAATAATAAAATTATCGTGATATGAAAGTACTGGGCCAAACTATGTTAAATTATTATGGGACCAAATGGCAACTATTTCGCATCAAACTAAAGATGAATCATGTAAATTGGATCAAAAATCTTAGCGTAATCGCTGTATGTACATAAAAAAAAAAACATACCAAGCGAATTAAGAACTTTCAACTTCCTCCTTTTTTTAATTCGTCAAAAATTGTGCACACGTGTGCAAGCAAACGGATTATGTGAATACATTACACAAATTAAAGTTTTAAATTCTTAAGTTGACGAATAAATGAGTCAGCGCAGCGGCGTGTACAAGAAAAAAAAAATATTACGATATTATTCAGTCGCATTTTTTATACCGCGACAAAGACTCGTTTTTCATCTCGAGGCTTAATTAAAATTTTTTCGTATTGGATGGCGTGGATTACGTTCACGCTCGAATAAATTCAATTCACGGTGTAAATACCAACGAAACAAAATTATCTCGGATTGCGTGATCATCCCTTCGCAGCAATATCGCGGCCAACCCTTTTTTTGTGATCAAAAGCACTACGCGTACCTTCGTTATCTTTGATATCACATTTGTTTCACGTTTTTCACGTTCACGTTTTTTTTGTATTCGTGTTCGTTATACCGTTGCCCGAAATTTTTGCTTGATTGAATAACCTTCTCAATTTCAGTTTCAAGTGAAAGCAGTACAATTTAATGAATAATTAAATTGAGTACTAATTTATTTCATTTTAATGCATGCATTTGGTTTATTTTACAACTATATTAATTAGAAAATGTGTGCTAAAATGATTTGAAAATTACTACATTCTATCAATTGTAAAAGGAGATTGTAGCCAAATGAGGATCATTTGGGCCATGATTTGAGTCGATCGCTGGGTTAAACAGTTGTTATTGCGGCCTGGTGATATATGGGTGACCCATTCTAACACTGATTTTAAATAACCAACCACCTCCGTGCTTCGGAAGGCACGTAAAACAATTGTTCCCGATTAATGTCACTGAGTGATATTAGACGTTAGATGTTATTGTGGGGGTTCCAGGGGTGCCATCAAACGGCATTCGGTCATCTTAACTCACTCCACAGCCACATTTATTGCAATTTAAGCGAGCGCTGGTACTAGACCGGCATAACCCGATAGATGGATTTTATTCCCTAGTATATGTATAAGCTCATAGGGTTTTATTATATATAATGCATAAATTCTGTTCAGGGGGTGGATCTGCCTCTCTAATTCCTCTCTGTCCGATAGCTGGTTAGATCCACTACGGGTACCCGACCCCGGACTACCCTACCTGCTATTGTCATAATCCCTATACCATCCGTGACAGTAGTATCCGAATCCTTTTCATAATAATATCTTATCTATATATAAGATTTAGACTGCCATTTACAGAACATTAAATTTCTTATATAGTAAGCGACAAACTGGCTGATAGGTTTTCTGATTCTAATAGAGAGAAATTAAGTGCCTCATTAGCTCAAATGTTGAAAGGGTTGATACTGAAATCTGTTACATCCGTTAGACTTTATTATTATTTGGAGGTAACAAAGAATTACTAGGCATACGTTAAATATTCCTTGTAGTAGGTAATAGATATAATCAACTAGCGAATGTTGCTTTCTTTTCTTCTTATTATTAAATATAGCGTTATTTTCTAAACCTTGAAGTCTACAAAGTTCTACAAAACTTTGTGAAGTTACATAAAGTCCCCGGCCACATCTTTGAAATTATCATTCAAATGAAGCTATGTCTCGCTCCGGCATAAGTGACTCACCAGTAATCCTTTATAACAAGAGACGGCGCTTCACCTTACTTCCGACATCTGGGAACACCCAGGATCACCCCCACGATCTCTACAACCTCACGACAAATATCACTCGGTGACATAAATAAAGACCCACTGAAACACGGAAGAGATCATGGTGCTCGCCGGTTCATTGCCGAAATGCCCATTACGAATGGAGCTGCGTATGCCAAAAGTATACTTAAATATGTGTCATCGAATCTTAGGTTTTTAGGTACATTATTGTAATACTAGGGAGGAGGTCGTGGCCTAATCAGTGGTTGGCATTTGAGTCGATCGCTAAGTTGCTCTGGCTGCGACCGGATGATAGATGGGTGACCCGTTCTAGCACTGGCTTATATTTGATATCCGACCTCCGTGTTTCGGAAGGCACGTAAAACGATTAAACATATTTTAATTAGTAAAAATGTTTCTACATATCGAGTTGCGTGAGAGTACGGCGATCTTGGTCGGGCTTAGAGGACGTGTTGGACAGAATGATGGCGGCGTGCAGCCGCCAGTCTGCCCACCGCTCATCCGACACGCACTGCAATGTACGATATCACGTTAAAGGGGACAACGGCTGTATTTCTTTTTTTTAATATTAAATTACGCCTTTGAACAGGAATAAAAAAATAAACTATAAAAGTCTTTGGGTCGTACTCTACCGACGCCCATTAACAACTGCATAACCCCACATCAAACTAACGACGAACCAGTATGCTCTTTTCTTGACGATAAATAAATACATAGGACTATATAGGACACGGATTTCGGTTCCTAAGGTAGACAACTTAATGCCTCTGTTATAGGTAATAGACGACTGTTACAAAGAAATTTTTTTTTGACACATATGAATACTTTGACACATATAGATAATACACTCAGACTCAAGGCGGAAATCGAACCCATAACCCACGGAGGGAATCTGACGTCATCCTCGGAACCCCCACGGTCTCTACAACCTCACGACTTATATCACTCTGTGACGTTAATCCAGTCCTACTGTATTGCGTGCCTTCCGCAACACGAAGGAGGTCGGATATCAAATATAAACCAATTCTAGCATGTGTCATACACCTATCACCCGGTTGCAGAAAGAGCAACTTAACCTAGCGATCGACTCAAATACCGACCACTGATTAGGCCACGACCTCGTCCATTTTTCCTATCGTCTTGAAATCGCACTACCTGCTCTACTATAGAGAGGGAGATAGCCTTTCTCAAGGTGGTGTAGGGTTCCTCGTCAATAGAGCTCTTCGTGACAACGTTATAGAGATTTCCAGTGTGTCGACTCGTATGGCGTATCTTGTGATCAAATTATCCAAACGATACAACTTGAAAGTTATACAAGTTTATGCACCGACATCGACACACTCAGATGATGAAATAGAAAACACGTATGAAGCTACACTGTATCTTCCAATATTTAAACACTTCCTTGATCACTGAGAAGCAGCATAACAAAAACATGAGCTCGCGTAGTTTTGATGCCCTTCCTTTTTGTTTTATTGTTTTAAAATAGTAATGTAAAAAGAATTTCGATTTTGTTATATAACTGAAAAACATACAAATATACGGCTTGCCTACCAATCATTCGCAAGTTGTCTAACTATATTTCTCCACAAAAAACTGTCCTTCAACTTCTTTTCAACTTCCCTTCTATTATTGTATAAGGAAAGTTGAAGAAGAATGAGCTATTTAGTCTTCGAGATACAACATGTTACGATACCAATTTAATACAAATTGGTGGTAATACATCATTTTTTTTCTTGCTTGTCATGGATTTATGCAGTGTATCACCTGATTTTATCAACGGTTTATCTAGATGTTGTTATGCAAGATATTGTATGTTTGTCTATTTTATTTAATCCAGAAGAGGAATTTTAAAAAAAAACGCATATTTTTACTGTTCTGGAGGCTTATGACCGTGTTATATAATTATCAATGTACAAGAACGGAATTGCCTCATAATATATAATTGGTTAAAGAAATTGACATCAATTTCATAATCTTCAATTTGCAGCATCAGACTACAATTAGGATATTTTGATTCTGACCTTAACATTGGCATCCCTTATTCTATGTTATATTACCGAAATTTCAAATGTCATTGCATCATTACCATTCGCATAATTTTGTGGTCCCAGTAGTGAACAGAGTGATCTCTTTCGCGAAGGAGGTTGTATAGGATCCACAATAGGCTAGTGGTACGAGTATTTGCAATTTTCTATAATAGCACGAGATCCGTTATAACAAATATATACCCTCATCTGTTACTTGTCGGTGGTATGAGATAAATAATAGATAATATTCACACTGAAGCATTGCAGATAGGTTGCCTAATTAAATCAGTCCCGGATAATATGAAATCATTAATTTTTTTTATTAAAATTTATCCACTTCCCTCCGTGGTTATTCAAAAAATTGTACAGTTATTAAAAAATTTAAAAAGTAAAGACTGCCTGCTGTAACTATTGCGCAACTGTGGGGTTGCTAGGTCAACAGAGGTGGGTAAATGTCATAAAAGACTTTCGTTTGACATTTTATACGGATAAAAGCAAATGAGGGTATATATTTCTTATATCGGACCTTAGATCATACGAGGCTGCTAACCGTCTTTCCTGTTTACACCTTACTTACATAACAAAAAAAAGTTACAAGATAATACTATTATCGAGATTAGAATTTTATCTTCGAACATTTCACAATGGCCGCGCGATCTTTGGCAACAGTATCATCTTCAATTACATAAGTCCCATTTGCGAAGCGTTACAATGTTACAATACCTCCAGTGAACACTCTTGGACCATTGGCATTTGAATAAATTTGAGCGATCCATCACTGTGTAAACGGTGTTTGTAACTTATTTTAGGACGTGGCCAAACGCAGTGATGTAAACGTGACATGAGCATTCTCATGTACTATGTACATGATACGTACATAGTATGTGAGAATCTATTTACTAACTCTATCGATGGAAATATTTTATGATATTCAATATTTTTGTTACTTGTCTATAAAACTATGCAAATCTTAATTATAGGTATAATAACTTAGTAAATAACATTTGGAAATTTGCATAAGGGAAACATGACAAATAGGAAAAAAATAAATTATTTTTTACGAATGCGCCATAAATTATGAAAAGAATCCTGTTAAATCTCAGTAAATGCTTATATCTTAGCTTACTGTGGGAATCCCACCATTTTGGGTGGCTTTACACACTTTAAGCATTCTAAGGATAATCCTTAAAACAATTATATTGTAGAACACTTTAGAAAGCAATTTGTATTATCATTTCTAGGTTAAAAAACAGCCTCGTTTTGTTGAACCAGCCATAGCAAGATAATAAGAATGTTATTTTTTACTCCAAATAATAGCGATGAAGCAAGCGATGGTCATTATTTACGAATTAGAAATAATTCCCACGCCTGCAATCTGTAATTGTGGTTCATTCTTTGTTTAAAAATCCGATTTTCCAAACACTTACTGCAAATAAATCTTAACATGAGGAGTTTTAGAACTTATGCTTAGTGCAATGATTAGCACAATAAAATATCATCTATATACATATAAATGAATGTTGCGAAGCCTAAAACTCGTGAACGGTTCGACCAATTCTGCTTTTCTTTTGTCGTTTGTGCCATAAGGTACACGGAAAGTTTTAATAAAGAAAAAAAATGTAAAAATTAACTTTCGTCAGAACAATGTCTATCCGGACAACTAGTTTGTAATAAACATAGATATAGAAAACCTTATTAAAGCTCAGGAGAAAAAATAATGAACCATTTAGACTAAACGGCTTTACTAAATACTACGCAATAAAGGTATTTGTGAAATAACTTTAAAAGTTCTTCTCCCATTCTTCTGAAAACAATTTTCCTAATAAGTTTTTAGCATGTCCTATCAACACGAAAAATTTCAGGTCTCTACGTCTAATAATTTGGAATGGACGAATAGATGGACGGTCGGACGGTTGGACTGAAAGATAGAGCGAAATTATAAAGGTTCATCATATAGATCATCCTAAAAATGGAGGTTTTGATCTTTTAGCTGATGTTTTTCAGATTAAATATAAATTTCAGAGACAAATCAAGGTATGCCAAATAAGTGAAAGAAATTGAGCCAAATTCACAACCTCATTGCCTCTTAACACATATGTTCCATTAATATTATTTCCCTCTTAATTATGTTGCATACAAAATGGCTGTTGCCAAATGTGTTGCAGTGACATTTTACGTGCCATTATGTTCTTAAGTCCATTAAAGTACACGAACAAAGCGCGACATCAATCAATACAAAGCAAAGAATCAACGCAACGCATCGCACGAGTAATTAGGTATAAATCATATCTCACTGTCCTTACGTTTGTTGTAACGTTGGGAAATACGACTAAGTGACTTGAAAATTAATGTACAATGTATGTTGTAGGTTATTTTAAATTAAACAAACTAAAAGGTTAACACACTAAACACTAATCAAAATATATTTTCAATTTGTTGTTATAACGAACAAATGCTCCGGCTCAAATACCAGGCTTTATTTCTTTATTTATTTTATTTATTTACAGAGATATACCAGTAGCATGTGGAAAATAAATTTAAAACTTAATTAATTATGAGTTCAGTTCAATTTTCAAAGCTATTGCAGATACGTACATCGTTCAAATACAAACTAGTCTCTATGCAACAGAGAGCAAAATGAATACAAACTACAAAAACAATGAAATTTGAAAGGAAACAAAACGATGAAAGTAGCTAATCATAAGCATAATTGCTTACTTTTTTCCCAACTTTGACAATTTGTCGTTGAAGATATCTAGGTCGTTATTTATTTCGTTATAAAGATTCATAAGACGATTGACTGGAGAAAATTTCCCAGCATTTGTTTTTGAAGCATTAATTGAAAACGGCTTTTTAAATAGGTAACGAGGGATGTGTCGTTATAAACACCTCAACATTAGCGTCTGCGAGCTGAAACATTTGTGGGAAGTGTGTTGGTGTGCCACCAAGGTGGAAAGTTTCGACGAGAAGTGAAGTGATCGAGTGATGGGAGCGAAGGTCGATAAACTACCGCAAAGTAAGATCTTCGTGTCCGGGCTAGTTGGAGTTGCCCGGGGAGGCCGCGCCTCGCCGACAGTTGTTCGTCGAAAGGTCTATATGTAATAACCGCAAGTAGAAACTTCGCTAGCGTGACTTACTTTGCCACATGTAACACGGCGTAGCATGCGCCGTAACAACTACCGAAAAGTCGCTTTAATACCTTTGTCATTATTTAAGTTGCATTTACGCTAATAATAACAACAAGATTTTACAGAAAATACGTCCGTACGCAAACGTTTTAGGAAAAATGAGATCACATTTTTTATGTTTTCGTATTATGAATTGCTTAGTATGCAAGAAACCCCCCCTCCCCCCAATTGCGTTACGTAATACTTGTACGGCCCCTCAGACGAGCGAATGAGAAGCATAAACGGCTCTTTGAACCCCATTTATCGAGGAAGGCTACATACTATCACGCTAAATTTGAATCCATTGTTGTTACCTAATTCAAAGCGATAATAAAATATAACAAAACTAGCAGTTTCCCCACGACTTTCGCCTGCATAAACTTGCGAAAGAACTACTTAGTCTGACCTTATTGAAAAATCTGTTCTTGGTGGTTATCTACTAACCATAACCAGAAGATGGAGAAAGATAGAATGGGAGAAAGAAAGATAGAAGATAGAACATCAATTAAAAATTTTATTAATTGAATTAATAATTAATCTCTAGTCCCAGGTGCTGCTCTGGTTCCTTCCTCTGCAATACGATGTACTCGATACCCACTCCGGTCAATCCATGGAGAATTGCTAAGAAATCCGTCGTTTTTAGATTTCAATTCCAAGTGTTGTGTGAATTAACCAAGTTATGGAAGATAACAAACGAACCAAAACGACTATTACTGGAGTACGATTGATGAACCTCCACCCATTCTGAGGTGCCTTTATATCTGACCAGCGTAGTCGAACTTAAGTGGGGCTGGGCAGGACATATGGCTAGACGTGGTAATGATAGGTACTGACTGGGGACCAAGATATGGTTGGAGAAATCTGAACCCAGCCGTTGTACGACGGGTTGACGACTTCAGAAGAATGGCTGAAAGTTTCTGGATGCGAAATATAGGGGAGAATGGCAGAAACAAAGAGAGGCCAATAGAAAAAGAAGAAGAGCTCTTCTTCTTTTCCTATCCTCTTCTCAGTTTATCTGGAGTCGGGTGCACGTGAGCGGTGAATGAAGCAAACGGGATGCCGATGGATATTTGCACCCCAGGAGGCTCGCAGATGAGTTCCCGGCCTTTTAAGAGGCCTTCTTAACTCGAGAAAGAGAAATATCTTTTGGATCCTCTAGTTGCTCCTTCCAATTGACCGCCTTCAACGTAAAGCGATCCGAATCGTCCGCGACCCAGACCTTTCTGATCGGCTCGATCCTCTGGCATTCCGGAGAGATGTGAATTCATTCTGCATCTTTTATTGCATATGACCTGGCAACGAGAGATCTCCTTCGACCGGCCATATTAGATGCTGTCGTTGATTATCCCATGGTTGTCAACCCCTTAGCTTAACAAAATAGCAGGAAAAAATAAATTAGGCGCGGGAAAACAAAGTAAAGTCAGTGCAATATTATAACCCCGAACTCTACAAATATTACATCGTCGTTTGTTGTTGATTTATAAATAGCATTTGTAGAGTATCTTCAGTACTACTCCTATATATTTCACTTTTGAAGATACACATAAATCTGCGGTACATTAGCATCGCCTTGGCGTCTCACTTAGCGGTTCCTTAGCGTCGCACCTAGCGGCGCATTAGCGTCGTACTACCGGCGCATTGCCGTTTCACCTAGCGGAGCATTAGTGTCTCACTACTGGCGCATAAGCTTCGCACCTAGCGGCGCACCTTGCGGTACACTAGCGTCGCACTACCGGCGCTTTATCGTCTCCCAACTACCTTTGAATAGGGTTTCTTGACAAAAAATTGAAAACCCTTGAAATTGAACGAAACCGCGTAAAAACAAAGATTTTTTTACAACTTTACTAGAGGTCGCCGGTTGGTCGAAATTCGCCCACAAACGTTTTTGCGTACAACGAAATATATTCCTCAGTACACAGAAAAATAAAATTTGACAGTAAATATATCATACGGTTGTCACGATTACAGTTTGACATCATAAATATATATACAAATATACAGGACTATATGAAACACGGACGTCTGTCCCTAAGGTAGCCAACTTAATTACTGATTTATAGGTAACAGACGCCTGTTACAGCCTTGTGACGTCACATAACAAATATACAATGTAGTCATGAAAAAATTGACTTTGCCGTTTTCTTTAAAAAAAAATTTTTTCTAGTATGTGACAAGGACAAAGGCCCTCCTCTTGAATTTCAAAAATCGTACAATTGGTGTGATTTAATGTACGGATGACCCCTTACCGACACCCATGGACATCTACCAACAGGGTAATGTATATAACAGTGGATTTATTAACTTGCTAATTTCACATTTTTATTGTAGCGCGGATAAATATGGGGGGTTAAGCTTTGTCACATGTGAAAATTAAAGTATTTGAGAAAAGATACTTTTGTTTACCTGCGAGATTTGCTTTACCGGTCAAACGAGTTATGTGAGGAGACTCAGGACTTTGATTTTTTTGGATTTGGCTATTTTTTTATTTTATTTTCTAGGGTATCTGCCTCTTCCTGTTTCCCCTTGGCGAGGCTAAGCTTTAGCATCAGTCTATTAAAGTTATTGTAAGCCATTATCTAATTCAATATTAAATTTAAAAAAATTATTCACTTTCTAAGCCCTGATAGAGAGATTCTTATTTATTTAAGCGTCTAAGTATTGTACTATTTACAATTGAAATATAATCAGAATTTTAGTTTGGAGTGTAAAAACCTCATAAGGGATAGTTATAAATGATTCCTCATTCCCAAGAGCTATATTTGAGTAGGTATACATTATTCATAAGTAGATAAAGCAACGCATTACTTGTACCTATAACAAATGATGATTTAATCTCTCAGAGGTGTATATAACACTAATAAATTGTAAAACCCGTTAGATTGTATTCTATCTCGCGAGATTGTAAACTGTCGAAGGATTGTGTATTACAATCCATCGAAGTGAAGCCGTCAAATTGTGAAATGACATGCTACGGAACGCACCCCGCGTGTTGAGTGATTAAAGGTTATGTGCTCCGCGGTGCCATATTTGTTATTTAATTCGTTTAATTACTGCAATTGTACTCCTGTTGAAATATATATTTTAGAAGGTTGAGACGTCTTAAGCTTCTTGGTTATTATTTTTTTTAATCCATAGAACCGACCAATCAGGGACAGTCTTCGGACAGTTGTCAATTTAACGAGTATATAATCCTCCGAAAAATAATAAGTTCAATTGTAACCAGTATATTCGGTTCACGATCTTTCGACAGTCTACAATCTCGCGAGATAGATTACAATCTAACGGTTTTTACAATTTATCGGTGACATATACAATTTGTCAGAATCAAATAACCGATTGATTTCCAAAATGACTGCTGAAAATCATTTTTGGGACTCCAGTTATGTTATAATAGATATAATCAATAGTATTCCCATTGTCTTATATATAAAATTCTCGTGTCACAATGTTAGTTACCGTACTCCTCCGAAACGGCTTGACCGATTTTAATGAAATTTTGTAGGCATGGTCTGAGAATCGGGTACTATTTATTTTTCATACTCCTAAGCGATAAGGGTGGCCCACACGGACGAAGTCGCGGGGTACAGCTAGGACTTATATAAATATTGGTAACAATAGCATTAGACTATGGATGCTGTTTTACAACAGAATGAATGTGGCGTAGTATTAGATATATTATTAAATTGTAGTAGACATTGCTTTCAATAATAATCTTGAATAAGCAAGAAAAGAAATGAATAATATAATTTCATTGAGTTCATCAAAGATTAAGTAAATTTTTGTTGTTAAAATTTAACAATTTGAAAATCTTAACCCTTTTTTTAATGAAGATTATTTGCTACGCGAACAGGTCTAAATTATTGAATTAATATTAGACTTGAAATATCACATCTTTTATAAAAATCAATCGTCGTTCGTTAATCTCGCTAAATCTCTAAAACGGCTGGACGAATGCAAATTCTGTTTGTTTTGTTACATTTCCCTTATTTCATGGAATGTTTAAAAGAAAAGAAATTCGAAAGATAATTAAAAAAAAATAATTTAAAAAACAAATTTGTTCGATAACGTTCGTACTAGACCTCTTAACTGACGTGCCATGTAAAATTCATAACACATTCAGCCAGCGTCAAGTTTTATGGAAAAGACATAAAGAAGATCGGTTAATTGGCTAATAAGAGACGAGCCTAAATTCGGGCGAGACAATGTCTTATTAACTATTATTATTAATTGAATATTAACTTCAGGAATGCTACGCGACTCAAATCACGATTGATCGCTGAAACAAAACAAAGCCTTTATGAGCTTTCTATCAGGAAGTTGTTTAACATTTTATCTAAAAGGGATTAATAAATAATTATCCCCGAAGACATTTATCATTTTAGTTTAATCTCCTAATCCAAGAAATGGATTTCTTGAGGATTTACTATTACTAATCCATTTCATACGTAACGAACTAACATTCCATAAGCATGTTTAGTTTTTTATATAACAACGATTTTTACGGTGATGATAAAATTTTTATCATATTGTTCAAAATTTTTAAGAAACATTAAAAAGAGGAGATTCTTCGCATGGCGCCACAAACGCGATTTGAAGGCAATTTAATTAGCCTATTGCATCGTACTGCTGGGCAAAGGTATCCCCCCTTCTCGGCTCACTTTCCTCTTTCCCGAGCCAATCTCATCCACAACTTTCCCGCAAAGATATCCAGATCGTCGCGCCACCTCTCCCTTAGCCTATCAGGTCGTCTTGGTCATTGGTGGACATTCAGGAAGTCGCGAAATTAGCCCACATTTGCGGGTCCATTCGAGCCACATTCCTAACCCTTTACCATTTGCTGATTTGTACCCCACATCCATTACCCTAGCAATGGAACGCTGGGTGGTGTTGCAAACTCGATTTGTTCTTTTTCACCTATTATGCTGTGTTCCATGATTCTTTGGCAAAACTTGAGTTTTGCTTTTTCTAAGCTGTCTTCTGTTTTGGATTCTAATGTTGAATCCTGAGCGTGGTGAGGGATTCGAAGGCACGAGATGCAAATAATTTTGCTCTTGTGTGGCACACACTACTTTTCACTTCAGCAGCGAAAACATATAATTAATAATACTTAGAAGATAACACAATGAACAGAAATATATAGGAATGAAGTTTATATTTATTACTAGCGGACCCGGCAGACTATGTTCTGCTTCTTATTATTTACTTCTATTATCCTATATCATCCCCATCCCCGTTCCCGTTCCCGTTCCCGTTCCCGTTCCCGTTCCCGTCCCCGTATAAGTTCAAATTGACTCTACATTTTAGATGATTAGCTCGTTTAAGCAAACTAACAAACTCTTCAGCTATATTTATTATTATAGATAATACATTCGGTCAGTGTCACGTTTAAAGACAAAGGAGATTGGTTAATTGACTAATGGCAGATGAGCTTATATTCGTGCATGACAACTACTGCCCGGTCCGCTAGTTTTATTATAAAAACACCTCTAACATAGGTAATATAAACAAATTATATTTTTCTCGTAACACGGTTTTATAGGTAAACAAGGAGTGATCCAAATTACATACGATTTGTGCCTCTGATGGAGTTTTAAGAGTGGCCACTAATATTCACCTTAACTGCCAGTGTTCCCTCCCCTGCCTAATGTTATTTTAGTTTCAATATAATTAACTTTAAATAAAACATATATAGATACAGAAAAATTACAATAATGTCTTTATAATAGCTCAATACTATCATTTATAATAGAGCCGTATACAAAATGAACAACCATGAACCATGAAATGTGGGGGTTCCAGAAGGTAAAGAATCACCTATCGAAGAAGTGATTGAGCCTTTATAAATAAGAGAAACTTAATTATCACACTACTTTAAAGTAATTAATCATTAAAAAAGTAGTTAACCATTAATCGAGTTTGTAACTTTCATTAAACTCATAAAGTCGATAGAAGAAAAGAAAGAAAAGAAAAGAAAAACTTTATTTTTAATTTTACATTTACAAGTAGCATAAGTGTAGTTAATACATGTTCCGAACTTCCTTTACATGTTTAAAGTACAGTGATTTTAATTAATTTAATTTATCCTTTATAAATAGGTTTAGTTTGTTTGTTTTGTTTAGTATAGTTTATATTTTTAAATTTCAATAACAACTTATAAGTTATATATTTTTCATAATTAGATACCTCTCCACCCAAAAAAAAGTTTGCATACGCTCAAGGCCGTACCCAGGAATTTTGGGGGAGGAGGGTTAGGGGTTCTTGGAGGGCGTTTATACAATCATAACATAGTTCTATGATTTCGTTTGAATACAGGAAAGTAAAAAAGGTCTTTCTGGCTTTGCACTGACGCTAAATGACAATATAATAAAGTATTTTAATAATAAATATGTAATATAAATTTCCTTGTAAAGTCATCTCTCCCATTGAAAATGTACAATTCGTCTTGTGTCCCCAATTTCCATTTTTGGACCAAAATAAAACCAATTTAACAAGAAGAATACCCAAGTACAGTAATTTAAATGACATTTGAACTTTTGTCAAATATTTTTCCTTGTCTCTCATCTCATTGTTAACATAAGCGTCATTTTTACGCGTGAAAATGTTCGAGGGAATCCTTTGAACCAACTCTATTGGTGCTTGCCCGTTTACCCCTTGTAATAAAAAAGTTTACTCATGTCCGTAATAGTTTTATGCCGGCACCAGACAGCTTCATTTGAATAATCATTTCAATGATCATGTAGTGTGGTAGGGACTTTGTGTAGCTGCGCAAAGTTTTGTAAAAACGTACAAATACTTTGAGCTATGTCTGGCGCCGGCATTATAATATCACATGTGCAATATAGGGCAGCTTTTGTTATATTATCGAACATGTTGTCTACAGCCTGGAAGGCGATAGGCCATATATCGTCACGCTAAATTGAACCTATTTTTTTTTTACGCGGACGTCGTAACTCGTAAGTCGCGGGCTACAGCTAACAGCTAGTCAGTATGCATTAATTTTAATATCACACTGATTGTTCAAATCAAATCGCGCCTTCAAATGAAATGTCGCGTTCAAATTTTCAGTTTGCTGCATAATTGTCACATTCAATATTTATTTCTCGAAATTAATAAAATTAAAGAGGGGGGTAAAAGTCAAAATCTTATAGAGCTATGTTAGACTTATACCTGCCAGGACAGATACTGGTGTAGCCGGAAGCACCGGCCCAATTTGGCTACAAGCGTGGCACTACCTCTAGTTAGAAAGACAGAAGTAAGGGAAAGGGATGGAGAAAAAGGATATAAGGGTAGATGGGGAGGAGAAAAAGGGTAGATGGGGAGGAGAAAAAGGATATAAGGGTAGATGGGGAGGAGAAAAAGGATATAAGGGTAGATGGGGAGGAGAAAAAGGATATAAGGGTAGATGGGGAGTGGGTTCGATTCCCGTCTCGAGTCTGGGCATATTAGCTATATGTATGTATTTATTTATTTCCAAAAAAAAATATGTATAACAGGCAGCAGGTACCTATAAAACAACACACATTAAGTTGTCTACCTTAGAAACAGGCGCGCGTGTGTCATATAGTCCTGTATAGATTTATTTATATTTATATATTTAAAAAATATATATATCTGTTACACCGCAGATGGGCTACGGTTATACTCAAATACTTATTTTCTTTTTACCTCGACTATTACATCAAATCAACAATATTGTGCGTTGTAACTGGAAGTAATATAGATTTTTATCGATCCTGGGTCATGGATAAGGAAGTCATTTAAAAATAAACGTTATCTTTGAAATGTTCCATGCATTTTTTTTTCAATTATTATAATTCTTTTAGAAAATCGCGGTTACGGTATTCGTTCATTGATATCTCAACGGCGTATAGATGTTTCAGTCTAAAAATGCACGCCCCCTCCACTAATTAATTGCAAAGCTGACTGTGTGTGCGGCTATGACTGGCCCGTTGGCACAGTAGTGATCCTGTCTTCCGCTCCGGGGTTTGTGGGTTTGATTCCCGCCTCGACTCTGGGTATGTTATCCATATATATGTATTTATATATTTCTAAAAAAATATTTGCGTATAACAGGGGGCTGTTAACTATAACACAGGCATTAAGTTGTCTACCTTAGGAACAGACGTCCGTGCATAGTCCTATATATATGTATTTATAAGCTTATAAGGCATACTTTATCACCATAAAAGTAAACAATAATAAAGAAGATAGTAAGTGCTGAAAAAGAGCCGAAAATTTAGCAAAGAAAACTTGACATCAACGTTTATAAACATGAGGTTTATTCTTCAAGATTTTCACACATATTTAAAGCCCGGGGTATAAAAATCTATGTCGACTAAAAATTAAATTTTACGCGTTATGTAACGTGTAAACTTTACTAAAGCGTCGGAGCTTGACACACACACTTTTTATTAACATTTTAAGGACATATTTTTTAAAACGACTTACATGCAATGGTTTTGTCGCGAAAGTTCAGCAGCGACCGAATATACGGGGCCGCGTTCACAGACTAAACAGTGTGAGACCTTCGAAGCCTTTATATTCGTTAGCTTCAACGCGCATACTTCCCTCTTACCTCTAGAAAAATGTAATAAAGCATTATTAAAGCCCCAAATTCTCTTTATCTTTTAGCATCAAACATTGTAGAGTACCTGAAGATTGAATGATTGTAAGTTATTAATTTAACCATTTTAACGAGCGAAACGAAAATATTATGTTTAATGACTCATTGCAACTTCGTTTTTTAATCTTGAAGACAATGTAATAAAACTTTTACTTTCCTTTATATACATATTACTAGTTATTACCCGCAACTTCGTCCGCGTAAAATTAGGGAAAAACATAAATTCAATTTTAGAGTATATATCCTCGATAAATGGGCTATTTAACATTGAAAGAATTTTTCAAATGGGACTAATGTTTCCTGAGATCAAGCAAACAAACAAACAAACTCTTCAGCTATATACTGTAATCCCTTTTATAACACAGTGATCTTATAACGCATTAATATTATTCTATAATATATATGTATAATATTATATTATACGTATTCGCGGCCGTAGAAGTCCTCTGTACAAAAGTAGTCCTACAACGCGTTTTCCTATAATGTGGAATAAACCTACCGTGTTGTACGGGGGATAGTATTTTAGGATAGATTATTGTAAGGTGAATATTATGTATTTACGAAGAGTAAAATGACTAATAATATTCAAAGCAGGTCAACCCATCATGTATTCTATTATATTGTTTCGAATTGGTGTGAACAAATTGACTTTCTACAACCTTTGTACGAGTTTACGTCAAAACGATAAATTTAAAGTTTTTCTATACATTGACAAACTCTCTCCGTTTCACTATTGTGTGAGTGTATAGATAGAGGCGTGGTTATTCAATGCATAGAGAACTGTGAAAAGAATCGACGTATTGGTGTGTTGTACTGGATCCTCTCAATGGTCAGCGCCTCAGCGGATACATGCATCAACCTTGGATTACCCGAATCGAATTCAAAGCGGTGATGTCGCGCAATCGCCTATAGACTTGACACAGTAAACTACTACATGTTTGGGTGGGGTTATTTAATAAAGAGATGCTATCGCTTTATAATTAACTGTTCAAAACATTTTTTTCATTGATGTTATTGTTTCTGTCTAATGCGTCAGTACGCAAACCTAGAGTAGTCCTGTACCTGAAGAAACTACATCAGCAGGGGGCTCTCAATTAAGAAAAATATTCTTATATATTTTATTCATTGATATCTTGGAAATATACAGTACATACAGTACAATAAACAATCACAAATAAAAAATATAGTGTAACAGAGAGTTTTATGACTATGGCGCAATGTATGTTATTTTTAATTTTTAGTTTAAGAACGCGATTCTTTTTGTTTGATGTCAAAAATACACAAAGAGGGAATTGTGAAAAATGTCGATTAAAGAGAGTTCATTATGGCAGTGATTAATGATTAAAGTGTACTGAGTATCCGTTGCGGTGTAATTACTGTGAATTTAGTTCCCGTTGTAATAGAACTTATGAACCGAACAGTTTCCCAATAAAATTGAAAAATAACTTACAGCTAATAAGAAGCATAAATAATATAGAATATCTAAAATGAATTATAAAATTGATTAAATTTAATTTAAAAGTTTACAGAAGTGAAAAAGAAGGAGATTTATTATACAGTCACAATATGTATTGTTTATCGTTTAGATAAGTCTATGTATAGAGTAGTGCTCGTAAATAAATGTTTTACTCTTTCTTTCTATTTCTTTACATATAATCTTATAATCATAATAGATATGTTCATAAGTAAATATTTTATTTCTTTCTTGCAACTTCAAAAATGGAATCGAATGATCTATCTAAAAGAAGATTAAGATCGACGCGTTGCCACGTTTGGTCTAGACTAACCTAGTTCTAACATATACTCATTGCACCAGTTGATAATTGCTTTAATTCCAAGTCAAGTCAGAATCCCGTTGTAGTAACTGGAGTCAACGGCACAATCATAGCGGTAACGGCCTCAATAGTTCAAGTATAAAAGCGCAGAATTCCGAAGGACGACCGTTTCGATTCCACCCCGCTGACCCCATACTAACATAAGCCTAAGAAAAAAAAATTGTGATTTGATTTAAATAAGTATTTAAAATATGTATATAATAATCTGAATACAATTAACAGGCAAGTTTTGTATTTTTACAGCAATTCTAAATATACAGTACTAGCGGACCCAGCACACGCTATCCTGCCCGAACGTTGGGTTACTTACTCTTCTTTTTCCTAGCGTTATCCCGGCCAAGTACCAGGGTCCGTTTAGATTGCAGAGGATTTGGCTGTGGGGCAAGTTAAGATGACCGCTTGCCATTTGACATCAACCTCGGAACCCCCACGATCTCTACCACGCACCGCTAGTGCGCTGCTAGGTAAGATGCTAATGCGTCACTAGGTGACAGATTTAAATAAGTCTGTATACAACTAAAAATAAACCTATAGGCAAAACCGAATATAACGACATCGGTTACAGTCATGGATCGGTTATAATGACTAATGGAATGGTCCCGTTTGAATCCTAAGTAATATATATATATATATGTATACATATTGGTTAAGGCGACGGAATATTATAGGCATATTCGGCTATAACGACCATCTAACTTTTTTCACACACAGCTTTACAATAAACTTCCTATACATATAAGGCCTTTGGCTGGCCCGTTGGCGCAGTGGGCAGTGACCCTGCCTTCTGCTCCGGGGGTCGTGGTTTCCTCCACCTCGAGTCTGGGTGTATTATCCATATGTATTTCTATATTTATAAAAAATATATATTTGTGTATAACAGGCGTCTCTAACCTATAACACAGGCATTAAGTTGTCTACCTTAGGGACAGACGTCCGTGTGTCATATAGTCCTGTATATATTAATTTATTGCCCGACCTACAACGCAGCAAGGGCGACTACTATGTGTGAGTTTTATAGTATCTCTATAAACCACATAGACACCCCACACACACACACACACACACACACACGGATGCACGCACGAACACACGTACGCACGCACACGCGCACGCACGCACGGATGCACGCACGAACACACGTACGCACGCACACACGCACGCCTACATATTATTCTATAATATATAATAGTATAATATATAAACTATTAACTTCGCAGCAGAAAAATCGAAACTAGGCACTTCGGTGCCTGCTGCCTGCTCGTCTGCCCCCTAGTAACATAAAAAAAATAATAATCATTCAACCTATATTTGCAAGGGTTTTCGCTTGAATAGAACCAATCTTATAGGTAATCTTCTTTTAGCAAAAGAGTTTCGCACAAAAGCTAGAAATTTCGAAATTGGACAAAATAATGGATTCTACGTGGATCAAGTCACGGGGAAAGTCGCTGTTGTTGTCTGTCCGTCTCTATGTATGCTTCAATCTTTAAAACTACGCTGTTTTGTTTTTGCGGCCCACCAATATAAATTTTCACAGACGCAAAATAAACAGTAGGTATCTTTTCGTAAAGTCAAAATTAAATTATTTGACTAACCTACTTCCTGGATGCCCACCAATTGACGCCGACGACCGGGCAGGCTTAAGAAGAGGTGGCGCGATGATTTGGACGCCTTTGCGGGGATGTTGTGTGTGAGATTAGCTCAAGAAAGAGGAAAGTGGACCGCAAAAGGGAGGCCTTTTCCCAGCCGTGGAGCACAATTACTAAGGGGTTGGGGTGTCTGTGTGCCTTCTCGAAGTACCGTTCCGAGAGGTCTTTGAAGAATTTACCTATCGTCTGAAGCTTAAGGTCTCTATGGAGGTCCACGTTTCGCAGGAACCATGGGGATCCGGTACAAATACGCATGAATCGATTTTGGAGTATATATATGTATATACCGACTTCATGAGTTATATTGATACGAGAAATACAATACGTTAGCGTGAGCTAACAGACAACTAACGCCATCTGTTGATAATACATGGACGTCTTTTTGTCCTTGGCCAAACCGTTTGTCCGTAGTATAAAAAAAAAAATTTTCTCCGCCTTTAAAATCAGTACGTACTAAAAAATTATACTTCTTCGTGAAACCTCATTCGCCGCTTATCACGTCGAGTTCGCGACGGGATCATAAAGGAAGTGGAATGAGGAATATTATGCAATACATGCTTAACCTCATCTTATATTACGAACGAGATATCGTGGATTTTTTATCTTTCATCTTTTTTCATGTGAAACATCTAGTGCGGGGCGGCGCGCCCATTAAATACTCCAAAGACGGGAAGGTTCGTAGCTCGCATCCAACCGCGTAGTCCAACCGGGCGTAGCCCGTTCTAGGCCGTTAATACACTCGTAGGTGGAGATAGCGAGCTCGCCCCGGAGGGTGCAGCAGTTCAACGGAGTCGGCTACATCATGGAGGAGGCCATCACCGGGGATTTCGCGCTGGTCAAGGCGTGGCGCGCCGACCGCGACGGCAACCTCGTGTTCAGGAAGAGCGCTCGCAACTTCAACAATACCCCAACGGCGGTGGGGTTCGAATCGGGTACCTTGCGGACTTCAGTCCATACCTTATACCGTTGAGCTATTGAGGCTCAAAAGTTGTCCAATTTCGCACAAAATATTTCTCCTAACGAGTGTTTAGAATGTCCTGTCGACGTGGAAAATTTCAAGTCTCTATATATAGTTTGGAAACCCTAGTGGGGTGACCACCTTGCAAGCGGACAGACTGAGGGAAACTGTAATTGTTCCTTGGAGGACTACGGTACCCTAAAATCAGGGAAAGGGAAAGGGAAAGGGAAAGGGAAAGGGAATCCCACTCTTGTATCATCTGTCCGCAACATGCAGTGTGTAAAAATTTTTATTGTTGAAAATAAAGATTTTTATTATTGTTACTCTGGATCCCGTCAGCCCGGCCGTCCATGAAGCCGCTGGGCGCGTGGTGCCGCGAGCTGTACCTGCGCGGTGCGCACCTCGGCGCGTGGGCCAACGCGCCGCGCTCGCCGCCCACGCTGTGCTGGCTGCCCGCGCTCGTGGCGCCCTGAACGCGGCTGGCAAGAGACAGAGGAGACTGGCATAAAAAGGTGGTCTATGCCCAGTAATGTCCGATTAAGGGCCGATGGAGAAAAAAATACTTGGAAGCAGTGACACCCCTAAATCGGCTGAAAATTAACTCAATATTATCTTTATCAATACTTATAATCTTGTCTTAAGTGTCGATAAATATCTGTATTATAATCGCATAGTCCTTAGTTCTGTTTTACACTTGGTGACTTCTAGAATATATCCTAAGAAAAACTTTGAAAGTGCACAACAATGGATTTTCATGTATTTGTGCTATTAGGAGCGTCAGGTGATCTTGCGAAAAAGAAAATTTACCCTACCTTGTGGCTCTTGTATCGATCTAGTGTTTTACCGAAAAATATTCGATTCATTGGATACGCTCGAACGAAACAAACAATAAAAGAAGTAAAAGAGAAATGTAAACCGTATATGGAAATAAAACCAGGTGAAGAAAAAAAATTCGACGAATTTTGGGACAAAAATGATTACGTGTCTGGTTCGTATGATGAGAAAACTGATTACGAAAATTTTAATCAACATATTAAAAAACATGAGACGGGTCTCGTCGCGAATAGAATATTTTATCTAGCTGTACCACCGACGGTATTTGAAGATGTTACTATAAACATTAGAAATGCATGTATGGCAGTCAAAGGATACACACGAGTTATTATCGAAAAACCCTTCGGCCGTGACGATATTAGTTCTGAAAGATTAAACAACCATTTAGCTCATTTATTTACAGAAGAACAAATTTACAGGATCGATCATTACCTTGGAAAAGAGATGGTGAAAAATTTATTGGCAGTTCGATTTGCTAACGAAATTTTTAACGCATCCTGGAATCGTGAGAATATTGCATCTGTTTTATTAACTTTCAAAGAACCCTTTGGTACACAAGGTCGAGGAGGATACTTTGACAATTTTGGAATTCTGCGGGATATAATGCAAAATCATTTCCTGCAAATTCTCTCTATTATTGCAATGGAAAAACCTGTGACTTTAAATCCAGATGATATAAGAGATGAAAAGGTCAAAATATTAAGGTATATTAAGCCAATAAAACTTAAAGATTTACTTGTGGGACAGTATGTCGGGAATCCAAATGGGCAAGGAGAGGAGAAAGTAGGCTACCTTGATGACCCAACCGTTCCCAATAACTCTATAACGCCAACCTACGCACTAGTTGTTTTTTATATTAACAATTCGAGGTGGCAAGGAGTCCCATTTATATTAAGTTGCGGAAAAGCCTTAAATGAAAGGAAAGCTGAAGTTAGAATTCAATACAAAGATGTACCTGGAGATATTTTTGCGGGTCAAACAAAAAGAAATGAACTGGTTGTACGTATACAACCTGGAGAAGCTTTATCTTTAAGATTAATGTGCAAGACACCTGGTATGAAGTCTAATTTGATAGAAACAGAACTTGATCTAACGTATGGCACACGCTATAGAGGAGTAGTTATCCCTGATGCTTATGAAAGTTTACTCCTTGATGTGTTCCATGGAAGGCAAATGCATTTTGTGAGAAGCGATGAGTTAAAAGAAGCTTGGCGTATTTTTACACCAGTTCTTAAAGAATTGGAGGAAAAATGCATTAAACCTCTACCTTACTTATATGGGTCTGGAGGGCCGCCAGAGATTGAGACGAAGTTAACTGAATATAATTTTAAAAGTCAGCCTTCTCTTAAGTAAAGACTATCAATTCCTGACCTTATTTGAAATACCAAAAATAAAAATATCTATACGTAAAGAGCATTGGTATCAATCAAGTATAACGAATCACATCACGTATAAAAGAATATGCTGTCAGACCTAAAAACAAGATACGACGCGACGGTGGAGCAATACAAGATTGATATCATCCGAGTAATCAAGAACGAATGAGTCGCAAACGCAACAACAAGAAAGTCCCCACTTAGGCAATGCGTCGCTCCGTCGGGCTCATTAAAAACGTCATTACTCATTTACTTACTTCAAGATGAGATGATCCTTCCTAAAGGCATTTCACAATGCGTATATTCCGAACAAATAAGACGAAACACTCAGAAACTCTATAATCTAGAGAAAGGTACAACTAAAACTTATTTATGTCATCATATATATATAATCATTTCCAGCCTAACTTATTATTTGGTATTATTTTGGTTCACTTATTTCTTGCTTAAAAATCTACTATAGTAAATCATATTTTATGAACATCTTAAATAGCAATTAGAATTATTTGAAATATTGTAATTATTACATTTAAATTTAATATTAAAATTGTCATTAAATATGACTGCGACAAATATTTCACCATGTAAGTTAAATAATATCTGCGAATGCGGGCGTATTAATAATAAATAAGTATATTAAGTTCCTCTTTGTATTGTTTTATTTTTGGTGAACATCAAGAGTACAACTAAAAGTAAAAAATTGCATACTATTATCACTGATCGGACAAATTCATTGAAAGAATATAAAATTAGCACTGAATGCACATTATGATGCACTGAAATTTTTTAACGATTTCAAACGAAAGACTTCCTGACAGTCGTCCAAAAACCGCATCACTCTGCTATAAATCATCATGTGTTACATTATTTTATGTATTTTAATAAAATACTTTTGACTCATACCTCCGAAATAGTTGGTTGGTGTCTATTCGGGGAATGGCGACTAATATTGAGAATAAAAAAGTATTTATATATTGTAGTATATTAGTTATCTTCGCTTTTTATTTGGCAAGTACATACGAATTAGTGTAGTTTTGTAGGTAATTAGTATTTGAAAAATACAATCTTGTGACTTTTGAATGCTAATTTAAACACTGCAGCTGTGGTTCGCAATCAAGGTGTTGTTATTGTACTACTGTTAACTTCAATTTATTTACATCAAAGCATGGAAAAGACGCTACTGTATTGGCAACACGTAGAGACTGTGAACTCAATGTTAAAAAGGGGTCCGCTTAAATTGCAGAGGATGTGATTATGGGGCGTGTTAAGATGACCGACTGCCTTCTGACGTCATCACCCGAACCCCCCACAACCTATAAAATCTCACGACTAATATCAGTCAGTGACATTTATCGATACCCACTTTATTACGTGCCTTCCGAAATACTGAAGAAGTCGGATATCTGAAACCTACTGTTAGAATGGGTCAACCATCCGACCCGGTCGCAGTAAGAACTGCTTAACCTAGCGATCGACTCAAATGCCGGTCAAGAAAAAAGCATACTCATTTCTCAAAGGCCGGTAACGCATCTACGAGCCGTCCCGTGTTGCAGTTGTCCATTGTCGTCGGTAGTCACTTAGGTGAATGCCGGCTGCTCGCTTGCCCCTTGTTATATAAAAAAAAACAACAACTGGCAATTACTTGATGAAGGGTCGTAAAAAGATCTGAGTGAGTATAGGTATCGGTAACAATACTATCATGATAAATAGAATTTTCAATAACAAATACTCCGTAGTCTTCACATAGAACTAGGGGAAAATGAGCAGGCGGTTCACCTTAGTGACTATCGACGTCCTCGGACATGTGCAAAACCAGGAGGCTAGCGGAGGCGTTGCCGGCCTTTGATGACGAGTTTAGGCCACCAGGAAGTCTCACAAGCCGAACGAAATGCGACAACAATATCATCACTTGACGTGACAGCATTGCCGCCACTTCACACCGTTCTTAGCCATTTTGAATTTAAGGTGAGCTCGTTTTCGAGAAATAATATCTCCTTTATTTTTGGATTTTTTAATTTGAATAAGACATTTTAAATCAACCAATGAATATAGGGCATACCCATCAATGGTAGATTGCAGTGAAGTATATGTATATAACTCTCAGTGAAACAAATAAATGAATTTGAATTGGGAGTAAATTCATGCCAGTTGTCATCTCTACATACATTATTCTTGTAAACTGACAGAGGTCGGAAACCTTTTGGCATGCAAGGGCTTCATCGTTAAATTCTAGTTGCCAGACTTAATTACAAGAAATTAGATAAATAACAAACCTGCTTTTATTAGTGTCTCAATGTTGTCTCTGATTGATTTTACGTAGCTTATATTTATTTAATTCAAAAACTTATTTTCACGTATTGTAAACTTTTTTTTTATGTTACTAGGGGCAAACGAGCAGGTAGCAGGCAGCTAAGTGCCTACCGACACCCATGGACATAGGCTAGCAGATGTGTTGTCGGTCTTTAATGACGAGTTTAGGCCACGGGGAAGTCTCACAAACCGAACGAAACGCGACAACAACACCATCACTAGACGTGACACTGCTGTTTGATTGGCCAAGACTAAACTATGGATATTCTAATAAGGTGAACCATCTCAATGTATTAAAGTGTCCGTCCAAATCCGCAAATAAGTTGGAGCGCCAAATTAGATAGAGGAAGAATTTTCAAAAATTTTATAGAATATTATTGGTCAATTCGTTCTACACCAGCGCCATTTCGGTGAATCTATGAACCTTGTAGCCGAATTGGGCCGGCGCGTCCGGGTACTAGTACCTCTTTCTCACATGGGATCGGCGTGAAGATCTTAGTTTTTCATGCACGTCGTGCATTTCCGCAAAGTATTTTTTTTTTTTATGTTACAAGGGGCCACACGAACAGTCAGCAGGCACCGAAGTGCCTTCCGGCGCCTCTGCACGACCAAAAGGCCAGCACATGCGCTACCGGCCCTTAATGACGAGTTGAGGCCACCGGGAAGTCCCACAAACCGAACGAAACGCGATAACAACACCATCGCTAGACGTGACAGCATTGCCGCCACTTCACGCCGATCTCATGTGAGAAAGTGTCAACAATGTAAGGGTGGAAACCCGCAGGGCGCCTGCTGGTTCGATGATAAAAAGGCAATGGAGGCGATTTTTGACGTCTAACTTTTTAGCTAGTCTAAAACGTAAGGTAAATTATTTAAAGTTTCTTAAATTATGTTTAGGCATTACTGAAGAATGATCTTTGATTTTATCTCGTAATCTCTGCTTGCTTGTAATTCTAAAAAATGGCAATGCCGTAAAAAAGTTTTTGTTTTGTATCTAGCTCTAAATAAGCTTAAAGTAAGTAGGCTATTCTTTGCCTCATAAGTGCCTCAGAAACCACCGATACGACCCTCACTAAATAGCGTAGAAGCACTACAGTGCCTTGACAGTCCAAACTGTATTCTATACGTTGTTGTACTGTACGCGCATATCGTTTATGGCAACTTGCGTGTACTTTGCCCATAGCTCGGAGGTATACATGTTCATACAGTAGGTGCTCAATAGATATGTAGGTTAAGAGTAGGCTCGTTCACTGCATTTGCTGAAATGCCGCGCAATTATATGCAAACGGGCAGGCGGTTCGTCTAAGTGACTACCGACGCCCATGGACATGAACTGCAATACCAAAAGGCGCTCAGATGCGTTGCTGGCTTTGGAGAATGAGTATGTTCTTATTTTGAAGCGCCTTAGTTGTATCGTTTCTGAAACACGGAAGCCGGTAACTGGTTCCGTAAAGAAATTTAGAGAATTTAGTTTAGTGTTTTCCCAACCTTTTTAGGCCATACTCCACATTTATATTTCTGAAATTTTTATGCCCCTCCCCCCCATTCAAAATTAAGTTTAATTTAAAGAAATTAATTGGTTGGTGTAAAATTGTTTCTGTAACACCCGCAACTAAAATGGCAATATACTTTAGAGCTGTCAAAGTTTATTGTCGATATTTGGTGCAAACTTTAAGCTGCTCGCCAATTGATTATTATTATTTTATAAATAGGAAATATATTCTTTTTTATTGACATATCTATTAACTGAACTTTCTATTATCGTATCCCTCAACTTTACTGTTTATGGACGGTTTCAAATAGAAACTTTTGGATGTAAATTTAAAAAAAAATCTAAAAGACCCATCAATTAATTTTAAACTTATGAAATCTCCTTTCATTGAACTTTCTATTCGCATGTTCCTTAAATTTATTGATTGTGGACAGTTTAAAACACGTTTGGATATAAAATTAAAATGAAAATCTAAAAGACCACCGCTTGACTACAAGCGAGGGCAATGAATCATGTAACGTCAAATGATTTTACTGTCAGACAGTTTATCAGCAAGCGGCGAAAAAGGTAACAAAATTTAAAACTCTAATCCAATGAGTTTTTTCGAATATCTTAAACGCCACACTAAATTCACCAAAAGGAAGTCCTAAGTCCTTTATATCGGTAGACGGTACCACACGAATCGCTTGTCCCCATATTTTTTATTCAGGGCCGGACTCGATTAATCTTTCTTATCTTCCATCGCCGGCCAGTTGAATAATCGCCGTGTGGACGAGTTTAACATAAATTAAGTTTTCCACGACACCTGAGATACCTCCCTGTGTTAAAGACATGGCAAACCCTTTACAACTCCGCTGAACGACATTGAACCCTACCTCTTGAAGTTAGAGGTGAAGGAAACTGCTTTTAAAAGTTGGGTTTCCAGTAATAATGAGGCGTACACCGACGATGTATATCATGAACACGAAAGAAAGGTTAAGTGTGAACATTTGTTTGTTAATGCGCTCGTGTAATGGATTTCTGTATTTTTTTACGACGGATGATAAGTTGTTTTAGTCGAATTGATGGATCGCTTGGCTGTTTTTTTACGTTATTGAATACATTATTTTTCCTGTATACCATTAATTTCTTAATTAAAATGTATATGTTACTCTTGTGTTGGGCCATCGGGCGTTACTTCGCTTTCGTAGAGGGCAAGGGAGGAATTTTATTTACTTTGAATATTTTGGAATTCAGTAAGTTTGTGTGTGACTGTACATTGAAGGATACAAAATAATTGCACTATTCAGATAAACATTGGCTAACGAGTTTCTTGTTGATTCATCTCGTGGCTCGACTCCTCCGAATCAGTGGTAGCTTTTAAATATTTGACGATTCAAAAGAGCTTGTAAGAGTCTACTTGAATAAAATGTTATTTTAATTTGAATTGGCTATATAAGTGACTAGCCGTTATCCGCAACTTCGTCGACGGAACCTTTAGACCTCTAGCCCTATCAAAAAATCCATTCTTAGCGGATGTTTACGAACTATTAACTCACTTCTTGCCAAATTTCATCTTTTTACGTAAAACGGTTTTCGAGATTTCATGCTTGGCAACCTTTGGCTTGGTCGATTGGTCTTCTTTTACTTCTTAACTTTTTTGTAATGACATGTTATAAAAAAATTCTAAGCATTAACATCTTTGATAATGACATAGACTTGAACATGATAATCTCAGGAACTCCTGGTCCAATTTGAAAATATTTCAGTGTTAGATAGCCCATTTATCGAAGAAGACTATAAGCTATATGTCATCACGCTAAAATTTTCTACCTAATTTTACGTGGACCAAGTAGCGGGTCCGGCTAGTTTATAATAATGTTATTATTAATAGCTTAATAAGCCTCACTCATTATCAAGCTTGATTGATCATAAATAAATATCTCGTCCTAACGTAAGGTTCATCAGTCATCCGCCATGTCAATTAAAAAATTTTGTAATCTTAATGGGCGTCCGCTCTTTAATATCTAAAAAGTGCTTTTGATTTATTATAGTTTAATATCAATTAGGCCCTTCTTTGGAATTTGGAATTAATAAAAATATATTACATTTTTTACCTCTCTATATAATCAAATTTTCACTTTTCAATTTAAAATAACGTATCGGAGGACGTCGTGGCCTAATCGGTGGTCGGCATTTGAGTCGATTGCTAGGTTAAGTTGCAACTGCCAAATAATAACTTATGCCGATGATACTGTTCTGCTAGTTCACGGCAAAAATTGGGATGAGGTACGGAATCTATCAGAACTTGCCCTAAGAAACGTGAAAAAGTGGCTTGATTTGAACTTGCTTACACTCAACGTGTCCAAAACTAAATTTGTGACTTTCGCACCAAACATTTCTCTCCAACCTTCCTCTTCCTACAATATTCATGTCCATTCCTGTTCCGGCTCGTTTCCATCATGTTCTTGTCCTAAATTAGAGCGCTCTTCTTTTATAAAATATCTTGGCGTTGTGTTAGATATTTCCATGACGTGGCGACAACACATTGATACTGTTGCAAATCGCATTAGAAAATTAATTTACATCTTTAAAAATTTGAGGAATGTGGTGGATCTAAATTGTCTAAGAACAGTATACTATGCACTGGTACAATCAGTACTGTCATACTGTGTTACTTCCTGGGGTAGCTCCTCTAAAACCATTTTCTTAAAAATTGAAAGAGCGCAAAGGAGCATCCTAAAAGTTATGTATAGAAAACCTATTCTCTTCCCTACTTATGACCTATATTCTTTGTGTCAAGTTTTAACTGTCCGAAAACTATTTATATTCCAGACTATCATGCGAAAACACTCCGAACTAAAATTTGACAATAAACTGTTACATAATAAACGTACATTGCTGTCAGTATGCAGGGTTGCTCCTTGTAGAACTAAAATTGCTAGTCGTCAATATAAACACTTAAGTTCCCTACTGTATAACAGAATAAATAAAAAAATAAATATTTATCCTTTAAGTGTTCATAAGTGTAGAATAACTTTAACAGGCGACTATTACCTATAACACAGGCATTTAGTTGTCTACCTTAGGAACAGACGTCCGTGTGTCATATAGTCCAATATATTTATTTAGTATGGCCGCCACTTCACATCGATCTTACGTTATAGACAGAGGTACTGGTACCAGGATGTAGCGGCGCAATTCGGTAGGTGCTTTGAAGAGCACCTCTCGAATTGCGCAGGATTCTTGATACAGCCCCAAGGAAAAAACACCTAAAACACAAATGTATACTAACTTCCAAAGATAAACGTTTCATTCATACACTATATACGTGTAACTTTAACGGTTTTTGCAGCGCACGCCAAAATAGCCCGCAGACGGCAGAATTTTCTCCTACTTACTTGACATTTATCGTTCTATTTTCGACAATTCACACAATATCTTTATAATTTATAGCCTATGTGTTATTCTGATGTATAAACTATGTTATTATAAAGTTTTTTTTAAATCCATTCAGTACTTTTGTCTGTGAACAAGCGCCAAACATACATCCAGACATCCATAGTTATCACTCAGATAAACCACAAGTCCAGTAAACCCTTGTTGCATTATACAGGCCCTGCTGCTGAAACCAAATGATATCAAACTGAAATAAAGTTGCAAAGCGCGCTTCAAAATACCCTTATACATATATAGAAGGGTTCCGTATCTGATACACGATAAAGGTGTTTCTTAAATAACTTTAAAAGTTGTTTTCTGTTGTATGTAGTATATCAACATGGAATATTTCAAGTCTCTATATCAAATAATTTGGAAAAGCTAACGGGGAGGATGTGGCTGTGGGGCGAGTTAAGATAACCGATTGCCATCTGACGTCATCCTCGGAACCCACGATCTCTACAACCTTACGATTAATATCAAAAAGTGACATTAATCGGGTCCCACTGTTTTACGAGCCTTCCGAAACACGGAGGAGGTCGGATATTAAATTTAAACCAGAGCTAGAATGGGTCACCCATCTATCACCCGGTCGTAGCCAGAGCAACTTAACTTAGCGATAAACTCAAATGCCGACCACTGATTAGGCCACCTCCCCTATGTTCCAGAAGGCACGTAATACTGTGGGTTCCGATTAACGTTACAGAGTGATATTAGTCGTGAGGCTGTGAGGATTCCGGGGATGACGTCAGACGGCAGTCCGACATTTTAAATTTCAAATTCAAAAGTTTATTTATTTACAAATACAAATTTTAAATACAAAATTAATTTAGTTCATTACGAATTACGAACAATTATGTGAATGGTAAGCCCGGTCGTATGTTGTATATAAAAATCAATTGTTATTCATTAGTCACAAGGGTCCGCTTAAATTGCAGAGGATTTGGTCGTGGGGCGAGATAAGACGACCAACTGCCGCCTGACGTCATCTCCAAAACCCCCAAAATCACACGACTAAATTCGCTCAGTGACATTAATCGGGACCCATTGTTTTACGTGCCTCCCGAAACACTGAGGAGGTTGGATATTAGAAAACCAGTTTTAGAATGAGTCATCCACCTATGTTGCGGTCGCGGTAAGAGCTGCTTAATTTAGCGATCGACTCAAATGCCTACCACGAAATATATAAATACATACGTATGGATAGATAAATAATACATCCAGACTCGATCCGGGAATCGAACCCACGTCCCCCGGGGCGGAAGGCAGAGTCGCTGCCCGCTGCGCCAACGGACCAATCAATCGTTTAGTATTGTTTGCGTGAGGTTGTATTTTAACAATTTAATGTATTAAACAATGCATATTTTATACACTCGCACACCCTTCTCATCATAAAAACCGTGTACCGAAAGTGTTTGCTTTATCTTTTGACACACATAAATGAGAGTTAGATTAGAGAGAGTTACAGTCCCTGCATCCCCACAATCTCCCGACTAATATTCCTTAGTGAGACCCACTGTTATGCGTGCCTTTATTTTATATATAACGAGCAGCTGGCCCATGGACAACCGCAACACCGGAGGGCTCACAAATGTGTTGCTGGCCTTTGAGAAATTAGTATGCTCTTTTCTTTAAGGTAAATATTAGGAATACTTTTTAGGTATGTCTAATATTCCCCTTTTCCCCTCCTACTAAGCTTAAATTGGGTGATGGATGAGTGACCCATTCTAACACTGGTTTTTTTTTTTTTGTATAACAAAGGGTAAACGAGCAGGCGGATTATATTTGAGTGACTACCGACGCCCATCGACAACTGCGACAGCAAAGGGCAGATGCGTTGTTGGCCTTTGAAGAATTAGTATGTCATTTTCTTGTTCTTTTGTTGTAGATAGCCCATTTATCGAGGAAGGCTATAGGCTATATATCATCACACTAATATTTTTCATCTAATTTTACGCGGACAAAGTTATAATTATTAAAAATCTAATTCAAATTCTTAACATCGTGCTTTTGTAATCACGGATGAGGTGGGATTTATGGAAACCAGCTTTAGAACGAGTCATTCAGGTTTGAATCACGGCAGCATTAAAAACAGTTGAACCTAGAAATCGACTCAACCTAGCGATCGACTGATTAAGCTAAGACCTCCACAGATCTCCTAGATCTAGACCCCCTCATTAACCGCCTATTCGGCATCTATTATACAGAAAAGAAACATTACCAATTTCACGACTTCGATATAATAAATATCATATGTCTGGCTCCGGTATAACTGCGCGAAGTGTTGTAAAACTTTGTAGACTTCAAGGAAAAAATGTACAAGCAATTTGAGCCATGTCTGGCTTCGGCATAAGGAGACGTGTGGATATAGCGTTGTGAGGATATTTGACAAAGTGGCGCAGATTTGATCAACGAACGTGTACAAATAAAAATCTTTAGTTTTATATGAAGAATATTAAGTAAACAACGAACGGTGCCGAACGGAGTTTCAAACAAATCAGATTACTTGCTCTCATCAAAAAGATATCTCTGTAATAAAAAGTGGATATAAGTGGTCTAAAATTGTATTAACAATCTTTTGAAATCTTGTTTTTTTTTTAATTTTACAGTTGTTGGGGTCGAACTTGTATCTTCGGAAAACGACAGGTTTGTTTTAGAATGAAGCTCGTGATATGCGATTTCAGAATAGCGTCTCGGATTCCGTTGAGGCAGCAGACACTGTGATGAAGAGCTCCCCGGAGGGCTTCACAGCTACCTCTCGAGAAGGGGTGTCAAGGAATGCCAGCATATTATAACTTTAGATTAAATATTTTGTGACACTTCGTCAATTGTGAAATCTGGCAAATTGATATCGGTATTTGTAAGTTAACACATTATTATTATTAGCAAATCGTCATAAAACGAAACAAATATACCCGCGCAGATTAACGCACACTGTTCATGTGTTTGAACGCTTGTTGGAACATCACTCTGTCACAGAACTAAGGCAAAATCACTCATTTACAACTCAGCACTACACCTTTTCGTTCCGTGCCACGTGACTTGTTCAGTCTGTATACTTTTTTGCGGGACGTCACAATGCTCGTGGTTATGATCTGCAGCAACCGAGACGACTAATACATGACCAGAAACTTAAATTTAGTACATGACAGTACCTCTATTTATAATAGGCACTTTTCGTGTCACGTGACTGGTGCAGTCTGTATACTTTTTTGCGGGACGTCACAATGCTCGTGGTTATGATCTGCAACAACCGAGACGACTAATACATGACCAGAAACTAATTATAAACGTTTGGTGCGGTTCTTTTAAAATATTTGCTTTATTGTAACGCAAAACCGCACTTCCCGTATGGGCGAAATAAAATGTAGGCATGACAGATATTTACATAAAGAATCTTTAAAAAGTAAATGGCAAGGAATTATTTATAATCCTCAATAAAAATTTATACGTTTTTAGGGTACCGTAGTACTATAAGGGCGACAGTCATCCAGTGCAGCCTGAACCGCCAAAAACCAGTAAAGGCGGCAATAGTAATCTTCGGAATGGGTTCTGTACTGTTACATTATTGTGTACGTACAGTGCGTACAGTCTAAAAGTGCACGCCCGCTAAATTCACAATAATAATAAGTGGATAAGCATTTTGGTTAGTCAAAAAAAAAACACAACTGTGTTGTCACTCGCCCACTGTCCATTGCGATGTATTCGTGATTCTTTCTGCATGTCCTGCGACCTTTCGGGGGCACATGTTTAATTACCCTTAAGCCTTTACGTTTCCGTGTTTTCTAAGGCACGTAAAAGTGAGTCTGTGAAAGACGAATTAGTAGCAATCATGGATTTCTTCATGTTACAAGAGGCATACGAGCTGGCGGTACGTGACTAACGACGTCCGTTGACATCTACACCACCAGGCTCATAGGTGACTTGCCGGCCTTTAAATAATGGTTTACAAACTGCATGAAACGCGGCAACAATGCCATCACTTGGCGAGACAGCATTGCTGCCACTTTACGCCGGTATTATGTGAGAAAGAGGTACTGGTCCGGACGCTTCGGCCCAATTCGGCTGCGGAGCCGCGGTGATTCAATAGTAAAATGGACGGCGGGATGCTGACAAATGTTCGTGAAACTCGCCGAGAAATGGACGTGGTAGATGCTGATAGCAGAACTTTTGGATTGCCTTATTACATGATTAAAACTGTCTTTATTCATTATAAAGATTGCATTTCAGACTTTCTATAAAAAGCAGTTATCAGAATCATATTGATATACATTATTATATTGAACCCAGTGCTGAAATTTAATCTCACGGGTACATGAATGTAGATGTGTATCTTTCTCGATGTCCGCAATTTTCGTCCTTCGTCGGATTACAGTATTGCTTACTCGATCTTGGAGTTTGATACCGAGCATGGACCTCTCCATGGCTGTCTGTGAGCCTCATGCTCATTCAAAATTATCTTAGAAAAATCGTTACTTGAAAATTGATGGATGTACTAGGTAAAAATCTCGATTCGAATCGTAAATCAAAACTATTTTAGGACCTACGAAAATGCACGCTAATATTTCACCACAAACATAGGGTGTCTCTAGGAGAGCTCTTGCCCGAATTATGTGAGTTAAGATGACCGATTGCCATCTGACGTCATCCTCGGAACCCCCACGACCTCTACAGCCTTACGAGTAATATAACAAAATGACATTAATCGGGTCCCACTGTTTTACAAGGCGGGAATCGAACCCCCAGCCCACGGAGCGGAAAACAGGGCCACTGCCAACTGTGTCAACGGGCCATTCAATAAGTTTCATAAATATTGTAGAAAAATATTTTTTCTACCATTTCTTATTTATTACTAGCGAACTTCATTTGAATGATCATTTCAATGATCATATAGTGTGGCCGGGGGCTTTGTGTAGCTACGCAAAGTTTTGCAGTACTTTGTAGTCTTCGAGGATAAAAATGTACAATCGCTTTGAGCTACGTCGGGCTCCGGCATAAAAGATTTACTACGTCATAAAATGACGTAATACTTGCTATAAAAATTTATATGGTCATAAATTTAATTTTATATAATTTTTCTATGTCTATTTACAAATAAGTGTCCTTTTAACTTGTTGCTACTAGGATATAATATATTGTCATTAATACGTGTATCCGCTTTGGCCGCAAGGCTTTTAGATATTTTAATGGTAATTATGCAGTTTGGTTGCTTTTCCCAAAAATGCATACATTTTTTTCTCGATGTTGTTGTTTGCGCTCTGTTGGGGAATATATCTGTTAGAGTGCAAACAACAACATCGGGAAAAAAAAGAAAAATATATTTATTTTTGGAAAAGTATCCGAACTGCACAATTACCATTTCAATCAGACGCACTTTTAATAGTAATATGTATCTTTAAATCTTACTCTGTCTTATATACATTCGCTTTTAAATTGACTCAAAACCTATATTGGTATAAAAATTGAAGAAACCTATAGTGGAAAATGACTTTGTTTTGGTACATTTATTTGACAATTGTTGTATTACAAGAATAATAAACAGGCTTTCAAATAAATATGAACGTAGAAAAAGCCGTTTTCCGAAAAAAAAAAAACTGTCTTTTGTGCCAATGTAAGACTTGGACTTGAGTCGATTTATTTGCACAGAGTATAGATTATTTATAAGTGTTATCTTCTCGGAATAGTAATAAATACTGGATTATTTTTCTAATTATTCGTTGCGGCCTCTGAGAGAGTGCAAAGTTATTTTTTATTTGCCTTCTCTTAACTCTATGATCTGATATGTCAGTAGTCTCGATAGTAATAATCATGGAGACATTAATAAGGAGTAACATCTCTGTATATTAAAACTGTCCGTCAAAGTGCTTAAATAAGGGTGGTATCAGTCGTGAGATTGTAGAGATTGTGGGGGTAGTGGAGATGACGTCACATGGCAGTCGGTCATCTTAATTCACCCCACAGCCACATCCTTACCTATCTTAAGCGAACCCTGGTACCTAAACCGGCATAACACTAGAGTGAAGAATAATATAAGAAAATAATAAAAGAGTAGCTAATATTGTCTATTTCTAAATAGTTGCTGCCTAACTAATTTTTTAATCTAAAAAAAATACACATACCTACGAAATAACGATAATAGACGCTGTTCGTTTGTTAATACTTTAGTTACTTAGTAAGTGAAAGATACAAACCAACCAAGACAACATTATCAAAAATCGCACAAAAGAAGTCTGTTGAAAAGTATTTGTCCATTTAAAATGGATAATCAGGATACATAACTGCCATTATAAAGATAGGAATTTCCTCACAATTATGAAATAGTTTAATATTTAGGTTTATGTTATTATATTCATTAATTAAATTGCACATGTTTATAATGTGTACGTTGTACATGAAGCCTCGTTAGGGCGTTGCAATTTTAATGGATAAATTTTATATCGTAAATATTTTGTTGTAATATAATTTTATAAGCGACTAAAGTCGGTAGGTGTCAAGAAAACAAGATAATAAATTAAATGTTTAATATTGTGGTATATGTTATTAAATAATTAATAATGTGGTTTATGTTTTTCTTAAATTTTCTTACGTCCGTCTTACGAAACACTACCGTTTCCAAAATCTACGCTAAACTACCCTCAAAATGTATCAAAATGAAAACGTACAGTCAATTTCATTTGCGTCAAATGGGATATCCTCATGAGGTGTCGGAGCAAAGCACTAGTTATGGGTTTTATCATCAGGACAGCCTTCGGACCGGTGGCCGATAGCAATGCTCTTACGTGACCGTATATTAAAGCATCCAAAGGAGTTGGGCTGGTTGGAGAAAAAAAATGTATAGAGTCAGCTCCTTGACAGTAAAAGCTTATACATACCTTAAAACAAGTAAGGTTTGTTTTTTCTATATTCTATTAATAATACTGTCACTCTAAACATGGATAACTAACTGTACCCCGTGACTTTGTTCGCATGAACAAATTTTTGAGGGTTTTCATTTTTTGTGCGGAACCCTTATTAGTTCTCTAAAGCAAAGTAGCTTATGTTCTCCCTGTAACATCAACTATCTGCCAGTGAAAGCTCCGTCGAAATCGGTACAGCCGTTTCTGAGATTGCCCGGACCAAACAGACAGAGAAAAATGTTTTAATTTGCGTTTTTGTTATAGGTGTTGTATATACATACATTTGCATTAAGTAAAATAGTTTAATTTCGACGTTACAAGCAGACATGTAGCGTCCCTTCATAATGAACATGGAGACTTTAATAAGGAGTAACATATCTGTATATTAAAAATGTCCGTTGAAATGCGGAAATAAAGAGGCCACCACGTTGCCATCAGGGTGAATTTTAAAGGTTATTATTGCTCTATTAATTGCTAGATTCGTACCGTACCGCACCGTTCTGGAAGGTTATTGGTCAATTCATTCATTGTATTGATTTATGTTGTACATCGCTGGACACTTTTTCAACTTTTCTCCCATAAGAGACGTTACTCCTTACCCTAATCTCCATGATAATTAAGTAAAATACACACGACGCGAGATGGTAATGATGTCAAAGTGGATAGATACACCAAAGCTATAAGAGATGGCGCTGTACGGACGCGCTATAAACTCTGAAACGCACCATACAATTTCAAACACGCAAGCGAAGTTTCTGCATACGATACCTATATATACAGACTTTCCGACGAACAACTCTCTATCCTGAGTTCGACGAGTTCCTCGCGCATAGGTCCCTAAGCGGGTAGAGACCTCTAATATTTTAATTAGCAGTTCAGTTAAACTTCGTCTTAACGGTTGTCTATGGAGTGGTCACGATGGTCCAGTGGGGTCCAACTGTTTTACGTGCCTTCCATAACACGGAGGAGATCGGATAACAATTAAAAACCAGTACTAGAATGGGTTACTCATCTGTCACCCGGTCGCTGCAAGAGCAAATTAACCTAGCGATCGACTAAAATGCCGACCACTGGTTAGGCCACGACCCCCTCAGGTCTTTGATATTTCAAACTAATTTTAGACATAAACACTGGCACTCCGGGAGTTTTTTTTTTAAATGTTTTATGTTACAAGGGGGCAGACGAGTAGGCAGACGCGTGTCAGTAAGGGGTCAAGTTAAGCTAGTCTCTCTAAACTTCACCAGTTTATTCCCCGAGTACCCGTGCGTCGAGAAGTTTTACTTAAAAATGTGTGTCAGTTAGGGGTTAAGTTAATCTGGTCTCTCTACTTCACCAGCTTATTCCTCAAGTCAAGCGTGCGTCGAGAAGTTTTAGTCTACAAATATGTTTGTCAGTGTGAGGTCAAGTTAAGCTGGTCTCTCCAAACTTCTCCAGCTTCTATAGCTTAAGTGCAGCGTGCACAGTACCAGAGGGGTACGCGCATGAATGCAGATTATTTTTTATTTTATTTTACAAGGGGCAAACGAGCCAGCAGCATGCATCTAAGTCCCTACTGACGTCCATGGACATATGCACGGCCAGAAGCCTAGCAGATGCGTTACCGGCCTTTAATGAGGAGTTTAGGCCACCGGGAAGTCTCACAAACGGAACGAAATGCGAGAACAATACCATTACTGGACGTATCAGCATTACCGCCACTTCACGCCGATCTCATGTGAGATTAAAAACTAATTTTAGGACTGGGTGCGACAATAGCCCTGCGGCGTCGGAGTTTGAACCGGATAACTTGCGAATTTCAGCCAATCCCTTCTACCGTTGAGCTATTGTGCCTCTAATACTTAAATATAATACTTATGTATCAATTTATTACATCCCAATAGATATACCAACAATCCAAGCGTCTGGTATAACAATGGCAGCATCCGGCGACTCCGTCATACTTGAATGCAGAGTGGAGGCACTTCCCAAGCCCACTGTTGCTTACCCCGGACTACCCGAGCTGGTGTTGTCACTCCCCCTATACCGTTCGTGACAGTAGCGATGTTGCCTTAGCGTATCACCTAATGGCGCATCAGCTTCTCACCTTGCGGCGCATCAGCGTCTCACCTAATATCGCCCTAGCGTTACACTACCGATGTATTAGCGTCGCACTAGCGGCGCATTAGCATGTCACGTAGCGGTGCCGTAGGGTCGCACCGCCGGCGCATTAACGTCTCACCTAGCGGCACCTTAGCGTCGTAGTACCCAACAACACCATCACTAGACGTGACAGCATTGCCGCCACTTCAGGCTGATATCATGTGAGAAAGCGGTACTGGTACCCGGACGCGCCGGCCCAATTCGGCTACAAGCATGGCGCTACCTCTAAGTATACTCGGGTGCAATTAAATCGCACGTGAGAGCGTTTTTTTATGTAAAATATTTTTATTTATAATAATAAATAAACATATACAAGACTATAAAATACGTTTATTCCTAAGGTAGACAACTTACTGCCTGTGTTATAGGGAAATAGAGACTCTGTCCTCTGTCCTCGTAGACCACAACCTCATGAAGGGCAGAGGCTGTGATACATCTCAGGTAATCGGCAGCTGACCCTTTGTCAAGGCCCCCCGACATGACATCGACACTTATGACACGCGGAATGGATGTGGTGCTATCGCTCCGATCGGACATCGCTGTAAGTACTGCTGAGGCTAGAAAGAATTGCGACTGTTCGGGGGTTCTGTCGATAATTAGCACCGTATTGTTTTTGTGTCTCACAAGACGACGCTTTGCATAAATCTGCTAATAAACAGAAATGACAAAGTTTTCTATCAGTAGATTCAGAAACGTTCGGAACTTTTTTCAATAGAATAGCATCATTCCCTCTAATTAGTACCAGCAACCATGAAAAGATGGAGATCTCTCGCGTACTTGCTTATCAATTTCCATGGTTCCTTGTACAAAAATCTTTCAATGACACTTTGTAGAAGGCTCTGCGACGTCTCTAGGAGACATGTAGCCCTGTATTTTTACTCTTGTGAACAACTACGTAAAAACTGCTTAACCCTACGATCGATTTAGATGCCGGCCACTGATTAATCTACGACAACCTCTTTTGCCACCTTACTTACAAAAAAAATTCTAGTATTGTTTTTAAAAGTAAATAACGGATACATGTAGGATAGATAGGTATAAAACGACGGATGGTCGGGCCACCGGAGCATATAATATCAAAATGGCGTCATATTATGGTGGTGTGAACAAACTGATACTATTATTATGCCTTTAAAAAAAGACATAATAATTTCACAGACATTAAAAAATTAAGAATCAATAATAAAGGACGAATCGATAGCATCCATGCAACGCTGTGGATCGCGTAGCAGTGACGGCTGTGAAAAAAAAAACTTTTCAAATTTGCAATATGTCTGGGTTTTATTAAAAAATAATTTACTTTATATGCTTAATATTTCCGGTTACTTTGCAACTGAACGTAAACCTCATTGTATCTCTCGTCTACCATTGTACCCTTGAATCCTTAATTCTCAGTTTACAGTAAATTAGCAAACTTAAAAAATCTTTTTTGATTTTTCGTTTTAGAGGGTTCCGTAGTCTTACAAGAAACCATTACATTTTCGCTCTGATCTTCCGTCTGTCCGTCTGTCTGCCGCAAGGTGGTCCCCCCATTATATTTCTATTGAAAATCTGGGAAGGGGGGGGGGATGTTCCAAGTTGAGTTGATAGGACATGCTTAAAACTCATTAGGATAATTATTTTGAGCAAAATTTGACAACAATTTTTGAAGTTACTTTACAAATACCTCTATCGCGTATCAAATACGGCACCCTTTTATATAAGCGTGTCTTGACCATTTCATCATGACAAAATCTCAATAATAGATTTTTTAAGTCTTTGTCGGAAAAAATTATGTCTTATATGTTATAATTTCGCAACGAGAAGATTCAGAAGTACTTATGCTTTCGTGGTATTACCGTTTAAATATTTACGATACAAGGAAAGTCATGCACTTTACCGTCGTTACCAAATGCATGTCATTACTTTAATACGTGATAATGAAGTACATATTACTAAATTACATAATGCATATACTTCATAACGTAGTCCGTACAGCAAATAGCAAAAACATAGAGTATTACAAATTGAAATTATGTATAAAAAATTAAGGTGGAGTCATTTAAGTCATGGAAGGTAGCATAATAGGTGTGAAAAGAATTAATTGACTTCACAACACCACCCTTTTTTTTCATACATAATATTGGTAACATCATCCTGCGTTCCGTCACTGGATTAATTAATAGTTGTAGGGAAGAAGTCAGTAAAGCTGATGTGGGAATGGGCTGGGCATGTGGCACAAATACACTGGCAAAGTTGGCCCCATATCGCGACTTCTTGGGCGACCAATGGCCGCCGACGACCCGACAGGATGCCTATGCGGATAAGTTGTGAATAAAATCTACCCAAAAAAGGAGAAAGTGGACTAAGAAGAGGGAGGTCTTTGACCAGCTCTAGGACATAATAGGCTAATTAAAAAAAATAAGTCAATTGCAGCTATTCACTTTGGTTAGGAAGGGAATAAGTTCTCTAAACATAACTGATACTTCTGTACACAAGGGTCATTGTAATTTATTAATCTAACAAGCGTCAAGATGCACCAGCTTAATGAGATATACACCAAGATGACCTCAAGAAACAATGCTAAGTATTTACAGATATCTGTTTACATTAATGGCCTAGCAGGATGATTCTTTAGTAAGGTAGAGATCATTGGTGTGGAACGTTATCCGTTGCGCTAGGTCCTTAGACAACCTCGAGTTCAGTGTTAAAAGGGCTGGGAAAATATGCAAACGGTGCCTAAATATTAACTTTATAAGTCCAAGAAAAAAATGCTGATCTCAAAAATGGCAGACCATATGCTAAAAACTAAATTTAAACGTGTCGGTAGATTTCGGCAAAAATTCTATTAGGAGTATTAAAAAAACAACAACGTCATCTCAAGCTCGTTAAATTGTAGTTTCAAGTTGTTTTTAATAAATGGTGCCGTATTCTTCCATTACTACATCCGAATCCGGAAAACATTTCGTCTATGACATCCTTATTTTTTTTTATGACCATAAAATAAACATTATACGCACTATTACCCTCGAGAACCTCCAATTCGATACAAATTGAAATTTACATGTAGATACGGTCCATATTTCTTTTTAATTAAAAAATATCTATAATGAATTCATGTTCTAGATATAACCTTGATTAATACAAGGAACTATCTCATATCTTAGTGTGTAGACATATTCTATGTAGTATGAGATTTTACCCTTTCTATATCTTATAATAATAAATGTTTTTATGCTTTTATTAATTATCCTTTAATAGTAAACCCACCACAACATTTTCATGTAATATGTTGCCCCAGCGAGACCATAGAGCTTGAAAAAAGTTATTATATCTCTTTTATTGCCAAGCCTCTAACTCTACACGTCCCAACGTCTCTGACTCTACCACCGGAGCCAGACATAGCTTCATTTGAATGATCATTTCAATGATCATGTAGTCCGGCCGGGGACTTTATGTAGCTACGCAAAGTTTTGTAGTCTTCAAGGACAAAAATGTACAAACACTTTGAGCTATGTCTGACTCCGGCATACAGCTTAATCAAAATATATGGCTTGACAAAACCTTTTTTTAGGTTGTAGGGCATTATAGGACTTGATGGCCTCCTCAGGTCGAGCAATTGCTGTCGCTACTTTTTGGGCTTTGAAAATATAGGCCCTTACACCCAAAATATAGTTTGCCATTGAAACGAAAACAAGAAGTAATAAGAAATAACGGTGACTTGCAATCGACACACGAATGATAGTCGATATGAAATAAAGATATCAAAGAAAAATAAAAAAATAAGTTCCTGTGTTTAGATAATAAGGCGTGGAAGCAAGGACGTTTTTATTGTAGAAGCATAAATTACGATAAATACTTTTAACTAAAAACTCTTATCTGGTTAAATGAAGTTTTTTATTTAATTTCTACGAATAAACAGGCTGGCAGATCCCTTGATTACAAATCACACCCGACGCCCATAAGTCGTCATAATATTGAATAGTTTTTTCAAATAGTTAATTGTATCATACTTTTTTAAATTTTATAATTGATGCATACTATTGATGTGGTGAATGAACTGACATCAAATAAAAATGGCCAGCACCGTGTGCAGACTCGCTTATATAGAAGGGTTCCGTATGTAAACGCGATAAAGGCTAATAACTATATTATGTCGTTCGATTCCGCATATCGTGATTCGATATTTTTATGACTTTTTCCTTTATCCTTTATAGGACAGGGATTAATAACAAGTAATAGTTTGGAAATCCTAGAGGCCTATTTAAAGGCCGGCTAAGCATCGTTGCGCCCTGTGGTAGTGCAGATGTACATGAAAGTTGATCGTTACTCACCACCAGCTCATTTGTCCCATGTAACATAAAAAAGCGACCCTTTGTTAAAAAATTAAACTAACCATTAAACACTGTGACAAGCCAAGGTCTTTTAGTAGGTTGTATAGGGATTTTGCTGGTATACCCCTTGCTCCTACCTCTACCGCGTATAAGCTAAATTTTATAACCGTTTTTAGTGAGTTCAAAGTACTTGTTCGTTTTTATCAGATGGTCTTTGGGGATGTTGGTCTCCCATGGAACTGTAAGTCCTACAAATACTACTCGCTTTAGCGTCTTTGAGTAAAGGAATATGTCCGACCTGGATGACAAGACAACAACATCCTCTGGGATTTTGTAATGTTTTTTATACGTATCCATCAAAAGAGCCCAGTCGGGCGCAGTATCTAAGATGGAGACCGGCTTGACTCTCGATTTCAGATTTGAACCTTCTTTAAATAAGTATATAGTACGGAAATCTAACGTAGTATATAGTAAAATTTTGACTACCACATGCAATCTCTAGTATCGTATATATTGTAATAAAATTCAGATATTCTAAAAAAACATTTATTGATTTGTCTATTACTAAATACACAACTTATAGTTACTCAATTTCTTAAAAATGCAACCTACTATAAACTATGTATCCTATTAAGATATCCTTAGCAGGTTTATTTTGAGATCGTTTCAATGTAATTTGCAATGAAATATAACTATTAATTATCTGTATAAAATATCTAATACTTAGTTACAATGCAATCAATAAACAAAAAACATTTCTTAAATGCTAACCAGTACTATTATTTATAAAAACTTGTAAGTTTTAGAAACTTCGTAACAATTAACCTATACCTATAATTACTACAAGATAATTAATTAATCAGTCAACTGACTTAATTAATAAATAAATTTTAGAAAAATTGCTATATAATTAAACTTTTAGACATGCACTGTTAAATTGATCAATTATTTGGTTAGGTAGCATGTAGAAGTAAATCTAATTCATTAGGTAAATAACAATTAAGGGTGAAAACTCATTACGGGTTAAATCATCTTAGAATTTTTATAGACTTTTACAGCACTATATAAAAAAAATAACATCTAGAGCAAATATATCTGCAGTATTTGAAAAGTTGAAAAGAGGGTGTTTTTTATTATAATATGGGCACAAATATTTTGTAAATGTCTTTACCTTTAGATGATACCAGAAAACGTTAATCATACCTAAGAATTGATGATTTAATTCATTTTATTAAAACAGTTTTGTATGGGTAAACTTTAAATAAATAGTCATAAATACTTAAAGTACTAATTATAAGCCATATGGCAGACTACAAATACACATACCAGAGATATATTACAAATTCTATGAACTACTTTTCACTAGCACAGTTATTATGAGTAATAAATAAATATAAATAAAATTAAAAACTTATGTCTCGTCATCACAACACTGTTGGACCTCATCATCTTGATTTTTATCACTAAATAAAAGTTCTGAGGTACACCGGTAAGGGTGTATTGATTGTTAACATCTGTCATTTTTTACTGATGGATTCAGGTCATGGAAGTAAGCATGGGCCATGGCATCATCTGCAGGCATTCTCAATGCTGGATTGCAAGTGAGAAGTCGAGCTAAAAGGTCTCTTCCTCTAGCTGGTAATCTTGGAACTACTTGAGCTAAACCTAGACTTGGTTGATAAACTGGTAAGGGTTTGTAGTCAGGTAATTGAGTTACTCCAGGCCATGTGTCTTCATTTGGTGTACCTATAAAATGAAACAATATAATTTTCAAAAAAAATCCATTTTTATAGAAATTTATTCAAACAGATTTATTACAAATTTATATTTAAGATGTCTTAATCAAAGACCTAAGTAAAAGTATACATTTTATAAGAATTTATATATAGTAAATTTATTCAACTTTTATATCATTATGGTGTTAAGGATAACAGTAACTGTATAAATTGTGATTTTAAAGTTTCAAATATTATATATATATAAATGATCTTACCAAGCAATTTAAAAATTCTTTTGAGTTGGTCATCAACATCAGATCCAGGGAATAAAGGCCTTCCAGAATTTGCCAACTCTGCAAATATGCAACCAGCAGACCACATGTCAATACTAGTAGTGTACAACTTAGCTCCAAACAAAACATCTGGTGGCCTATACCAAAGGGTCACAACCTCTGCAGAGTAACACTTTACAGGAATACCAAACGCTCTAGCAAGTCCAAAATCGGCCAGTTTCAGTTCACCATTTTTATTAATCAATAAATTTTGTGGCTTTAAATCACGATGAAGTACGTTATGACTGTGACAAAAAGCTAGACCCCTCAGAAGTTGGTACATAAAAGATTTCACTACATCTAAATCTATTTCACCGTTTAGGCTGTCAAAATATTTCTTCAAGTCCTGGTCGCAGTGTTCAAATACTAGAGTTAATTTTTTCTCACTGTGTAATACATCATAAAGACGTACAATATTTTTATGCTTCAACTCTTTGAGAAGACAAATTTCACGCAGTGCAGAAGATGGGACACCTTCATCGTCGTCGTCCAATCTTACACGTTTAAGAGCTACTATTTCATGGGTTTCTTTATTTTTTGCTTTAAAAACAGTGCCGTATGTTCCTTCACCAATCTTTTCGAGTTTTTCATATTTCTGCATAATTAACTTTATAATTTCACAAAAAGCAGAAAGTTAATTTTTTTCTCAAACCTCAATTCTCAAAAAAATATTAAGACTTGAGACAAGAGTAAATATATATTATACTCTTTGTAACTTAAAATGAGATTTTTGACATTGACAAAATCGGAAGATCGCCATCTACAAGTTATGGAGATTAGAGTATAAGGAGAACCATCTCAATGTATTTGTGTATAAGTGTCCGTCGAAATCCGCAAATAAGGGGAGCGCCACATTAGAATGAAGAATTTTAAAGATTTCTATTGGTCAATTCTTTGCTAGATTCATACCATACCGCTCCGTTCTGGAAGGTAATTGGCCAATTAATTTTACACCAGCGCCATTTCTTTGAATCTTCAAACGATAATTTACTGTTTACAAATGGCCACTTTTTCAGCCCTTCATCTATGAGGGGCTAGTTGAAAAAGTTTATGGAGATTAGAATATAAGAAGGACTATCTTCTAAGTCCTCTTTATATTCTAATGTAACAAGTGAAAAATTATTGATTATCAAGCAATCATAACAAATTATCTCAAACGTTTAGTTATTAAATAATATTATGTATTAACATTTTATAATAAATTTGGCAAACATTATGTAGTGTACAAAAGTATTCTTTGAAATGCAGGCTACAATAATCTGTCAACGGCTTGCACAGAGCAATGACCATGACAATAACTTGTTTTGATACCTACGTCAAATAGGTTTTCATTCAATTTCCACACTTAAAAAGTCAATTCAGAAAGTTGAATTGTCATCACCGTTTACGTACAATATTTTGGGAATATTTCAATTATATCATGTCATGTGTTTAAGTTATTATTTATTTATTGAGCATTAACATATCTGTGATATCTATTGAAAGGTAAGTATTGTTTTATTTAAATTTAAAAAAATTATAGGGTTTTTAAGTCCTGTACTTAGAAACTTGTTAGTTATTTTTGAAGCGTAGATCACGAGTTATTTGTAGATGAGTGAAGGAGAACGCACTTTGGTTGACAAGTCTGAGAGCAGTTCGTTCGAAGACCTAGCATCAGCTGCGGCACATGAGATTGAGGAAGCCAAAATCGCCGAAGCAGCTGCAGCCGAAAAGGAAAAGCAAGTAGATATATCTACTGATGAGTGGCAGGATGTACTGGGGTCGGGATCATTGTTGAAAAAGGTAAAAATATATACACTGTAACTCGAATTTCAACAGAGAAAGGATAGAAAAGGCTGTGCTCTGACTGTTAGGTATAATATACGCACAAATTGTTTAAGTGTCTAAGTGTCATCTTTGAGACATATTAGAGTAAAACAGTTATACCAGGTATGTTTGGTGATATCAGCGTGCCATACTGTGATACCCATAACAGTGGGATTAGTATGCATAGATTATAACGCATTTATAATCAGAAGCTGGATGGAATAGCTGAGAATTTGTAATGTTTTATTGTTAGACATATATTACAGCCTCAATAGCTCAACGGTAGAAGGTATGGACTGAAATCCGTAAGGTACCTGGTTCTCACCCTGACACTGTTGAGGTATTGTTGCACCCACTCGTAACAATGTTTTAATTTAAGTTTAGTATTGGAGGAAATATTAAGGAAAATAGGCACAGCCTTAGACAGAACCTTATGAAAAGAGGGTAAGGAGGCCTTTGCCCTGCAGTGTGAAAATAGGCCCTAAATAAATAATAAAATAAGGGTGAAATAGGAATATTAGGTATACCTAAAAAGTGCTGCAAATATTAATAAAAGAAATGTGTGTTTAGTATCCTGTTCACATTAGCACTATTGTTTTATATTATTATCATCATCATACCTGGGGATATTAACTGCTGCACCTCTATTAATTTATTGTTTAGTAATAGTAATTATATATTATAATAATTCTGAATTGTCTATTGTTTGTTTCCTTTTTTAAATTTATTAAATTGCAACCAATAATATGCTTATAAGTTATTTGGTATTTTTATTTATTTTAGCTGATTAAGTCTGGAGATGAATCGAATGACTCAAGACCGCAAAGAGGTGATATATGCAGAATCAGTTATGAACTTAAATTGCGCGATGGAAGTCAAAATATTGTTGAGAAACGAAATCAAGTTAAAATTTACTTAGGAGACAATGAAGTAAGCAGAATTAATTTTAAATTAATATTATCATCAATAAAAAACATGAAATGTTAAAAAAATTATATCATTATAATCTATTGCATATATATTTATAAGAATTATGTAATCCCTTGATGGGAAATTTGAACTTTGTGAAAGGGTTTAAGAATTAAATTTCAATTGAGTTAGTGAAGCGTTGTACTATATCTGGGAGAAATAAATGTAACTCATTGTTTATTTTATATTATTTCTTATCATGTTGCTTTGTTATTAAAAAAAAAAAACTGTCCTAGGTTGCAGATCAATAAGAGATAATATATCACTTGATTATGTTATTATACCATGTTTTATGTGAAAAGCTATTCTTGAAGACATGTTAAAAGAGAATGTTAGTCAAAAGGTCATTATGTATATGACCATTTAGCCCTTATTCTACATTTTAAACTTTTTATGGGAAGGTAAATATTTATTTTTATGTTACAAGTGGCAAAGGAGCAGACGGTTCACATGAGTGGACATGCCCGTGGATATATGCACAACCAGAATCTCTTGCATGAAATAGATGAAGTGCAAAATGAAGAGGTTATGTTAAGTCAAGGTTATGTTGTCAATAACGCCAGATCATTGAAATGTATACTTATCTCCAAGTAATTAACTTACCTAATATTAATCTGACTACACCAATTTTTTCTAATTGTCTTATAAGTGTCCTAAAGACCCGCCCTATATTAAAAGTTCATACTTTGTAGAGGTACATTACGTTCCATGGTGCAAATACGTTCTCCCTATAAACCATACAGACTGATGCGCTCAATTATGGCGCAAAATAACAGCTAGGGCTCTCATACCATTATGTTAGTTATTATCAATATTTTGAATACAAAATAAATATATTTTTTACTATTTCATGTTTATTTTAAATGTTAATTTTAGATTCTTCAAGGACTGGACTTAGCCTTAACTCTTATGTATAAAGGTGAAGTATGCCTTTTACAAATAGCTCCACGATTTGCCTATGGTGATGCTGGGCTCAAGCCTGGTGAGAGCCTTGGCTTGGTTGGCGAAATTGATGGACCCAAATATGAAGGAACGCCAATAGATCCTGATACATGGCTTGAGGCGCGTCTAGAATTACATGATTGGAGTGAAGAACCTGAGCTCGAAACTTTGCCTATTGCTGAAAGAATGGAAATTGGGTGAGTAAGATTTAGATAGTTTATGTATTTGAGTTATTTTGACTTAATAATTTTAGATGATATTCACAATAATTTAATTAATACTGATATTGATATTTTTAATATTATATGATTTACTACTAAATTTAAGAAAACATAATGTAATCAATGATTCTGCACCTGATCCAAATTTGTTAAACGCAAATGAGAGTTTATGTGTATATTTTGACCTGAATGTGGTGTTCAGTATTGTGTGCAGACTCCAAATAATTTAACTAAAAGAAAACTAGCCTATGTTATTATTTATAAAATCAGCTATCCAAATCCTGAAAGTCCTATTCAAATCGGTCCAGCCATTTCAGAGATTACCCGGGACGAACAGACAGACAAAAATGTTTTAACTTGCGTTTTTGCTATTATTATTATTTATATTGGTAGTGTGATTGTGTTCATATGCGATTAGTAAAAATAAATAACTTCGACATTACAAATAATCAAAACCCTTCAGTTTTATTTATATGTAAAGATGATTAATGGCAGCAGTTGACAACCATAATATATCTAGCTATCTCTGAATTTATTGAGGTAGGTATTATAAGTGGTGTTAAAAATCCTAAAAACATTATCTTTTTACATAATTATTATTTATTTATAAGAATGAGATTGCTATTTCAAAATCAAATCATGGGCCGGAATGATATGGGTTAAGGGCTAGATACTTAGTGAGATTAGTTAGTTATAAATATACATTTTACATATGTATTGCCTAATTATAAATAAATTTAAAGTTAATAACATGTTATATAACAATTTCAGGTTGTTATTATATGCTACTTTTTGTTTAAGTTTTCAATAAACAAAGTTTAGAAAATTTACTATAAAAGAATGAACACTGATACAAAATTTAATCAGCAGATTCATTGAAATCAATGAAAATGTGTCAAGGCTGTTCAGTGTCCACTCATTTAAATGGTCATTTGCATTTGAAATGTTTTGTGTTTTTCTTATCAATTTAGTTAAAACTCTGTCTGCGATATGAACAAATTCACATTAACCATTTATCTTAATATGTTATAAGAATTATTATTATTTAAAAAATATTGTAGGCAGAACTGTTTTTACGTATCCCTTTCCGATACACTTTAAATTCACAATCACATATATTTATGATCGCAAACATGAAGTAGCCATAGTCCCCCCTAACTGTGGATATAGTCTTATCAATTTAGTTGATCACCCACAAATAAGTTTTTGAAATAAATACCACTGTGTCCTGATAAATATATCTAAAAAAAAATATTTAGGTACTTGTACTTTTGAATGGACCCATTTTAGTATATTGTTTAGAACATTTTTTTGGACTCACTAGTATTTTTTTCAAGAGTTCAGGAGGTACTTGTGTGTATATGTGCGATAGGAGACTCATCCTCGTTCTCGCCGTTATGGTAAAGACGGTATAAATGTTTCAGTGTGAAAATGCATATCGCACGCCCCTCGCTTAATTAATTACAACACCTGCTTTTATGTGTGTAGAGGTTTTTTGTATAGAGAGTTTTATTGCAAACTCAAATTTAATCGCGCACTATAAGAAAACAATATTGACGAGCTTGCGTGTTTGCGTCTACACGCTGTTTTACACGTAAAGGCGAAAACTTTGGGTCCAATAAGCGAGCACTACGCTAATAGAAGGCTTACCGACCTTCGAGAAATGTCCTTTTCTCGAATGATTATCGGGTATTTAAGCATTAAAAAAACCTCTGTGAATTGAAGAGAGTGACTCGAAACTTAAAAGAGGCTGGGAGGTCTTAAATTTTAGTTAAAAAAACTCGAGTTCTTAAAATTTCTTGTTCCCTTAGGGTATTGTTGTTCTCATTTTAATCTCGAACGCACGGATTTTGAAGGGAATTTAACGACGACCGTGGATAATAACCCACTCCGTTAAAAGCTTTGGCCAAAGTACCTCATCCAATGTTCTGTATTAAAGATAAAACTACATGGAACTAACTGTCAAAGGCAGCCATAGAGCGGCAGTGCGTAGGGATATGGAAGCAGTAAGGGGAGGAGACCATCGACAATTGCGTAGAGATTATAAAATCTAATTTAAAACCCAACAACTGGCAATTCTTATTTTGATAGCAGAGTTGCAGTACGCTTAATTCAACATATTTAACGCCGCGTTTCCCAGATTTTCATTTTTATACGATAAATAAGAAATTAACAACTAACAAATTAACGCCACCACTAGCTAGATATTTGCGATTCTGGCTAAATTTACTAGTTTTATACGGGCGATATGACCAAAATGGGTTAGGACTCTTTGGTAGCAATTAGTGGATAATCTGGTAGTGATGTGTAGTTCTTTAAGAATATATATATTGGTTCTTTTTGCCGTCCATGGAATTCGCAGCATTCTCCTCCAACACCACATCACAAAGGCCTCGATCTTTTTACGGTGATGCACGAATTGACCACGATTCGAATAGTCATTATAAACCTGAAATAATGAATGAATGAATAATCTTTATAATTTATATTTTCCACACCCCTAGTGCCGTAGAACTGCTAATGCTATTAAAACTTCTTAATGGGACATATTTCTTACCTGTATAGAGAGCATGATGACAACTGTGAATTTATATTTTTCACACCTCTAGTACCATATACCTGTGAAAGCCATGATCACTCAAACTTCTTAATGGGACATATTTCTTACCTGTATAGACAGCATGATGACAACTGTGAATTTCCGAAAACATAATACGTATATATGGTACAGTCATTAAATAAAAGTGGAGTGGAGTGGAGTGGAGTGGAGTGGAGTGGAGTGGAGTGGAGTGGAGTGGAGTGGAGTGAAGTATTAATCTATATAATGTATAAAAGCGAAATGTCACCTATAATGAAATCTCGAAAACTGCTCGTCGTACAAAGATGAATTTGGCAAGGAGGTAGTTCATAGTTAGTAGACATCCGCTAATACGCTCTACGATAGCGCCATATTAAGGAGGTCTAATGGCTCTTGCAAGTTTAATTTTATGCGGACGAAGTTGCAGTCGCACGCCTTCCTATATATTTTATTTTATTTTTTATATATGATCTACTCAAGTCTAGGACTACGCACTTCCAGAGGTACTAAAAGGTTGCAAATGTCTACGGCCTTTGAGTACCTAATGAGTATTCACTTATCTTGGAAGTACCAAAGAGGTATCTGATTCTAAACACAATAGCTGGTAACTATAGATGCGAGCGAGAAAGAGAGGAGATTCCACAAATATATTGCCAAATTACACAAACTATGTGGCATTAAATTTCCACATTCCAAACTAGGGCAAAGGCCTCCCTACTCTCTTTCCATACGGTTCTGTCCAAGGCTATGCGTTGCCAATCTCTATAATAACGATCCAAGTTATTCCCCCCATTTCATTCGTGGTCTGCCGAGAGGTTGTTTTTGATCTGGGGCCCATAAAGTGGACATTTGGGCCCAAAGATCATCCGACATGCGGCAGACATGTCCGGCCCAGTAACAGTCCTTTAGCTTGGCCGTTTTTGGGGCAACATTGGCGATTTTAGCCTTAGAGCGCATATATCTATTAATAATGCATATTATATAAAAATGTTAACATTCGCATATAGTATTCTATATAAACAATAATTGAGCCAAATTTCATACTCCTCCTTCCGCGCAATTTCCATATAACGTTACCAAATGTTTTCGCTTCACTTATTAGTATATAGATACGAGCATTTTTAAATTTTACCCATGAGAAGGTAAAAGGAAAAAGGAAGTAAATGAACGAATACTCATTTAGGTTTTCAGCGAATTCTATTGAAACAATTGGTTGGTTAAATGGAGAGGGATAGGAAAGAAGAGAGGAGGTCGTGGCCTAATTAGTGGTCGGCATTTGAGTCGATCGCCAAGTTAAGTTGCTCTGGCTGCGACCGGATGATGGATGGGTGAGCCAGTCTAGCACTGGTTTATATTTAATATCCGACCTCTTCCATGTTTCGGAAGACACGTTAAATAGTGGGACCCGATTAATGTCACTTTATGATATTAGTTGTAAGGTTGTAGAGATCGTGGGAGTTCCGAGGATGACGTCATATGGAGACTGAAGTGACTGTGGGAGCCCCCTTAAGATTCAAAAAATTAACCAAATCTAAAGATATGAATTTCAGAGTCCACTTACATCTGACCGATAAAGCAAATATCACTGGTAGAAACTCCAATGAATGCTCTTGTTCCATCCCCAACATTTTTTTCGCTGTTATAGTCTAAGAGGTATATAAAATTCACAATTTTCCCATCCTCCATATACATATATTGACTTGCCATTGGCTGGCGACGCGCTTGCTTACAACTCTACAAATAACTAATCATTAAGGGCCGGCAGCGCATCTGCTGGCCTTCTGGTCGTGCAAATGTCCATGGGCGCCGATAGGCACTTCGGTGTCTGCTGCCTGCTTGTCTGCCCCCTTGTAACATAAAAAAAAGAAACCAGTGCTAGAATGGGTCACCCATCTATCACCCGGCCGCAGCAAGAGCTACTTAATCTAGCAATAGATTTAAATGCCCATGACTTTTAGGCCACGATTAGGCCACGACCTCCTCTCCGGATAAGAATATATTTGAGAATTATTTTTATTTGGAAAGGCATACGTATAAGCAAAAAGCAGCATACCATTTTTATAACGACAACACCTTAACTATAAAAAATATTCTCTTTCATTTGCAAACGCTCGCATAAGTTAGCAGCATAGTACCTAGCTACCGGCTAGTCTGGCTACGCATTTAACTTATTTTTTTTTATTGTAAGTGCATTAAAAATAAGAATAAATTATTTTCATGTTATTTTTACTGTAAAAGCATATTTAACGCGGAAAATATTCTACAAAACGATCATAAGCAATAGGTAGAATATTGAAAAAAAAGCCCTAGAAAATGTAGAAATGTTGGGATTGACATAGCTGTGTTGGAGATTGAAAAACCGATTTCTGTTCTCCTTCATAAATAATTGCCTTTTGATTGAATAAGAGGAATGGTAGATTCTTGGCGAATGCATTTGAAAGTATAAATATTTTTTTATGTACAGTGGACCAAGAAAGTGTTTTACCATTTGGATGACAGCTCCTAGTTAGAGCAAATATTGCTAAGGGTTATTGTTAAAAATTAATGTAATGCATAACAAGCAAAAATAGGCCCTTTAACTAATTCACGTGCAAACGACTTTCGACCTTAGCGTGGCACTTTAATTTTTTGGTAGACTATAATTACATAAAAATATATGGTCGCAGGGTTATATAAGGTCGCAGGATTTCCGAATTTTGACCTCACGATTCCCGAATCGTCCCGAATCCGAGGTCAAAACTCATTTTGGGTTGCTGCCGCTACGTAACGAAATGGCAATAATGTCAAGTGGAAAAAAAGGTTACACCAAAGCAAACTAGATGGCGCTGTACGGATGACGACGACTGCAGTACAAACACTGAATATCTTCATACAAACTAACTCACGCTAGCGAAGTTTCTACTTACGATTACATGTATAGACCTTCCGACGAACAACTGTCGGCGAGGCGCGACCGCCCCGGGCAGCTCCAACTAGCCCGGACACGACGATCTTCCGTTGCCGTGGTAAAGCATATCGACCTTCGCTCCCACCTTTATTCTTTGCCTAAACTTTCCACCTTGGCGTGCCTTTCCACATAAGTATATAGAAAAGATAAAATCTACACAAGCGTAACCAGGGATCAAAGCTAGTTTAGACTATATTGTTTGTTACAATGTCGTAAATTCTGCATTTTAAATGGAAGCCGAAGAAATTGAGGAACAAACGGTCGAATCGCTCCCGGCGAATTTCTGCTTTATCTGCCTTTGAAGGGAATCAAAGAACCTTTTGCCTTTAATAAACCAGTTTATATTACTATGTTAAAATCGTTTGTCCCGTAGAGAATTTTAGCAACGGTATTTTGTATTATAATGTAAAAGGAAATAAGACCTTTTACTTATTAATTTCGTGACAGTTTATAAAATATTTTCGGTAAAGGAATTTAACGGATACCTTGTTTGATTTTTGTAATATACTTTAATGTCTAAAAAAACGATAATGATTTTTAATTTCTTTTGTAGTTTTAAATAAGTAGAGGGTATTCAAATTTTACAGACGTAAATTTTGATTTTATAAAAAAAAGTAATCATCATATTTATAAAAAACTCGATTATTATGTCATCTACCGAATTTAAATTTGGAACCTATTCAAACAGACGCAACTCTTCATGGCGGCTCCACATTATTGTCGTGATTTCACGCCGTGAGTTCAGGGCACAAGTCATGCCGTCCACATTCACGGGATGCTGACAGTCGTTCGTGGAACTCGCCGCGAAATGGACGTGGAAAGATACTCCTTGCTGAACTTTTGAATTGCCTTATTATATGATTATAACTGTCTTTATTAATTATAAAAATTGCATTTTAGAATATTTATAAAGAAGCAAATATCAGAATTATATTTATATAAATTATTATATTGAACCTAGTGGCGAAATTTAATTTCACGGGGCCGTGAATGGGGATGTGTACCCGTGAATGACACGCGAAAGAGGCGCGAACCCTTTGGCATCGAGTCTTCCTGCTAGCAGGTATATAACACAGGTTATTTATCGGCGGCCACCGATGAAGATACGACCTTAACTTCACCTAAGTATAGGGTAGGACTAAAATAATAATTAATAGAATTTGCAAATTAACTCGTTCTCGCAACAGTATTCGAAGAATGAGATCCTGATTGAAAAGTACATCAGAGGGCCAAGCACAAACATTCTCGACCGTTTTACTTACTTTTAGATTTTTTTTAGATTCGAAACGAAACCTCAAATGCCTTCAATTGACGTTTCATAATGCATCGTGCTTACATTTTACACGACTTACATGGCTGTAATGTCGAGGATTCGATAAGTGCGAGTTTTGATTTCATTCGTGCTGCCTTAACAACTAAGTTTTGTAAAGGGGTAGAAATAACGTTTCATTTGTCGTTCGATTTCGAACGTAAAAGTAAGTAAATCTAACGAGAATGTTCATTCTAGGCCCTCAGATTTATATTTTTTGTAAACAAAGATTACATAAAAAATAATACATCTCAGTTTATACATAAGCTTACCAACGGTACCCTAGACAACATAATACGTCCTGTTTATAGGGTTTTCCAGGATCCTTTCACGAGCTATGTCAACAGTGATCTCATAACGCAATGCCGAGGTGCATGCATTCTTGATGAAGGCTTTTTATTTACCCATTTCCCCTCTGTGTAGGCTAGCGTGTTTTGCAATTTGTCGATCTACCTTCAAGGACAAAAATGTAACAAACACTTTGAGCTATGTCTGGCTCCGGCATTATAGAATCATCAATTTCATCAAAAACAATATTCGAAGTTAAGTTAAGGTTGGCCTTCAGCTAGTTATAGTATACAAAGTTGGCTATTTGCACATATTTTTTAAAATCCCGAACGCATTCATTGAACAAGCGAACAAATTTAATGAGGTACTGAACGATGAGATCCAAATTACACAAAATGTAGATTGAGTGGTGTTTAAATAGCGAAGGAATGTCAGTCAAAAGGTCTAGGATGATAATCTACATTTGAAGTATTATTTTTTCCTTTTTATTTTAAACCTTCCCTGAAATAAAGAGAGTGAAACATACCAGACAGAATTTAAAACAGTTTTAGTGGTTTTTGAGATTTATAAAAACTAATGACCAACAATTATTTTTTATATATATTGTATTTATATGTATATAACTATATGCTTATTTGCTTAAACCTGCAACTTAATCTGCGGCGAATACAAACGTTTTATTCAATTTTGTCGACTGGTATATCTGAGTTGCACTCTTTTACTCCGGAAGCAACGACTTTGTTGAGGGATCTGACCTTGATATTGTGACCCATGCAGGATGCCATACGCTAACATGATGATGACTACATTAAAATCTGTCGCCGTAGTTTAAAAGATCTATGCGTACTAAGGGCGGTAACACTTTCTTTTTTTTAAAATATATAACAAGGGACAAACGAGCAGGCGGTTCACCTAAGTGACTACCGACGTCCATGGACAACTGCAACACCAGAGCTTGCAGATTTCAGTCCATACCTTATACCGTTGAGCTATTGAGGCTCGCATTTTAGCAACGAGACAAAAGATCAACAAAATTTTATAATAGACGAGGTAGAGTAAAACGAGATTTATCGTTTCTAAAGTAGTTAACTGCCTCTTATCGATTTGATAAGAGGTACAGGGGAAAAAGTGTCACGCTGACCCTTTAGGACGAGGAATAATTCAAAGATGTTTCATCAAAACTTGTCGCCCTATTTGAATAAAAATGAATAAATGCAGGCCTTTAGCAGCTTGTCTCTCCCACTGAGCGGATATTATGTCGCACTTTTTTATGTGTCGTTTCAGCACGTCTTTATATCTAAGTAGCTGTCCGCCATGCTTGCGCTTGCCTTCTTGAAGCTCACAATAAAAGACGTGCTTTGTTAGACGCTACTCAGTCATGCGAGATGAGATGAGATGATGTCGCATGAGATAGGCTTCGATGCCATACACATTTGCTTTGTGCAACACTTCGTTGTTTCGTATACGATCAGACCAACGATTACGTGAAATTTCATGTTAAATTTCTTTTGGGTGGTGACCGACACTTTTGATATGAGGGTTTTATATTAAAAAATACTAAAGGACGGCAAAATATCTGCCTTGTGGTGGTGCAGATGTCCATGGACGACGGTAGTCACTTAGACGTTTGCCCTTTGTAATATAAAAATATCAGTGCAAGAACAATCCGGCCCTATATATGTCATGCAAATTTACATACATACATGGATTAGATGCAATATAACGATACATTATATTATCATTTTGAATGATACGGCACGTGGAAAAAAAAAACGGTACGTGGAAGTTCCTTGTTTTGTCTGTTTGTGTGTATCTTATCAATATGGTATGGCGTAAATAACAGGAAAAGACTTTCTCTTTTTATCCCCTTAGCGATAAAAGGAATAATATAAACAACTCCCTAATAAAATGTTCCCGTTTCTTGTCTACCTATACCCACGTAATAGTGTTCCAGTAGATTATTCAGAAAAATAGCACTATTTGTTTGAAGATATTCCCCGAGCAACTCTATTCTTTGTGGCTGACATAAATGGAAAGAGTTGACTGGGGTACTATTAGATTGGCATAAACCTGTCAAAATGAAAGGGAATCTCTATAAGCGGGCGGTATGACCTGCTCTTTTATGTGGCGCCGAATGTTGGCCCATGCGTAAGCAAGAAGAACGAAAGATGCATAGTGCTGTAATGCGAATGCTAAGATGGGCTGGGGGCGTAACCAGTGCAGATAAGGTGCGTAACGAGTACATACGGGGAACATTTACAGTGGGTTCCACCCGGACGCGCCGGCCAAATTCGGTTACAAGCATGGCGCTACTTCTAATTAAATGTTGACAAAAATCGTATGTCAACTGTTGTACCATGTGACTGAACTCAAATTAATATAAGTATATAGGCTATCTGGCTGTACCGTTGGCGCAGTGGGCAGTGACCCTGCCTTCTGCTCCGGGGACGTGGGTACGATTCTCACCTCGAGTTTGGATGTATTATCCATATGTATGTATTTACATATTTATAAAAAAAAAAATATTTGTGTCACTAGTTATTCAAATATCTGACCTCCTCCGTGTTTCGGAAGGTACGTAAAGCAGTGAGTCCCGATTAATGTCACTGACTGAAATATTAGGCTTGAGATTGTAAAGATTGTGGAGTTTTATGGATGACCTCAGACGGCAGTCGGTCATCTTACTCGCCTTACAGAGACATTCACTGCAATTTAAGCGGACCCTGGTGCTAGACCGGGATAATGCTAGATAGAAGAAGAAGAATTGAAGATAAATGAAGTAAATAACTCACTAGAATATTACGAGGTTGAAGTCAAGGGTAATAACTAGTATAAAATCAAATGTTATTTTCCTATGAACTCCTATATTTTGGAAACGCTTGGTGGTCCTACCCGTTATGCGATGTAATTTCAGTATTCGTATAAAACGTTATGGCAGTTTAGCGTTTCGTTGATTTTTAGTTCAGTGCACTTTATGTTAGAGCAACAAGCTGAATTACTAATAATTTTTCACTAGCTGTACACCGCAACTTCGCCCACGCGGGCCACTTAGGGGTTTATAAATAGTTTTTGGATATGGATCAATATCATGTGTATAAAAACACCTTCAAAAATAATGCATTATTTTAGAACAAATTTGATCAGCATAAATAAGGTTATAGTGAGCCAACCTTAAAAGATAGACATTACCTGTCGTGAACTTTTTTTAGACCTTTATTTAGACCTTTTAAAGGAGAACAATTCTGTCACACATGTTTTTGCGAAACTTTAACCGTTTACGCAGCGGAAGCTCTCAAAAGGGAAAGACCCCCTCAAATTTTGAAACATTCTTCCTCGTGCATGAAAAACTAAACTACTTTGCTTTAATCAAAGCAAAGTAATTTAGTTTCTCATGCATGTCATGGATCTCCGCAAAGTAACGCTTGATTCTATCAACATTCTTCCTCAACAAATGGGCTATCTAACACTGAAAGAATTTTTCTAACCGGACCCTACTGGTCCGAATTCTCTCGTGGGATTACTGCGTTCAAACAAACAAGTTCAAGAAACAAACTCTTTAGCTTTATATAAAAATTAATATAGATATAATAAAGGCAATTATTTTTTTCTGGAAAAGCAAGGAGTATTTACAGATGATCGTTATCATTGTAAAGATTCGAAGTACGTTGAGAAATTTACTGTAAAAATAAACATAAACAGTCGTGCCTCTTTCTGTTTGTTGTTTCATACAATTGTCTACAAAGACCTTTGTAAGAAAGCAACTATCCCTAGAAACTAGACAACTCTTTAGACACTCTCGTTTGCTAGTTAGAAACGTACGAGAGGCATGCGTGTCAAAACATACGTACAACTATTCTAAATATGTCACCCCATTGCCGTATTCTCAAGCAATGATGGAGATTCATACGAAGCCAAATAGGTTCCCCGCTACGCCGATGGCACCGACTTCAACACATCAGTAGGTGTCTAGTATATCGTACTAGTTGGTACCCGCGATTTCGACCGCGTAATATAGCGCGATGATATATAAGATTCTATAGTCTTCCTCGATAAATG
>JANCMC010033613.1:55634976-55651531 GCA_024363005.1 Charaxes varanes | reverse complement strand
TGAAATGTTGATGTATTTAGTTTACCGCTTGGCCGATTTCGATAAAATTTCTACGGGACCACCTATGAAGCATGTGCTAACAAACAAGAAAAGGATCATCAAAATCGGTTCAAGATTTGTGATGTGAAATCACGTAACATACGTACAAAAAAAACATGCAGTCGAATTGAGAAAGTCCTACTTTTTAGACGTCGGTTGAAAAACATATCCACAATGAATAGACACGATAATTAAGGTTTTTAATAATAAAAAAATCGAAAAGATATTTTTTGATAGATCGGTCACTGAGCCCGAACACTCGTAGAGGACAAATTGCTCGTACAACGTAAGCCCAGTAGCGATATATACTGAAAAGAAGTATAAAAAATATGTCAATTAAAATTTATATTTTAATAATCTAAATTAACACCTACCTGATGATGGATTTTACAGAATAATCATTAAGAACTGACATAACATGTTTACCATTTCAATGATCTATAGTTTTGACATTCAAATTCCATTGAAATTTGTTATTTTGACAGATCGATCCCGCTAAAAGACTCACAGAAACTAAGTTCAAAAATATAAAAATCATATTAAATAACCTATACGTAAGGGATGTGCCAAATGTACTTATCACGTTATACCAAATGATTTGCTTGTAATATCATCCGCGAATATGGCAACAACATTAGATGACGCCAGTTTTTTTTTTTCACCCAAGAAAACAATACCATCAATGCAGTATCAAGTTCTATAATTTATACCTAGAATACAAGTGATTTCATATGTTCGCAACCAAATTTATGGGGTTCTGTATCCTGTGGGGAGATTACACCATCGCGCAAGTTACGAGTTGTAATTACAGGCAACGGTGGCCTGTGTAATTTTAGCCTGGATGCGATGTTATTCCACGCATCTGATACACTTTTCGAGACATAACGAGAACGTTACGTGCGTAAAACAAAGATGGTTGACGATGAACAATAATGCAGAACAGAATTTGCGAATATTAGATTGTTATAAAAAATTAATAACTTAGACCGCCTTATCTGGCCCTATTGAAAAATCATTTCTTAGTGGATGTCTACTAACTGTGTACTGAGTCCTTGCCAAATTTCATCATTGTATATCCTACGTTGGTCCAGCTTCCGTGTTAGGTGACCTTTCGATAGATGGGTCGAGCTAGTAAAAATGACAGTGTTATTAAAATTATTTTTGTATCTGAACATAGAGTAAGTACAAATTTATGTTAAATACCTCCAAAAGGAAAAAATCGTAAAAGCATTTTTCTTATATCACATGTTTACATTCTAGATGTTTCCAAACTAAGTTAACCTAGTAATTCGGACGGCTGTATTTGCAATTGTGATTGCAAAGTGCACATAAACAGAGATGCGATATGAGTTCCTGATAAGATACCCTCAAGGCAATGCATCGAGTTGTTTAAATTGGACTAAAGATAAGGTGCGTTTGCTCTAGACTTGAAGGCACACTTGATGAGGCGAGTGTTGTTGAGACACAATCAGCATAATATGTATAAGCAAATAAGTGATTTAACGGTCTTTATCTAACTGTACAACAATTTGATTTACATTGTTTATTTTTTTATGAAATAGAACATTTATTCAAACATTGTGAAAAAGTAAACAACATGACACATACATAATATAATAATAACAAAAACTGAACACTAAAATAAACAAATAACAATCTTAAAACTAGACATACAGTGCATTTACTAGGTATGCAGGAAGGTGTCCCAATGTTTACTTCATAATCAGGAAACACTGACGCAGGAAGAGCATTCCAGATCTTAGCAGTTAGCATGAGAAAGGAAGAGTCAAAGCGCTTCGTGCGAGTTGGAACAAAATCAACTACATAAGACTTTTACTTCAATTTAACAGAAGTTTTGCAACTATTTGGGTCGCCTCGGAAACTTTATACGCCGCACTTTTCTCTCCAGAACTCACCGGTAAAGGCCTTGCGGTACCCTTTAATCGAATCGAAAGAAACTTCTCGAAAGTTCTGAGGCACGGTTCAAAAATTGTCTCCGCCTGCTTGAACAGGCACGCGCCCCGACAAACTTGTTTCTAGGTTTGGGTTTAAAAGAACACTTAAATACATATTTACCTAAATGGAAATGTTACCACCTTGTCACAAATAGTCACACTTTCTATACTCCCTCCCTCTTAGTGTGACGTCACAAATTTACAACTCTGGGTGTTTTTTTTTAAATTATTAGAAAACAGCACTTAATTTTTTTCAATTTTCTTTTGAAAATGAACATGAATGACATTTCTTAATGACATGTGACGTCGCAAATCTTTTGACCCCCCCCCTGCCCTTTATCAGTTGATAATTTATATGTATAAAAACTAAAGGTCACCTGACACGAAATTTCGAAAACCGGTTGGCCTCTCCGGTAGACCGTAACATGGGTGACTGGCATAATATGATGAATTTCTATTGGTGGTTGTTATGGCGTCAATCAATGAAATAGTGGGTGCCTATAACAACAGAGTATTTAATATATTGGCGCTGACTCACTTAGATCCTTGGAACTAATTTAGACAAAGACGAAACAAGTACTTCTTTAAATTGGTACACTAATACTACGTAAATTATTTTCATAATAAGTTACTTTTAACGTATCGATCGATAATTAGAGGTAGAGTACCGTATTGCGTACCGTACCGGGTACAGCACTATACGATACTACGGTACATCAGGACTGTGGCATCTTACACTGGCTGCACTCCTCCATACCGTCGTTGAACTCCTCTATCTGAAGGGTCATCTCAAAGAAGTTGTACTTCTCGTGTACCATTCGCGTCGCCTGCTCCAGTACCTTTTGGGGTACCACACCGCTTCCTGAAAAATAAAAAAAACAATTATCTCAAAGTCAAACTTAAAACATGCTCTTACCCCCAGGGGGAGAAAGGTGACACCTGGTTTATACTCGATCCGTTGACGGGCACGAGGGAGCATGTCTCAGGTATTTAGCTTTCTTTTATTTTATTTTTTTTATATAACAAGGGGCGGCATTTACGTAAGTAACTTCAGACGCTCATGGACAAATGCAACGCCAGAGGGCCTTGCCGGCCTTTCAGGAATGAGAATGGTCTTTTTTTTTTCTTTTTTTTTTTTTTATGTTACAAGGGGGCAGACGAGCAGGCAGCAGGCACCGAAGTGCCTACCTGTAGATATCTACCAAGAAATAGAAGTCACAAAAGGAAACAACGGCGAAGAGGCAAACGATTTCGTTCGAGCTTCGTTGAGCGAACGACAAGTCGAACGAGCTATTACGGAAGTTCATGTGCAAGAACGAAGTGAGAAACCCTGATGCATATATGAAACAACACGTGGGATGAAGACGCCCTCGTTATGTCGTCATTTAGTACGGAGAAACGCAAAGGAACTGCTAATACACGAGATTGAACGACGAACGTTTGTGTCTAAACGTTCCCGAAACTATTTGGGCAATCCCTATAAAACATACGCGTGAGTTTAAAAGCCGTTTTATAAAATATATTCTACATATTTATACAGAGTGGTTGGTGAGACACTTGGAATACTTAAGGAGGGTACTCGGTACTTGTTTCTCGTTATAACTACATATGTAATTAATTTTTGATCAAATTTCCTTAAAATTAGATAAAGGCACCAGTCTTTACTTAAACAAATGAATCAATGCTCTAAACGCAAAACAAAAACTCTTTTATACAAGGCCAGCAGATGCGCTGCCCGCCCTTAATGACGAGTTTAGGCCACCGGGAAAAAGATTTCTTGATAGAGCCAGATTAAGGAGGTCTTACAAGCTTAAATTTATGCGGACAAAGACGCGGGAAGCATCTAGTCTTTATATATATAAAAGCGAAAGGTCACTAACACCAAACTGCGAGACGTGCTAAAAGATAAAATTTGACTAGGAGATAGTTTACAGACATTCGCTAAAAACGGATTTTTCTAGGCCCAGATTAAGGAGGAAAGAAGCCTGTACACATAGTTTTTAAAGGCGTCGATATTATAGGACGCAGGAAAAACCTCTGGATGAAGATCGTTCCACAACTTGCACGTACGGAAATATTTTGAAGCACGTACATTAGAAGGGTGCCAAGCATCAAGATGGTGTGGATGATATCTATCCCAGTGGCGAAGCAAGCGGTGCTTGAAATGAGACGGTGGTACCGAGTCGAAGAGCTCCTCAGAGCATTTCCCGTTATACAGACGTCTTCTACCGTCTGTATAACTTCTCAATATTAGGGAATTGAGAGATGTCCCAACCTACTTCCTGTAAACAAAAAGTGACTATTATTTTTTTCAGGCCAAATAAGTAATGTTGGCCCCTTATTCGGAGCCTATCAAAACCAGTTTTTAATATTCAGCTTTATGTGCAAACATAATTTACATATTTATTTTTTATTTTTAGAGTAACTATTTGTATAAAAAAAAATACAAAATGTAAAAGACATAATACCACAAGCTCTGTGATAAGCCTACATCTAATGTCTTAAATAAAATCACAAAAATCATTCATCTCGGGAAGGAGAGTTTACAGATATTGTCATCCACATCCCATTCTTGTGCACACAATGTATTGTGAATATTGGGAAGCAATCGTCAACAAAATATTAACACGAAAAACAAGGCAACAACCCACATCACACTACTTCTATTATGTACTTTTAAGTTTATATAAAACTTAAAAGTACTTTTAAGTTTTATATATACTTAAATTACGGTTTTATGTAAAAATATTGAAGAAATTTGTTTCTGATTTAAAATCGCATTGGGACAGTTAGTAATAATGATATTATACAGTATTCAGTTAAAAAATGATAAAAAAATGTACATTTCAAGAAAATGCTGACGGAAAACTTCACTACTGGGGAATCTAGAATCATATCCTGAACCCATGGGATGCATATCCGGTACAACATCTTTTACACTCTGTATACAAGGAAATCATATTAACATACATCAATTGTGTTTGCATATCAAGCCGATCATAGAACATAAATTTTGATATATGTTCCCAATTGGGAGCCAACTCGCCTTACTTATCCACCTAGACCTTTTAAACAAATGCACTTTATAATTGAAAATTAGCCATCATGCGCACAAGAGTTTAAAAAGTGTTATATTAAATCTTGATGTTGGCGCTTTTTAAGCATGATGCTTAAGAAGCATCAACATCAATACAAAAATATAGCATAAATGTAAATGTTCATATATAACATTGAAAAAGAATATTATTTAATAAAAATTGTTGCATTATTAAAGAACTGCTGTGTGAACATAAACTTGGGAATCCATATGATCTATTAAAACATATGTTAAAAGGCTCACATGCGAATGATGGCTAATTACAATAAAGAGGCTTACAAGTATTGCAGTCATTGATGCCAGTATGGCTGTATCAGCAATTGTCACATTATCTCCAGCAACCCACTCTTGACCATCTAGAAATTGATTCAGGAAACCAAGAGTCACATTCAGGTCATCTTTTAATTTTGGGGTAATCTCTGTAACTCCTTCAAATATTATTGGATACTGAAAATAAATCAATACAAATCAATCATCATACAAAAAATGTCATATTTCAGAAAATTAAATTAATTCTGTTTGGACGTAAGTCTTGTGACTTTTGCCATAATTTTTTGTAAATAGAATTAATAAAAAAAGTTATAAAGAGGTGAGACTAACACAAATCGCTCTTATCTTGGGGTACAAGAAAGAGCTATCAAAATACAGTCTTTGATTTACAACTGCGCGGCGTTTCAAGTCCTTAGGATAAAATGTATCATCCTTTCCATATTTATCTGCTAGGTAAGAAGCTATAGCTCTACTCTCCCATATTATAAAGCCATCATCATCTAGAGTTGGAATGCAGTGTTGAGGGTTAATTTTTATGAAACTTTCACTCATTTGTTCTTTTTTGATTAAGTCTACAATAATAACTTCAACCGGCACTCCCATAAGTCGAAAAGCTAATAGACTTCCTCGCGATGGTGAACTCACGGGAAAGTGATACAATTTAATTGATGGAGCCGTCATCGTTTCAAAGTAGGTACAAACTTTATCAATTCAAACTTCGTTGAAACGTCAACTTTCCGCAAGTTTCATAGAGATCATAGATAATATACTAATATAGGTTAGGTTGATAGTCTACATTTTATTGATATTACTACAGGTAAAAATAATTTAACTTGGACTATGTGGATTGCGGAGTCACAATCATTGCTAAGATAGTTTTTTTCATTGATGGTCTGATTGTAAAGAACCTCGAGTCGACCGTCATAAAAGAAGCTCTCACCCGAAGATTGGATCAAGGCTCGAGTTTTGTTTTGATTTATGGGGATTACATTTCTAAAAAAAAAACCACTGCACAAACAACAAAGTTATTTCTACTTTATTAATTTATTTTTATGCTTTTTTAAGTGTTTCGCAAGGTCACTTTTTCTAATAAATTTTGAAGGACATAGTTCGCACATAAAGGATTTTCCCACATTATGTAAATATCGAACATGGCGTTTCAAGTTAGAAGCGCGGGAAAATCTCATGCCACAAACGGAACACACGTGCGGTTTTTCTCCGCTATGTGTCATTATGTGTTGCTTTAAATCACTGCGAGTAATAAAAGCGCGATTACAAGTATCACATTCGTATTTCCTTTCACCTGTGTGTGCCCTGAAATTTAAGAACGAATGAAATTAAATATGATAAGACTTCTAGTTTGCCTTAATATCCCGTATAGGCCTAAGTTTTGTCAATCGGTTTTAACAGAAAAAATTACGAATAATTTATATAAAAAAAAAAAATTACGAATAATTTATATTTTCATTTTTTATATGTAGAAATCCCTAAAATGATTTTTTTGGGAGGCATAGTTCTTACAAGGAACACTTACAGTTTGACTCTTTCAGTCTGTTTGTCGGACCAGGTGGTCCCTGGGCATTCTAAAGTATTAGCGATTGAGACTTGAAATAATGAAGTTATTTAACAATTATTTTTATCTCATATCAGATATGGAACCTTCATATATAACTGTGTCTTGACATGATCCTGGCCATTTGTTTTTCATTGTTATGGTTGTCTTTTATTATTAGCTGACCTTTCACTTTTATATATACAGATTATAGTTAAAATGATTACGGACCTGACATGATATCGCAGATTTCCCATTGTTTGAAAACTTCGAGGACACAGTGAACATGGTCACCCATCTATCACTCGGCCGCGGTAAGAACTACTTAACCTAGCGATCGACCCAAATGCCGGCTACTGATTAACTTACAATCTCCTATTCAAAATAATCTAATATCCAAAATAATATAAAATAATTGCATGTCTATTTCTCACCGGAATATAAAAACTGGTTTCCATATTTAATACCGAAAGAAGTAGTCAGGAATGACATAGATATATAGGTTGGTTAATGATCGTTTTTCACAGGAGAACAACGACGTCTGACAAATGAGTATTCGATCTTCGTATTTGGTAGGCACGTGGGACCCGAGTAATATCTAGTACTAGACTGGGATAACGCTAGGTAGAAGAAGATTAGGAATAGTTACTTTGATGCATGGATACAAAATTTTGGCGCTCATATTTACGAATTATATATAGAAAAAAGAGATATACATAGATGTTATTTTACAAAGGGTATATCAACACTGACAGTTTAGGAAAAATCAAAATATTCGCAAATGTCGTCAATGCAGTACCAGCTCGCCTAGAACTGCCAACACTTACCACAGGAGCCTCTATGGTAAGTTATTTTTTTTTGACTATATGACACACGGAAGTCTGTTCCTAAGGTAGACAGACAACTTGATGCCTGTGTTATAGGTAACAGCCGCTTGTTATACACAAATTGCATATTAATACATTTTCAAATACGCTGACCTGTTGACGAATGAGTAACTCTTTCCTTGAAGCATCCTAAGGTCTTGTTTATGACTTGTTCCAGCGTGACGATGAATTCGACGTGAACCGCACGTACCATGTGTGGCTCGCTGCATCAGTGGAATTCCACCTGATGTACGCAAAATGTGTAAATGAAGGGGTGTTCCCGGACACCTGGAAAATGGGCCGTCTAGTTGTGTTGCCTAAGTCCAATGGCAAACCGCTGAGCGATCCGAAGGCGTACCGTCCGATCACGCTCCTCCCAGTCCTCGGTAAAATTTTGGAACGTGTAATGCTAAGGTGCGCACCTGCAATCACTAGGGGCATCTCGGACTTTCAGCACGGATTTTCTCCTGGGAGCAGTGTTCAGGAATACTTGATCTATGCCCTGGAATATAAATCAATTGATAATACTGCAACTAACTAAATGTACTAGTTAAATACGGGTAGATATGAAAAAAAAAACGAAAAATAATGGATATATAAAAAAAAAATACTTTGAATATATATTATGAAATGCCTAATATCACACAAAAATTAAGCTTTTTGAAGATTTTGAGGAGGAGGAGCTCGGGATTCTACAGCTTGTTCTCTCAACAGTTGAATACCTCAACAGTAGAAATTAAAGCTTAAGGCGTCAGATGGCAATCGGTTATCTTAACTCGCCCCACAGCCACACCCTATGCAATCTAAGCCGAACCTGGTACATAACCGAGATAACACTAGGAAGAAGAAGAAGAACTTATAAAATGGCGGCATAAGTGATATAGAGAACGTCTTATTATCTATTGTGACTGAAGTTAAGTATTCTTATATTATATATTTTTTAATTAATACTAATCAAAATAATACATAACTATGTGATTACAATGTGACGAATTTAAAAAGCAGTGCGTTTAGTTGCCCCACCCATATCCTATAAAGCTAAAATATGTCTACTTTTCACTAAAAAATTATAAATAAAGTATTATTAAATAAAAATAAAACAGCCTTCAAAAACACCAAGGAACTAAAAAGCAAAAAATAATTAGTACTTTCTTACAATTACTTAGTGTACGTAGACGCCTACTAATGTGTTGAAATCCGTACCAACTGCATCGGTTTAGCGGGAAACTTTTCCGCTTGGTACCAACTTCAACGCATCATAGGTAGAAATAATGCAATGAATTGTGAAGTCAAGAGTTGTTGTCTCTGACACTTTTCCATTTTGACTAGAACACCGCTTACATGACGAGTCTGCAATATAATCGTATCCATTGGTAACCATGTACAAAGAATAGTTTTTTTTTATTTCCGAGAGAAAGCAAATTAGCAGATAGTCTCACAGAACTTAAGAAAATGAAAACAGCGTTTTCTATGGCTGTCATCTAATCCTTCCACATACCCGTACAGGTGTTAGAGAAGAAAATATACAAGAACGGGATGGCGGCGTCTTCGATCGTGGACGCCGTCGGACGGACTGATCCTGGATGGCACTAGTACGTAACACAGGGAGCAAGATAGGCACGTCTTGTTAGAAAGAGACGGCGATAGTGCTATCTCGCTTGCGTAAACACCAAATATTACCTGTGTAGGGTGCGTACTAGTGTCGGCCTCCATTTAGTAGATAAGCTTGTGCCAAATTGTTAGACGGCACGTTCCCATGACATAGTAATTGATCCGTTGTAAATAAAAGCGAGCAAGACAGAGACAAAGGATAAACGCATTCGGAATGTGGTGTTGCAGGCGAATGTTAAGAATTCCATGGACAGCCAAACGCACAAATGCGTCTATCCTTTCACAACTTAATATTAGTATGCGTTTATCCACGATATGTCTGCAGCGCATTTGAATGTACTTCGGCCACATTATGCGAAAAGGAGGTGACAATCTTGAAAATTTGGTCATTGTTGGTAACACCGAGGGTAAAAGGCCTCGTGGTCATTCGCCAACCCGTGGATCATCTGATGGTCATTCAGTGGCAACCACGCTCGTCAGATCCCAACGGTCGTCAGATCTTCCGGCCATATGTCCTGCCCATTACCACTTCAACTTGCTTATAATATACATATAAGATATGGGCAGAAATCGGCAAGGTACCCGGTTCAAACCCCACCGCCGTAGGGGTATTGTCGCACCTACTCCAAATACAAGCTTTTAATTTAAGCTTGGTAGGAGGGGAAAAGGGAATATTACCCACCTATCGCCCGGCGGCGGTAAGAACAGCTTAACGTAGCGATCGTCTCAAATACCGGCCACCGGTTAGGCTACTCGGACGACCTCCTCAACATAGTTGCAATGATCATCTCTCAGAAACTGTCATCAGATATCACACGCATATTAATCAGTAAAAACGACTATGTTCTGAGTTAGTAACTTTACTAATAATTTTCCCAGTAACGAGCTTTGTATGACGCTAACGTTCGCTATCTCTACAATTAATGAAAACCTTAGACATCTTGGAAGTGTTTTGAAGGGAAATAAACAGCTCAAATTTGCTTGTTAGCGAGATAAACGTTAGTCACCTTTTTGCCTACCTATAAATTTGAAATTCCACCCTCATCATCTCGATGTTCTAAAGTCAACAACTGTGCGATTCTCTAGAAATTTCTTACCTCGCACAACTCCTCTGTGGAATCCTTGCGCTACCTCAAATATATTTTTTTAATTAAGAAAGTCTTGTTGGAATATTTATTTATTTACTCATGACAAAATACTTATATTTAAGTATGTTAGCGTATCTTTTAATACGCAAAACGATTTTTTTTCGTTTTCAGCGTGAACCTTAAAAACTATATATTGATATGCACATATGTGATCTTTTGAAAATATGACGCTCTTTGGTTTTTCCAAACTATTTTAAATTTCAGTAAGTCAAGATGTACCGCCGAGATAATATCTTTTCACTGCCACCGATTGTGATGCTGTGACAAGAGATGGTGAAGCCAGCCAGCTTTGGTATTCACGAACGTATACGACTTAGGGACATTCAAGAAAATATAAAAAACTCATATTTCAAAGGCCGGCAACACATCTGTGGGCCTTCTGCACCACTCTTCTTGCAGTTGTCCATGTGCGTCGGTATTCACTTAGGTGGATGCCGGGTGCTCGTTTGCCTCTTGTTATGTAAAAAAAAATTGACTAGGTATAAATCTTTTTGACTACGCATAATTTTTTTGACTAGGTATAAACCGTTTTGACTGCGTGAAAATTCTTTTTAATGTTAAGAGGTTGTAGCTTTATCAGTGGACGGAATTTGGGCCAATCATTAAGTTAAGTAGCTCTTACCACGGCTGGGTGATAGATGGGTGACTAATTCTAGCAATGGTTTTCAAATATCCTACTTCCTTCGTGTTTTGAAAGGCATGGTAAACAGTCCCACTTTATGTCACTAAGTGAGATTAGTCATGAGATGGTGGGGATTCCGGGGATGACGTAAGACGGCAGTCTGCTATCTTAGTTTGTCCCACAGCTGCATCCTCTCCAATCTAAGCGGATCTTGATAAACAAATAACAAATTACCCTAGAGTCTATTTCATTACTAAGGACATTTTTAATTTTTCAATTATTCTTTCTAGTCACGTACTAGATTCATTCTTACGATGCTTCTAATTAATAGTATTAAAATACTGTTCTAATTTAAAAAAAGTATTTTTTTAAAGATTTTTAAATTCTTGAATAACGAAAAATAAGAACATTGGGTTACTTAATATTTTCTGCATTCATTTATTCTCTAATTTTGTCCCTTTCCCGTTTCCTTTCCCTTTTACGTTCCCGTGCCATAAAGGTTCTCTATTTTGGCGTTGATGGTTTTTACACATCAACATCAAAATATACACAGTTGCGGGCATATTTATAGATCTATTTAAGATAAACGTTTCTTTCATACATTATATACGTACGTCTACGTGTACGTCTAACGCTAATGGTTTTTGCAGCGCACGCCAGAATAGCTCGCTGATGGCAGAATTTTCTCCTACTTACTTGACATTGTTGTCATTTTTGAACAATCCACACAATATCTTTATAATTTATAGCCTTATGTTATTCTGATGTATGAACTATATTAATCTTCAACTATAATACACTTTATTAAACTACATTCAGTAGTTTTTCCGTGAAGGAGTGTCAAACATTCATCCAGACATCTATACATCCATATGACTGCATCCAGGGCTGCAGCTGAAAATCAACGCTGCGTGTCAAAGATTTCTTATGACACGCGGGATTCGCTGAGCTGCTTTGCCTATTTGTATGATGCTGTTATATTTTTAAATGTAATTTTTATTTCATTTATTGTAATTTTATACATGTATGCAGTAACAAATAAAGCTTTTCTTTCATATATAGATTAGGTCATTTATGTTTCGTAAATATTAAAGTAGATAATTTTAAATTTAAATTAATTTAATATAGTAGTTCAATTTGAACATTTAATTCAGAAATTACTTAAAAGCCTTTCATTTGTTTTGTAGTTAAATAGTGTACATTTATTACCCGGATGGTAAATTATACGCACTATTCAAACTAAGACGAGTAACGAGGAGGAATTATTGCTGGCATTTATCTCACTACAGAAGTGCGTGTTGTATGTAAACAGGCGAGTAATTACCGCCAACGCATTTACGCGCGAATTAATGATATGCTCGCTAATTGTTAGGGCCTTTATAGCCTTCAAAATGTTCGTTTAATAACGGATATTGAATCCACTAACCTCTTAGGTCTTATATTATATTATTTTCACTATTTAGAGCCTATTTTTTCCCACTTCATGGCAAAGGCCGCCCTACACTCTTTTCATATGGTTCTGTCTAAGGCTATGCGTTGCTAATCTCTGTTATAACAAACTAAGTCATTCCTCCATGTCATTCTTATTCTACCGCGAGGTCGTTACCAACCTGGGATCCACAAAGTGGTGAGTTTAACTTAACTCACCCCATAGCCAAATCCTCTGCAATCTAAGCGGACCCTGGTACTTAACCGGGATAACGCTAGGAAGTAGAAGTATACTATATAAAAACAGTGTTTCGTTTATTTCATTTGCTTAATATACAAGACTATTAAGCTACGTAATAGGTTTAGTGCTATCAGAAACAGTCGACATTCCAATTACCACTGCAGCAATGTACGTGTGTACGCTATTTGCTCAACAAACATTAGCTGTGAATTACAGACTCTATGTATACCTATCATAATATGGAAAAAAAATTTCAACCGTAGCCTATGCGAATTATTTGGAAGTAATTAATAAAATAGGGGGACCGGCAGCTACGAGCACACCGTTCACAAACAAAAATTTTCGTTATTGAGGGAGGTGCTGTTGTATTAATAGTGTTTGTGCTTTTGTGTCCTTTTTTCGGCACCTCGAACCAAACACTGTCGTGATATTTTATCGCTAGCCCTCATTTTTAATAACTATTTTATAATTGGTATACCTATGCCTAATGATGTAACAGACGTCCGTGTGTCATATAGTCCTATGTATTTATTATTTATTTATTATTATAAATCATATTATGTACATGTATATCTTAAATATCCTAATTCTTCTTGTATATTACAAACTGTTTTTTTTCCATGAATAAATCAGAGTTGTTATGCTGATGCTGTTGTGGTAACTGAGGTGCTATCAAATTTTGATGCAAATTCTAATGAAAGTAAAGTCAAGTAGCTCTTGCTGCGACCGGGTGATAGATGGGTGACCCATTTTAACCATTAATGTCACTGAATGGTATCAATCGGGAGTTGGTAGGGATTAAGGGGTTTCCGAGGATGATGACGGGCAGCTTAACTCGCCTCACAGCCACATTCTCTTCAATCTAAGAGGACTTTGGTATTAGACCGGGTAAAGGGATAAAGTTATCTTTTTTTTTTTTAAGAATATTAAGAGTACTTTTTAGGTTTGTCTAATATTCCCTTTTTCTCACCTACTAAGCTTAAATTAAAGGTGTGTGTTAGGAGTGGGTGCGACAATACCTGTGGACCTTCTGCCCGTTTGCGCCCTTCTACTATAAAAAAAAATGAGTATGCGACCCCGGACAACCCTAGCTGCTATTGTCACTTCCACTATACCGTCCGTGACAGTAGTATCCGCATCCGTTTTCTCCTGTCCCTTTATATCCTTTTACTCCATCCGTTCGTACGGTTTGTGAAACTTTCCGGTGGTTATTAAACACCGGCAACGCATCGGCTAGCCTTCTGGTGGTGCAGATGTCCATGGTCGGTAGTCACTTATGTAAATAGAGCGGCTCGAATCGTCGGCAACCAAGCTCTTTCCGATCGACTCGATCCTTTGGCATTACGGAGAGATGTGGCTTCACTCTGTATCTTTTACCGCATGTATCATGAGGAGTGTTCCGAGGAATTGTTCGAACTAAACCGGCAGCTGAATTCGACCAGAGGACATCTCGTCAAAATTTGAAATTCCACCATCATCGCCTCGAAGTCCTGAAGTCCACAACCGTGCAATTTTCTAGGAAATTCTTACCTTGCACAATTCCCCTGGTGCGACAATATCCCAACGGCGGTGGGGTTTGAACCGGGTACCTAGCGGATTTCAGTCTATACCTTATACCGTTGAGCTATTGAGGCTCTGATTTTACGCTCCCGAAGTCGCGGGCACAACTACATATATAGTCATTTTTTTTGTTGTTTATTTAACGTTAGCGGCCCATTTATAGATCTTCTCGAACTTTCATTCGTAGGTTTTACAAGAGAACACACAAAATATAAAATGCTATATTAGATTTTCATGTAATAGAGTTAGGTCCAAGTGGTAGACTGTTCAAATGTTTTTGGTAGGGATATTGTGTTGAAACACCGTCAGACATAGCTTCATTCCGATGATCATATAGTGTGGCCGGGGACTTTACGTAGCTGCGCAAAGTTTTCTAGAACTTTGTATTATTCAAGAAAATAAACGTACAAACACTTTGAGCTATGTATGTCTGACGCCGGCATATAAGTAGAGATTTTTTGGTAACCATTTCGTTGCGTGGGGGTGTCAATATAAAGTATTTTTGGGTTGGATAAAATAATAGTTATTTTATATTATACCCGAAAAATATATATTGGATCCGAGAAAATGTTGAAATTTTTTCCACGTTATGTATACATTTTAGTATAAGATAATGTCAAAGCGTTTTTGTCTAAAATGTCAAAACAAATCTAAAGATTTGTAGTCGAATATCGACCAGCCGGCAATCTCTAGTACAAATTAATTCATTTTTCCCTTAGTCATATCATAACTTGAGGCCAGACCAATATAAATCATTTCTTTTAAATATTCCTTGCATGCGGCCGCCGCTTCGGCCCTACGCCATTGAAGACGCACGAGTCTGGCCCCACAGCGTATTGCTCTTCTGGCATCCAGAGCTAGAGCAGTACTATTGCTCCAAACAGCAGCTTCTGCACCTTCTTCTCTACTACCCTCCATACTTCCCCCTCCTTCCCAGACCAAAACTGTAGGGAAATAGTATAGTAGTACCGATACTGGCATAAATCGGTTAAGTACCAGAGTCCGCCTAGATTATAGCCAAATTCTCTGCGATCTAAGCATAAGGTTTTATCGCCCGCTTAAAACCTCTTTGAACATTTACAATTTAATGAAAGTTGTATGTTGAACCACTTTCGAGAAACAAAATCTTTATTCGAGATCTTTTCCCATGCAATTACATTTAGGATATTTTATGTTAATAGTCTATGTAATGTAGTGCATCGTAATTATGACTCAGCTTATTATTCTTTTTATCTTTGACTTATGAAATATTATAATGGCTAATGAATGTTACACGTAACATACTGAATTTGTTCCTTAAATGAATTTAAAAATCATACGGCCGTTGATTTTCAGTTGCCAAAATTCCAGGTGGTGAAATTCAGCTACAAGTATTAGCCCAAAACATTTATCGGAATCAAGAAAGATCCTTGAAAGTGTAAAAATTAAGGGCACGGCCCGTTAAAATAAGGATCGGTATCCTACCCCGACTGCCTTTGAACCACGTTTCACGAAAAAAAATATATAAAATATGTCAGCGTATTGCTTAAAAGGGTTTGATATGTCACTCGGCCTTAATGTCCTTATTACACACGGATTAAAGGCTGGTCTTGGCCTTGACTGAGTGACAACTGTTACCATGTACCTACTTTGTTATTTGTCTTATTACTTCCTTGCATTCGTACAAAGAGCTCCTTTATGGAACCACTTATTTTTATGTGACATTTAAAAGCCATTGTTCATTTTATTGTACTGTTATTAAGAATACTAGTATGTGAGTACTTATTTATTTATTGATAAATCAAAACCCAAAAAACATTACAGTCTCCCAATTTGTTTTTTTTTTGTAATCTTTGGTATGTTTTAAATTTTTTGTCTTAACTCCCACTAATTGTAAGCTTAAAAACTTAAATTTTATAATGAAAGCCCCGTCAGATTTTCCCAAAATTCTGACGCGGCTTGGTATAGTGCAGAATTCATTGCTATATCTGCTTTTCTTAGTTAGATCTTTTTTTCTGCAACTCTGTTCATGATTATCAGTTCATCCAGGTTATTGAGTTTGTAGGACTTCGACAAAGATTTTTATTAAAATGCAGCTGTTTTGGAATCCATAGAAAAACTACTCACATTTATTTTCATGCTAGCTGCTAGACTTCGTTCTGTCAACTGTTAATTTCTACATTTTTT